>JASDQU010100139.1:46436-85908 GCA_032191745.1 Picea mariana | reverse complement strand
AGCAAGGCAATAATCAAGATGGCTGAAGTATGTATGGATTCAAGAGACCCTTCCCTTCTAGAAGGTCTTCCCAATGAAACCTTGGAAGCTAACCTGCAATCCTCCTTATAGATCAAGCATATACTAGATAGAATGTTAGAGCAAATAACATAAACGACACTTCAATTTAGGTTATTCAATAAGATTCATAAGATAAAAGGGCATACGCACCATCTACCCTACTCCAATAACACTTTATTCAAGATCTAATATTGCAAGATTCAACAAAGAAATTACACAAGGTTACCTCCATATGCATAAGAGAAGCAAGCATACGCATTACCCACTTGTTGTTCTCCAAAGTTTCTTGAACTTTATTACCAAAAGAAGTAGATCTTGGAGAGGAATACTCCAAAATCTAGGAGCTAGAATGACTGAAAAATGAATGAGATGAGAGAGAGAGAGAGAGAGTTGTAAATTAAGTAACATAACAATAGCTCAAGATATGGTGAGTTGGGAGAAAGAAAAGAGATCTATTTATACTTGGAGAGGCAAACCTACCCCTCTTGGATCTAAGCCAAGTGTCCACCACCAAGCAATAGAGTAGATCTCTAGGCTAGGGCATGCTTCCTAGGGTTTGCACAATAGATCTAGGGTGTAGAAAAATAGAAGAATTATTTAGATAGATCTAAGGGCATGTAGGAAGTGTGGGATTTGTGCCATGGAAGGTGAAGAGGTTCAAATAATTTTTAAAATAATTATTTGTTGAGTTCCAAGGTGAGGGAGGGCGCACCACTCTTGGAGGGTGCACCTCTTGGGATGAGGAGAAGAGATGAGAGGCTAAGAAAGAGGGTGAGGTGTTGGGATTACACAAGGGTGAGGGAAAGGCATGGGATCTGTGCCTAAGATAGATGAAGAGTCAATTTTTAAATAAAAAACGTAACTTTCATTGGAGAGAGGAAAAGGAGGGCGTAACTCCCTTGGAGGGCGTTCCTTTTGGTCAAAAACTAACCCAAACTCAAGTATGGGTAAGGTGGAGTGAGGGGGATCACCTCTAGGGGTGATAGGAAGGTTAAATGAAGTGAAAAGCAAGGAAAGGGGGCCGCACCAAAGTCACAATTTAATTAAAAAGTGAAAAACGTCAATCCCCCTAGGGGGGCGCAACTTTTGAGTGTGGGGGTTGGAAAAGGGCTTAGACAAGGTTGAAAAGGGTTGGGAGGCTAAGGTTATGCTTAGGGGGTCTCTCTCTAACCATCATTTCGACATTTCACATCATCTAACTCATTATTACAATTTTTACATCATGCCATGTTTAGACTTTAGCAATTAAAATTGTTGTTATAGACTGTCTGACACTCTAGGTGGATTAACCCATTGCTAAAGTTGTCCGACCGAGCTGAAACTTGGTCCAAGGATGTAGGAGGTGCTATTCCATTTCTTTTGAGCACAAATACCCCTATCAAAAGTCCAAGGATCCAGTTTTTACAATTATTGCTCAAAAATAATTAATTAATTAAATAATTAAACTTCAAAACTTGGGGAAATTTAATTAAAAATTAATTAATTAAAAAAAACTAACCTAGACTCGACGGAATTCCGCGAAACTTTCTATGATGTCTTGCATGGTCATTTACAATGAATTCCCTATATAGTTACCAAAACATAAGCCCACTGCAACGCCGTTCACCACTTTGGAGGACATATGTAAAGTGCGAGGGAAAAACTCAAGGGAAATCATTAAGGCTGGAAGGCCCAATGATAACCTGAGGATAAAAAACCCTCGGTGAAAGGAACTCTCCTAGTGAACTGATGCCAAGTTAACTGACCTAGACATGACTCATGCAGACCTATTACATTATTAACCCACGAAGGGGTGCGGAAATTCCAAATACAAAAATAAGTGCTGGGCCAAACACAGCCCTGTAGAACCAAGAATCTTCAATAATACTGCATCTGACGATACATCTCTTCATGGCACATGAGTTGACAACCGGTGTCAAATGGGCGGTCAACATCTGGCTCCACATGGGGACGTGTGTTCGATCTTCTCACTTCGAGACGGAGAGCATACGAGAATCCAACACCTACAAAACAGAGTGCTCACCGTAGTGCACACCGAAAATTAACATTAGAATACATTTATACAAAATAAAATTAATGAATGCTATACAACATTTACATAATGAAATAACTAAAGTACAACATCATAATTTTACAATAAAAGAAATCTATGATATTGAAAAAAAATTTCTAAGTACAATTTTACATAAAGGATGAAATAATACAAAATTGAAAATACAAGGAGAAAGGTTAGAGATACGTTACAGAGGGTGTCCATTCAGACACCACGTTGCCCCATCATCTGTAAAAGAGCTTGAGCTGCTGCCCATTCCTCAGAATGCTGATGGGCTCACCATTCAAATGGCTGAGATGAAAAGAATTCGACCTTGCTATTTCTCTGATCAAGTATGGCCCTAGCCATAAGCTGTCAAACTTGCCGTGCTTTCCCGGTTTCTCTTTGCCTTTATCCCATAATAAAACAATATCACCCACAATGAAATCCCTGTGTTTGGCTGACCTGTCAAAATATTTCTTAACTTTAATTTGATTTCTGCAATTCTGATCATAAGCCCCTCGTCTGATTTCATCTAATTCAATGATCTGATTGACCCTGTTCTGAACTGCATCCTGCTTTGAAGAAATGTCCTCAACTGACCCATGAGTAGGAAGTCTAAGATGCACTGGCAACCTAGCCTCCAATCCATATACTAGCTCAAACGGACTCTTTCCAGTAGCTGCTTTCTTTGTTATTCTGTCGGCCCATAATGCATGCTTAATTTTACTATCCCAAGACTTCTTATTTTCTCCAACAATTTTCTTTACAATGGTCATTAAGTTTTTATTACTTGATTTTGCCTGACCATTCCCTTGGGGATAATAATCTGATAAATGTGATAAGATAATACCATATTTGAAACAAAATGCTGACATTTCGGCTGAACAAAAGGCCTTGACATTATCTGTGACTATCTTTTATGGCACCCCAAATCTAGTTATAATTCTTTCTTCAAGGAAATCCATCACCACCTTTTCATTTGCATTCTTCGTAGGAATGGCTTCAACCCACTTTGTAAAGTAATCTGTGGCTGTAAGAACCCAAGAGAACCCATTACTTGAATTATTATTAAACTTCCCAATAAAGTCCAAACCCCACTGTTGAAAAGGTGCCTCAATCACCACTGGTTGCAAAGGGAGTGCTGCTAACTTTTGCTTTCCTGTTAAAAGCTGACATGGCTCACATTTCCGAACAAGCTGATGTACATTTGAAAATATAGTGGGCCAATAATATCCTGCTCTGAGAATTTTGTGGGTAGTAGTTTTAGCAGCGAAGTGTCCTCCACAAAACCCTCCATGGAATTCATTCATTAGTTCCTTTGACTCAACGTCATCCACACATCTAAGGATAATTCCATCAGGATTTCTCCATCCTAAACCATCTCTAGTAAGGACATACTTAGAAGATTTTAACCTCAAATCCCTTTTCTTGTGTCCTACTAGATGCCTTGGACAAGTCAGATTCTTAAGATAGAAAATGATGTCTGTGTACCAATCCACTTGTTCAAGTTTTAATAAGTTAGGATGCCATTCTTCATTACTGATTTGGTTAACCATATCCAAGGCTCGTTCATTACTTTCTATCAACATTTTTGCCAAGCCTTGACCCTTGATTAATTTAATTGGTTTAATCTCCAAATCATATTCTTGGATTTTAGCAATCCATCTACCCCTTGAGCCCAATCCTTCCACTTGAGATAACACATCTTTAACCGCGGAATTAGGAACATAACCAATCACCTTGGAATATCCAATGAAGACTCTGAAATGTTTGAGTGATTTGACTAAGGCATATGCTTGTTTCTTAAACATGGGATATTTCAATTCTGAATTCTGCAAGGCCCGACTCATATATGCAATGGGCTGATCATGGCCTTGATTATTCTTCTGAAGCATCACACCAACAATTGTGTCTTCAGAGGCAAAAGAGAAGATCTGAAATTCTTTCTCATAATCTGGACTGATAAGAACTCACAAACCCTAACTCACTACCAAAACCCCTCAAACCCTAACTCACTACCAAAACCCTAAAAGTGTTGACTTGTTCTCTCTCTTTCTTGGATGGGTGACACTTGTAACTCATCCAAGAGGGGTCTCTCCTCTCTCTCTCATATAAAAGAAAGCTCTCCCTCCTCATTTTGACATGAGTTTTCTCTCAACAACTCTATTATGCCAAAATCTCTCCCCACTCTCTCTCCCCCCTTGCCACTTTCTTCTTTGTAATCTTGATGCAAGTATTTGCAGCCACATTTTGTGGGTAATAAAAGTGAAGCTTGGAGGATCTCTTGTGTGCATTTGGAGTATTGTTGGTGCAATGGCATGGTGTTTTTACTAAGGTAATATTGCTGCAAATTTATGGTATTTCCTTGCTTGGTTTTTTTTACTTGGAGACCCAAGCAAAGTATTTTGCTTGGGACAGATTTATGGTAGTATTGCTATAGATCTTTGTGGGTTGTTTCTACTTGGGTTTGCAAAGTATTTTGCAAGACATTTGGATATACTCACCTTCTTGTTTGATTTTTGTAGCAAGGATTTATATATCTACAAGTTACCAAAGGTTTGTAAGATTGGATTTCAGATCTGAAAATTGATTTTTCCAACCATCCAAAGTTCTTTTTATTTTCTGTTTTGATTTCCAGCCATCCATCTTTTAATTTTAAGCATTATTCTCATCTAATATTGCAATCTAATCTCTTTTTTCATGTTTAGATTTTTATAAAACAATTTCTATTTTGTATACTAATAAAAACCAACTCGTTCCAAGTTCTTTTAGCATTTTCCAGCAAGAAAAACTTGTTGTTTTTTGCAGGTTTTCATCAGTTTAAGGGGATTTGCTACTTATTTTTGGTCCCAAAAGACTCAAGGAAGCATCCAAGAGTTGGGGTGCCAAAACCCTCTTCCCCTTTCATATTCTAAAGCATTGTAAGCAACCCAAGAGAGTCTCTTGGGCTTGCATTCTCTCAATTTTAATTTCCAAATCTGTAAATTGTAATTTAGTTGTAGTATATCGCCCACACCTTGCATAGTTCTTGGATTTGCCATCCATGTAATATCGTGAAGGCTAGCTTAAAAGTTAATTTTCTGTTTTTGTTTAAGATTTTTTTCCCCACTTCTTCGACAAAGAGAAGGTTGAGTGGGTAGGTTAGTTTACTTTATTTCTTTTTATCTTATTTTATTTAACCTACCTTGGCACAAAATCGGTAGGCTTGTCCTCCACATTGTGCCATAGTTGTGAGGTTGCTATTTAATTTCAAGTCATTTCATTTATTTAATTGTGCCCACACCTTGCATTGTGTTTGGCTTTGCCAACCTTGCAATATCGTGAAGGCTAGTTTAGATTTCATTTATTTGCAAAGTAATCAAACTGGTGCCCTTCCTTCTGCCTCGTATTCCCTCCCCTTGCCACTTTGTGGATCTTGGGTAACTAAGAAAGGACAAAGGACTGTGTGGCTAGATTAATTAGGCACCCAATCTTTTATTGTTTCAACCATCAAAATAGGGTGACTTGGGAGGCTAGAAGGGGTTGACGTCGGGGACGGTTTCACAACACTACATGTCCTCCTTGTTGAGCGCCCAAGCATTCTGGATTTGACCCGTGGAGCTAGGGAAGAACCTTGTTTGTTCTTCTTATTGAGCACCCAACACTTCCTTTTGGTTGAAGGGATAAGGACTTGGGGTAGTCACATAGCTTAGGATTGCTACAACTCACATTTAATCCCCCTAAGCTTAAGAGAGACCTAAAAAGTTACTAAAATCAACCTACACACTTTTCACAACACCTGCTTTCAAAGTTTTGCTATTTCATTCAAGCATTTTACTTTCAAGCAAATTACTTTCCAAGCAATTTCACTTTTCAGCAAATTCTTTAATTGTGGATATTTACTTTTCCTGAAGCATTCTTTATTCTTGGTTACAAATATTCTTTATTCTTTGGGAAATAATTATCTTAAGTGTACAGTCATTTTATTATATAATTCAATGTGTAGATATCCCATACTTTATTTCAAGTTGTAAAAGTATCTTTAGCGCGCATATCTTATAAGTGAATTTTGGTTATATTTAGGCACTGGTCTATTTGTGTCTTGTAAAAGAAAAGATTTGCTTGTCATTAGAAAGAATTGCATAATTTCACTTGCTGCTTGTCATTGGGTTGGGTCTCCTTAGTTGATAATTTAATTAACTCCTAGAATCTTAACAATAAAACTTCACATAGTTAAATAGGGACTACCCCCCTTGGCTTCCCTAGGAGTGAGCCTACACGTAAGAGGTCTAGATCGAGGTGACAGAGGGTCTAGACTTAGGTTTGTGCCTCCAATGTCACACCAAGTGGGTTGGAGACTTCTCCACGCTTGTAGGTGTGTATAAGGACGACAACAAGCCCTAGGCTAGGGGATAACACATATCACCAAAGGGGACAAGATCGACCATTTTTTCCATCACCAAAGGAGACAAGATCGACCAACTTTGCCATCTTCATGAGACCAAGATGAAGAAGCACTTCATCTTCCAGTGCCCTTATCTACTATGAGGTTAGAGGATGGATTTTTCATCTTTTCAGGGAGACTGGAACTATTTATTGAATTTATTTCATTTCCTAGAGAAAAGATGCTTGGCTTTGTAAATGAGGGAGGCCCTTGGACTTAGATTTCACTCACTCTGTTCACTCCGGCCTAGACTTACCCTCATCCGACTGATTACAATTTTCTTTGGGGTGCTTCCAATAGATAGAGGTACCAAAAGATAACGAGACAACAACACTACATCATCCATCAAATCTATGAGATCCTAGGATGCCTTCAATGTTTGGCCAACAAGACCCTTACAAACATGCCACCTTAAATCCAAGGATGGCTCATACCACAACAATAGCCAAGATACCTCCTCTAGGTCTTAATCGTGGGTTACAACGCCTCGATAGCCAAACATATCTCACACTAGATCTTCCTTCTCTTCTATATCCTCAAACCAATCATCTATCAAGAATTCCTTCCCTACAACCCAAGAAGAAAAGACCCCTTGGCGAGACATTCATCTTGGAGGATTTGGTGTTTTTGGTCTTTGGCTCTCCAAAGTACTTGCACATAACTACACCATCACTTTGTTTCTTTGTTGCATGATCTTAGGTTTTAGACCTTAGATATTTTTCAACATAGGCTAGATTTGATTATATCATGATTTTCTAGGAGTGGCCTTTGTGCTGTCACTTTATATCTCACATTGTTTTACGTAGCGTTCCCATTGACCTATTTGTGGTCATTTATTGGACATTAATAAATTTATCTTATTGTATCTTATCAATGGCATGTGAGTTGCAATACAGAGACAGTGTAGACAATTATCTCGTAGATTCCTCTCCTTTGATGCCATTTCTCTATATTTGAACCAAAGATGACTAGCGTTGTTAATGAGGGAGGCCCTTGGAGTTGGATCTTAGGTTCTATAGGCACCCCCTCCCCAAACGGTTGGATGGTCACATCTTTCTTTAGTGCTCTTGTCTAACAAGGACACCAAGTGGCAGGTTGAGAGTAGCATTGTATCTACTTCCAGATCTATGAGACCTCGCTAATGAGTCATTACTCGAAAGGTTTTGGCCTGCCGCAGTCTGCACACAATTGTACCTGTAATCGACATCCCCTCTTTGTGTGGCTTTCTGTTTCAGATTTGTTCTTAGAGATTAGAGCTTAGATCTTAGTTCTTGGAGAGTAGATCTGTTTTTCTCTTTCTTTTATAGGAGAGCCTCTCGCGCTCCCACTTTGTATCAACATTGTTGTTCTTAGCATTCCCATTGACCTACTTTTGTGGTCATTTGTTGGATTATCTCATCTTATCTTATCTGGTTTGCTAGAATTTGCTTTTCTATTCACTCATACCTTGTGTTAGCTAACAAACTGTGATTAAAAACATTAAACACTACAACAATAATATATGCATTTAATTTCCTGTTTCTTGGTTTTCCTGTGGTAGTTAATCTAAAGCAATAACAAAGGTAAAGATGCTCGAAAGAACTGTCCATAGTGTGGTGCACTAGCTCTTTGACATATAATGACTCCACCATTTCTACTTGTTATTGTTCAGTCTTTAATGGAGTTACAGCTTTCCAACTACTCTTTAGTTGAGAATAAAACACACCTGATAATACTGTTGATTTTTGTAATTTCCAGATTTGATAATTATTACCTTATGATTTTCAAACAGATTTTAATACCACTGTTATCAGATTAATTACACTGAAAATTTCAACTGAAATAAACTGCAGCAGAAATAATAGAATCATAGAGAGATAGCCATGCACAATAGACACTAGATTTATCCCGGGAAAACCCGAACTCTAGAGAAAAACCCAAAAAATTTTCTATAGAAGAATTCAGTCCAAGATATTAACCATGTATATCACGGATCCAATCTGTTATTGCAAAATTTGTACTTGCCCCAAAGCCCAAGGCAAGTGGGTACAAAATTGACGTAACTGGGAATAACCTATCACTGTCACCTTAATAGGAGATCCCTTTCTATTTAGGAGTATGTCAAAACTACCCTAGGGGAGACGTCCCTGGTGACCTGGGGGTTTGAGAAGGGTAAGGCAAGTAATCACAAGGAAATCGTTCTCCTCTCACAGATCACTCAAATCAAAGAGTTCTTTATGTCTTATAGAGATGAAACAACTAAATAATATTGTGTACTTGCCCAGAACAAGACAACAAGGCAAAAAATGGGCACTTTCCAAGTACCAAATGATGTTAGTGCTTCAATAAGACAATGAACCTTCAAAAGTAAGCCAGCTGATATGAATTTGCAGCAATGTAACAATTTGTAACAACAATTAATATTTTATAAAAGCCACAAGAATTATGCCTTAGAAGTGCTTGAAAATAACAAGAAGTAATGGCTTTAACCTAGTTGAATGATAAAAGCTTGTTACAAGCAAGTTTGGCAATGTTTAACTAGAAAAAAAAGTCACTTTTGCAGAGAATTTGCTGCAGTTAGATGGCTGTAGCAATCTTTTGCAACAACAACAAATTCTAATGGTCAAAAGTGCAACAACTTTTTAGTGTCTTTTTCAAGCAATTTCAAGGCTCAAATCTTGTGGCTGTTAGAAGAAATTAATCGCTGTTATAAACTGATGCATTGCTGCAAATTCATAATCAACTAGCTTATTTTACGAAGGTTTATTGTCTTATGAAGTACTAACAATCATCTGGTACCTGGAAAGTGCCCCGTTTGCCTTTTTGTCTTGTTCTGGACAACTACACAATACTATTCATTTGCTTCATCCTTAAGACATAAAAGAAACCTCTAATTAGAGTGATTTGTGAGAGGGGAAGGATTTCCTTGTGACTATTTTCCTTAGCCTTCTCAAACCCCCACGTCACCGGGGACGTCTCCCCTAGGGTAGCCTAAACATACTCCTAAATAGAAAGGGATCTCTTATTAAGGTGACTGTGATAGGTTATTCCCAGCTAAGTCACCTGACACGTCCAAACCCCACCTCGTGTCGCGAATCCTACGTGTCGGACACCAAACGGTAGAACACGTGTGAGATACTTGTCTAGAACGTGTCATGTTCACAGGACACGTGTGTCTTGAAAATAGGACACGTGTCCTGCTCAGAAAAAGGACCCTGACTCATGTTTTCTCATGCAAGTTGCAACTATGAGGTGTTTCAGTGTGCAACTAAGGGTTATTTTGCCTTACTAATTCTATTTAAAGTGGTCCCCACCCCCTCCATTTTACCCGCCCTAGTAATTAATGGTAATATTAAATTCTTAAAGTAAACAAATGAAAATGAAAGATAAAAGAAGTGACATTCTCCTTTATCTTTCATTTTCATCCTTTTACTTAAATTTTTAACATTACCATTAATTGTTTCAGGATGTTTGAGAGTGGTTCCAACCTCATTGGACTTCATATGGAGAAAGTAGAATTTTAGGTCCCATTCAAAATTCAACAGACTTAACGGTTTTTAGGATTTCAAGATTGGCAGGATTGCAATGTTTCCACTGGATTCTATCATGTAAGAGGGTATGGAACTGGCATTTAATCAAGGCCACCATACCCTTTATGTACCTCGACGTTGGTGGCATTGATTGTTGAACTCTTTTGTCACAACCCCAGTAAAAATGTACCCTTCACTCAAGTATAGACTCTTCTGTTGAACTCTTCTTTTTGTCATCGTGTCAAGTGACTTAGTGGTGTATTTGCACACCAACCTCTGTCTTATTTGCACACACTGGGTAGAGAGAAGAGTGGTTGAAGGGAAAGACAAAGATGTGGGATGTGTTTCCTGATGATATGGGTTTGGACAACAATGTTGAGTTGGCAATGTCATCATTTATGTTAGTAACTTAGTAACTTAGTAGTTACTAAGTTAGTACTAGTTGTATGATTGAATTTGTATCATTATCATGTAACTTTTTACAGTTTAATTATTTCATTTTTGCATGTGTAATTCATAATTTAAATTTTGATATATAAATTATATATATATACATATTTTAAAATATATTTTAATATGTATATATATATAACGTGTTCTCCGTGTCCTATTTTTGAGGGTCGTCGTGCTCGTGTCGGATACTCGTATTTCTGTGTCTTCCGTGTCCCGTGTCCTCGTGTCAGGTGACTTAGATTCCCAGTTATGCCAATTTTGTACCCACTTGCCTTGGGTTTTTGGGGCAAGTTCAAATTGCGCGATAACAAAATCCACTGCTTGTACATTGTGGGATCAACCAAATCTGAATCTGAAGCAGAATCACTCAACTTCTTCAGATTTGTCTCCATAGGTGTAGCCATGGACTTGCAATCCATCTTATTGAACTTCATCAGTATCCCCTGACCGAGGAAGATCTCATATGATCTCTGTCACACGTTTAATCCCAAGAAATAGTACATTTGTCCAAGATCCTCCACCTTGAACTTTGAGGCCAACTCCCTTTGTCACTGAGGAAAACCCTGTTTTCCAGTCTGCCACATTGGCTGCTTCCTTTTTGACCGAGGCAAAATCCGTACCCCAGTCCTCCTTTCCCCCTGCCTCCTCTGTCACTGTAGCAAAGTCTACTGAAACAAGGGAAGCCTCCCAGGAGGTCTCACATCTCCTAGAAGCCTCCTCTCTCTGAAGCTTTTGTCTGGCCTCCTCAACTCATGACATTTGTCTGTTAGTCTCGGAAGATGTCTCTCTCCCACCTGAACCTGAGGGGGAACTCCATTTGAATGATCGACTCTCCCTCTGAGCCAACTGACTGTCTCTGGTATCAGGCTCACCAAGATTAAGCACTCGTTGCCAACAATGTGATAATATAGGTTTGGATCAACAACACTCTTGATGAAGCCCAAACTCATCAAGAATCCATCCATTTTCTCATACCAAGCACGAGGTGCTTGCTTTAGTCCATACAGGGCTTTCTTCAACGTGCACACATGAGATTTCACGTTGTGTATCACGAATCCTTCTGGCTGCTCAATACAAACTTCTTCCTCAATCTCACCATTGAGAAAGGCGGTCTTTACATCCATCTAATGTAGTTTCCAACCCATGGATGCAACTAGTGCAATGATAGTTCGAATGGAAGTGTATCGGGCTACTGGAGCAAATGTCTCATCATAGTCAACTCCGTCTACTTGTGAGAATCCTCTGGCTACAAATTTCGCTTTGTATTTCTCGATACTTCCATCAACTGCATGTTTGAGCTTATAGATCCACTTGGAAGTCACTACAGACTTCCCTTCTGGTCTCGGGACAATATCCCATACATCATTCTTCAAGATAGACTGATATTCTTCTGTCGTGGCATCTTGCCATACCTGTTCACCTGTTGCTTCTCCATGACAAGAAGGCTTAGAATCAATGATGTGGCTCATGGCTAAAAGGTAGCTCGAAAATATTTTTGGTTTGTTGCTCTCTCGGGATGTGCCTTAAGGGGTTGTATGTCCCTCTGCCTCCTACAGAGTTTGTCGAGCCCAGGCATGCCTTTTATGCCCTACTGCAATATCTCTGGGCATATCAGCTCGAGAAACTGGATCAGCTAGAACAACTGGATCAACTAGAATAATGTTTGTCTCCCTCTGAACTGTTGAAGGGGGAGAAGGTATAGTCTCACAGTCAATCTCCATCTGAGATTCTCTGGATCTTTGAAAGGCTATCTCTTTTTGAAAGGTAACATCTCTGCTTATCTCAATCTGTCTCTGACCAGGGATGTAGATCCGATATGCCTTCGAAGATTCACTGTATCCCACAAATGTACCCTTTCTCCCTGAAGGGTCTAGCTTGGATCTCTTCTCTTTGGGTACATGAGAATATACTGGGCACCCAAATATCATGAAGTGTCCAATCTCAGGATTCACTCTGGTGAAGGCTTCTTCTAGAGTTATGTTCTTCAAGATCTGGTGAGGACTCTCGTTCTGAACATATACTATTGTCATACATGCTTCTGCCCATAGAGTCATAGGTAGACTTTGATCATGTATCGTTGCTTTGGTTTCCTCGATGATAGTTCTGTTTTTCCTCTCTGCAACCCCATTTTGCTGAGGGTTGTAAGGAACTGTGTACTCCCTCTTGATCTCTGCTTCAATATAGAAATTGCTGAAATCCTTGGAGGTGTATTCTCCTCCATTATCTGATCTTAGTACCTTGATCTTTCTTCCGGTCAGGTTCTCAACTTGAGCTTTGAATTCTTGAAATTTTGCAAGGACTCCATCCTTGTTCTTCAGGAAGTAAATCCAAGTTTTCCGAGAGTGATCATCTATGAAGAGTACATAGTACAAATATCCATTCAGGGAGGCAACAGTGATTGGCCAACACACATCTGAATGTATCAAGTCCAAGATTTCCTTGGATCTATTGTCACTGCTCAAGAAGCACCCTTTAACATTCTTGCCAAGAGCACAACCTTTGCAAACACCTTTATGCTGACTCTGTATCTCTGGAAGGCCTGCTACCATTTTCCCTAGAGCTGGGAGAGCTCTATAATGAATGTGAGCAAGTCTCCTATGCCATAGCCCACTCAAGCTGATAGTATCGTGCAACAGGGCTTGGACTGGTTTAATGGTCAATCTGTATAAGTTGCTTTCTCGAACACCAATTACTTTGGTAGAATTTATATGTGAGTCCTTGTGCCATGGAAGAACTCTTCCTTCAGAAAAGGTGACCTTGTAGCCTTTGTCTTCTTAGGAAGAAATGGAGACAAGGTTCCTCTTCATCCCAGGTACATATAGTACTTCACTTAGTTGAAGCTGCATATCAGAATCTAGTTGGAAGGTAGAAGTTCCAACCCCTTTCACATTATATCTGGCATCGTCTCCAAAGACAACATGTAGATTGGTCTCTTTCTCAACAAGATTAGTCAGGTGATCTATAAAACCGGTCATGTGCCTGAAGGCACCACTATCAATTAACCAAGTATCATCATTAGTAGGAACTATACTTGAGAGTGTTGAAATGTTGATGTCTTCATCTCTCTGAAGTATTGGCTTCTTGGAACTGTATTTGCTTGATTCATCAAGCTTGTCTTCCATCATAGTTTTGTTCATCATATTTTTTTGATTCTTCACAAACCCTTGTCATCTGGGCTTAGAAAACCTAATGGTTAGGCTAGGCTAGCAACCTTAGGTTTTGTTGGGCTTATGACTGCCAACAATATGCCTTGAAAATTAGTAGAACACTGGTGAGCTGAAGAGCTCCTTCATTGAGCTGCAAACACCCTAATTCTGAAACTTCTGCATAAAATTGCGAAACCCTAGAAACCCTAGGGCCAAAAATTCAAAGTGCTCGGAAATGCAATCTGAAGCTTGTTGGAGGTGCATTGAAGGAGGTCGTACACTCCTGTACCACTTTTAGCCCCATCGTCCAAGTTTAAGGTGATGAAACACCTCAAAAAAGGAGGGTCGTTGTAATGTCCCCACTTTGGGACATCATCACAGTGCAGGGGTTTATGATGACCAGAGTAGCCAGATGGGTATTATAGAGAGTACAAGGGTTACCGAGAGGCATTGTGGGGTCCAACTCGCATTGCCCATCATATTCCATCATTATGAGCCATTCTGCACAGGTTGGCTTTGGTTCCGTTGCATTCCGACGATTTCCATAATTTTGACGATTTCCACATCAGTTACTTGTGCAGAGAGAGAGAGAGAGGGCGCACCAGTTGGGGGTTTCCAGCAAGGGGGGGCGCACCATTCTTGGAGAGAGATTCATTGCAGGTGATTGGCGGAGCGTTTAGAGATTCTATTACTTGGGTATTCATTGCAAGGCTTTGGACATCAGATCTAGTCCATTCTTTGGGACGGCTTTGGGAGAGAGAGGACAATTTGGTGATTGAGTGATTTGCAGATCTAGGAGGCTATACCTCATATCTGACCTTGAAACTTCTTCCAGGGGTTTGTGATTGCCTGATCTATCATTTTGGAGAGTTTCAGGAGGTTTGGAGGTGTCATTCACCCAGGTCGAATTGTCTAGGGTTTCAAGCATCCAGGGGGGCGCACCATTCAGTGGAGGAGTTCAGATCCACAGGGTTTGAGAGCGACTTTGGAGATTTGGGCACCTGGGTTGTTCTTGCCATCACCCGATCTATTGTTTGGTATCTTTCTTGAGGTGATTGGGCATCTTTGGCAACATGGCCGAATTGTTGAGGAGCTTCAGCATTCTAGCAGGACGTGGCATCTTCTAGTGGGGGGTTTGGCACTTCATACGGCCCAAATATACTTGGCATTGGTCTTCATCTCTTATCCAGCATTTGGAGGCTTATTTTGTATTGTCGGAGAGCTTTTTGTAGCAGCTCATACTTCTATCTTGGAGCCATCTGTTGAGCATTCTAGATCGACATCTTCATTGTAGCAGGTTCCTCTATTGCATGAATAAAGTCATATTTGAGATGCTTTGGCTTGTCTATCCTATTGCATATGGTTGAGGTATGTTCCATGGTTATATCTTCTTGTTTATAGCTGAATACACACATATAAACACATCAGTAAAACCCTAAACGTAACTGTAAGCAAAGTGTTTGACAAAATACCACAACCAGAAAAGTTTTTAAAGACACTCAAAACCGTGATGATCCTTTGATAATGGCTTGGGATCATTACAGTCGTATGGAATTGCAGCAAACCCTAGAGGGTCGTACAGAACTGCAGAAGAAGAGGACAACTTGCCTTGAATGCTTGTGCAATGGGTTCTTCAAGACCTATGCTTTGATACCATGTTGATTTTTCACTAGGCTAGGCTCAAGCATGAAGTTTATTCCAATTTTAGCATTTTACTTGAACCATAGATAATTGCAGTTACACCAAAAACAATTTGTTGCAGTAACTAAGATCACAAGAAGAAATACCATGCACAAGTACACAAGAAGTATCTTGGGAAACCTTTCTCAACAAGGGATGAAAACCCAGCCAATCCTTTGCTATATTCTTCAAGAGAAAGACCTCCCACACCATAAACCTAGCACACAAAAGGGTGCTCACAAAACCAAGAAGACTAGCGCCCAAGAGAGGTGCGCACGCCAGCCCTAGAACAAGTACTTGCTGAAATTTCCAAACTCACATGTGTGTTGTGTTTCCTTAATGAGGAAATCACCTTTATTTATATTAGACTGGACACATCAAAAGAGGTGTCTATTGGCACAATAGGGCCGACCTCAATAACTCAAAATATAATTAATAATTACCATATTAATTATCTTTCACTTTATGGTGGGGCCGACCTGTACCCTTTACATCACAATTAGGGTTACAGGTAAGTCTGACTCTTAGACAATATAGCAAGGTATCTCACACACCCACTAGTGCTCAACCACTAGGGGCACGTCCACCTGTGCTCAGCCACAGGGATGTCCAAGGTAACAGATCTTTGTCTCACTGTGTCTCACAGGAGAATTATCAGGATACACACTCACTAGTGCTCAGACACTAGGATCATGTCCACCTGTGCTCAGCCACAGGAAAGTCCTACTCAACAGATCTCTATCTCACTGAGTCTCACAGGAGAATCATCTGGAGTATCACATCATCTCAAGTCTCTGCACAGAGGAGAACAGTAAACCCATCACATGGGCTCCTTCACCCCTCACAGGGGTACACATTGTTTCATCTCAAACGATACACCCATCTAATGGGCATCTTCCCTTCTCAAGGGCACACAACATTTCATCTCCGTCTCAGAGAGAATGACACACCCAGCTCATGGGCATCTTCCGTACACAGGGGCACACAGTTTTCCATCTACGTCTCAGAGAGGAACTACACACCCATCTCATGGGCACACCCTGTTATTGCACAGTTTGTAGCTGGGTCAAATAGCTATAGGATAGAGGTCCAAACTGGCATAACAGGAACCTATCCCACCCAATGTCACCTCGATGGGAAGGCTCTTTCTCTTTAGGGAGGTGAGGCCCAGAGGAGACGTTCCCAGTGACCTGGGGTTTTGAAGAGGCAAAGGTTAAAAGGACAAAGGTAAAGTTCCCCCTTTCTAGGTCACCACCAAAATAGATAGTCCGGCTAAACAACCAATAATAAAGTGAATCCCCAATAAAGAACACCTGCCTGGAACAGAGCGACAACAAAATAATATATGCAAGCTATATTTCAATGGGCTAGTACTTCATAAGACTATCTGGTAAATATCTATGAGCAATATGGCAATAAATGTTGACGAAGTCATTGTTTATCAATAACAATAAAAGATATGACACTCCACCAAAAAATATTGAAACAATGCGGCATTCAAGGTAACCAATTAACACTTTATTCAATTAATGCCTAAACCACCATTCAATTGCTCTTAAAACAAGACGTTGCTACAGTAAAGATGAAATATTCAAGTGTGAGATCAACAACTTAGGGTTAGTAGGTTAGGGTTAGTGTAGTTAGGGTTTCGATTCAAAAAGGTTTGAGAGTGTTTTAGATTCAATTCTACTTCAACGCTGGAGGTCTAAAATCAGTTCCTTGGGGTTAATGGAGTCAATTTAGTGGAGGACACAAGGGTTGAAGGAGGATGACTAAGGACTAGAGGGAAGAGTCCTGAAGTGATGCTATGGCAGGGCCTCAGAATAAAAGCCCTAGGGGAGAGAGGCTCACTCCGGTGTTGCTAAAGCAAGGCCTCGTGCTCTCTCCTCCTTCCTTAGGTTAACTTGGAAAAAACAACTAGCATGAAAGATAAATCAAGACAAGAGAGTGCAATGAGGGAGAGTGTTGCTACATCAAGGCTCTATCATCAAACCCTAGAAGAAAAACGGCCCAAGGTGTAGATAACCTAGGCCTGGGACGTCTCCTCCTTCTTGACCTCTGGAAACTACATCTAGCTCAGGAAGAAGAAGAAATGAGAGTGTAGCTATGGCTAGGCTCTTTTTTCCTTTTTCAATGGCTGGAAATTTCTCTATTAGGGGACATGAGACAAGGACCTACTTGTGTGCTTGTCACCTAGGGTTTTGATTCAACAAATTATAAATACATGTAAGAAAATAAGACTACAACCATTCAATCAAGAAGTTTTGCAGAAAAATACTTACAATTCATTAAGAAATAACCATGCAAAACCTAGTTGTAACACCTTCCTTCAAGAGAAACACCATAAAATGCCAAGAAATGCCTTCCTTCAACAAGTGCGCCTCACTAAACCAACAAAAATACCCAAGTAGGGTGCTAAAATCAGACCTTACTAATGAGTGAGTGATGAATCATGATAAAATGAGGCTAAAACTCCTCAATATATAGTGTATCAATGACCTAATTTACTTTTTAGGTCATAAAATGGCCGACAAGGCCAGAATATCAAAACTAATACTGTTTTTACATTAAATGTTCATTTAAAAACCCTAACTGAGCAAAAGTAAGACGCCAAGGCCCACTGAGGGAGACGTTAGCCCCTTTTAGGGCAAATGCAGCACCAAAGGGCAAAGCGTTGGCCTTCTTTGGGCCTCCCAATCATGCCACACGTGCCAACTGCCCTGTCAAACTGTCACACGCTCAAGGTGACGTCATGAGCTCCTAGGTGACGTCCCGGGCCATCCAGGGCAAACGTTTCACTGGAAGTGGGTCAACCCCCCTAGGTCGGGCTCTGCCAAAGTGCCTTTGATGAAATGCCCTCTTCTTCTCCGGTGCAAACTCTGATCAACCACCGTCCTGTCTCTGCCCCTTGATGGGGTCCCAACATCCATCTGGTGGGCTCTTCAGCCCCATGGAGGTCCGAACTAATCATCTCCCCATGTGTACCGGTCCAAATGGTACCTGTCCGTCGGGCATGGTCCTGCACATCAAAAGCTACGCCCTCCATGGGGTCATTAGTCACAGGGATCATAGCAATATCAATCACATCTCATCATAAATATTATTAAACATATGCATAAAAACCTTGATACATCGGTCAATATCTCAAAGACATTACAAAAACCTACAATACAAGATCAGAGAAAAAGACAAGATGTCCTATTGGGCTAGTGTCCACAAGAAAAACGAAGTCTCCAGGAAGGTTTCATCCATGCCATGTGAGTGAGGTGATGTGGCCAGGGGATGTCCAGACATGTGGGTGAAGTGAGAGCCAGGGACGCATAGTGTTATCTGTGGGTGCCTTTGTAGAAGGCGAGCTGTTCCTGTCATGGATGCAATTTTTTCCAAGCCCGTTCTTGCCTTTATTCTTTTATTTTATTTTCTTTTTCTTCTTCTTTTTCTTTTTATTCAAGGGATAGCGAGAGGACACTGCCTTGGCATGGTGACCAGAGCTGACAGTGTTACCCACAAGTACTTTCACAGAGATGAGAAGGCTGGCTCGTGATGAGACCCCCTTTCCCTTGGCCATGCAACCAAAGGTCACTGCCCTGGCGTGGTGACCAGATGGTGGCAATGTCATACTGTTAGGTACCCATGAACCTAATAGGCTGGCTCGTGATGAGACCCCCTATCCTCTTGACTAGGTCTTGTTTGTTATTTTCTGGGTCCCTCTTGTTTCTTGCTGAGAGGCTTTTGATTGCCTTCTCGGGGATCCTTGGGTGAAGCATCTCGAGGTTTTTTTTTAGGCTTTTATCTTTTACTAGCTGTTTTTACCTTCTGGGCCTTTAGCCCCTTCTTCCCACGAGATAAGGTGCAATCCTAGAAACAGGTCAACCCAATGCCGGACAAGGGGAATGGGACAAATGAGCGGGAGATGGCTTTTCAAAAATCCCCCTGGTGGCAAACCAAAACCTATGGGCATAGGCTTGCTAGGGCACCCTGTCAATCTCCCCAAGCATGGTCAAGTGGGCTAATGTAAGATCCAAGTAGTTGTTAGAGGTAAAAGGAATCAGATGCATATATTTAAAGGTTTCAATGATCAAAAGTGACACATACCATGATACCTGGACCAATTACCTCATGGAGCAAGAACCTCTTCTGATACAGGACCAAGCCAATGGTGATGGATGCTACTGCTGCTGACAAGATAAAGCTGATGGAAGAAGAAAATGATAGGCCCTCCAGGGCCATGCTCATGGTAATCTTGCTCTCGGTACTCCATGTTTAGGACCTGTGGGCCTTGAGACATGATCTCCTAGTTATCCCTAAAAATCGGGGATAACATCTGGCTCCAACTTAGGGACATGTGCTCACCGTAGAGCGCATGAGAACCTCAGCATCTCTGGCATAACCTGCAGACCTGCTCAATCTCGATAGGGGCATCAGTAACAAAAGTGGGGCGGTAATGCCACCCCAGCATGCATAGCTATATATATACTTGAAATAAAACAATCAACAATGCAAATGTGAAAGCAACTAACATGAAATGCAAATGGTATAATACACGGAAATGCCTACTTACCTGTACTTACCTGTGAAATCAGGTCCCCTCTCCTTGGTGGGGTTTGAGGAGGTGCTCGCTGATAGGTAATGGGCGCCTTCTTCTTTCTAAAGTGGATCGGTAGTATGAGTCATTAACTGATTCTGTTCCAACTTTGAAGGGTCTGAGGCATGACTGAGTGCTTCCTTTCACATTGGTTGGCTCTCCTTTCTGGGTATCCTACATCCATACGATGTCTCCCTTCTTGTACTTTTTGAGTTTGTATTTGGTTGTTCCTTGGACAACCCTGGTGTATTGTGCTGAGGGAGGGGGGTGGGCTTCTACTGTAAAAACTTCCTGTTGAGACGGGTGGTTTTGTACGTCATCTTCATGTTTCTTTAATGTCTTCGCCGTCCCAATTTCTTTGTTCTTGAACTCATCTAGGAGTTGTTGGTATTCTTCTCTCTTGGGCCATTCGATCTGATCAATGTCCTCCTCTGTTGCAAAGGGCATATCTTCTGGAGAATACTTTTGAAGAGTTTGTATCATCTCGTTTTGTGCTTTGTCATTATTGACGGGGTGAGTAATATCCTGCACATGGTCCCCAGTTATTGGCACATTGAGTAGACGGCCTACCGTTCCATTTTTCAAAGGCAATTGCAAGAATGTGAGGTCCATCTCAAGGGTGTCACCTAACCTTGCACCAAACTTCCTAGATAAAAACATTCCCCAGACATCTGGGACATCAACAACCACAATGTCAACGTGAACCATCTTCTCTGGGTACTCCTTTAGGCGAACTTCAACATTCTCAACCACCCCATGTGTGGGTATGGCTTTAGATTCGAAACCACACACATTTCTATAAGGCCGTGTGACCTTCAAACCCACTTGTCGCATGACTTTGAGTGACATCATGTTGGCACCAGCACCTGTATCTAACATGCAATTGTTGAGGTTCTTGTCGTTCATTGTCAACGTCATGAATAAAGGAGGGTTTTCACCATATTGGACCCTGAAGTGATCAACTTGCAACATAATAGGAGGGTCCATAGGCACATCTGATCCCGAAAAGAAAGTGTCAAATCGTTCCTTAATGGATGGGATCTTGATTTCTTCTCTTAGGGGGACGTTTACATGTATTTTTGATAATGCCCCTTCGAAGTCAAAGTTTAGGTCAACCTTGCCAGCCCTGGATGTCTTGGGAAGAAGCATTTCTAGGGGTGGGGGCTTTGCCTGATCAGCAACAGGTTGTTTCAAATTCTTTCTTCTGTACACCTGAAATTCTTGTTTCTTTAGCTTTTCTCGTGATTCTTGATCCAGGTTGTTTATTACCGCCATCCTTGCTGATCTGGTTGCATCTTTCACGGCTTCCTGATGTTCTGCATCTGTGATATTTATCTGAGGAAACTCCATGAAACAATCCATGTTGTTGACTTGTTGATGGCCACTATTGTAGGGGCACTCATGCTCCCAATGTGCTCTGCTGCATTCCAGGCACCAAGGATTTTCATCAACAACGTTTGCTGGGGCCAAAGTGTTTGAAACTTCATGCTCATTCTTTGGTTTATAAAATTGGCCCCCTTTCTGGAATTGTCCTTTGTACGGGATCCTGGGTGCCTGGGTCTGAGATCTTTCCAACTTGACGATCATGTTCATCATTTCCTCTTGATTTTTTATGATCCCATCCATAGAGGCTTGTAGCTTGGCGATACTGGTACATAGATCTGAAGCAGGCTTAGCATTGTGAACTATCTTTGGTTTAGTGTCTATCCTCCCCCTTGGGTTAGCAAAAGGCTCAATCTTGGATGAAAGGAGGTTTCCCTCTATTTTAGTAGTGAGCTCTTGGGCTTCTTGAATGGACTGGGGGTTTTTGTCTCTAAGAAGATACCCTATTTGGCCATTGAAAGATCTGGTGTAAACATGGATGAGGTAGTCATCTTTCGGATGATGGCTTGCGGGAATTCTTTGCAGTAAGGTCTCGAATCTGGTATGGAACTCCCGAATGGACTCATTTTCATATTTGGCAAAGGTTATTTAGTTGTGTGAGAAGCATATTAGGGTCTTCTTTGACACTCCATCTTTTGAGAAAGGCCTCTTCAAGTCTATCCATGGTTTTGATGCTTCCATCGGGAAGGCTTAGGTACCAATGCCTCGAGGCATCATAAAGAGTAGCGGAGAACACCTTCATGACTAGATCTTCAACATCATCACTATTGGGGTGAAGCTGAAAGAATGCCCAAAAGTTGCTCATATGCTCTTCGGCACTGATTGCATCAATACCGATAAATTTAGGCAACCACTTCTCATACTTGGGTGGCATTTGCCTAGGGTAGCCTGGTATGGCTGACATGTCTAACGGTTTGAGAAGAGTAGATGATCATTGTCTTTGATTGTTAGCTGGGTTGGTTGTAGCGGTCTGAGAGCTAGACATGATTCCTAAAGGAAGGCTCTTCCCGAAAAGTGATTTGACAACAGGAGAGTTCTTGGGAGGCTTCCTTCTGAAAGATAAAGGAGGATTATTGAACCTCTTTTTAGTTTGTGGAGTCGCCAGATAGTTTACTTGAAACTATCAAAGAAAAGGGAAACACCCTAGTGGAGTCCCCAGATAAGCTTGTAAGAAAAGGCTCTAAGGCAAGGCTTACCGAAAAGATTTTTCGTTTGAGGAGAATTGACTCAGCGTTCCCCGACAACGACGCCAAGATGTTATCGCACAGTTTGTAGCTGAGTCAAATAGCTATAGGATAGAGGTCCAAACTGGCGTAACAGGAACATATCCCACCCAATGTCACCTTGATGGGAAGGTTCTCTCTCTTTAGGGAGGTGAGGCCCAGGGGAGACGTCCTCGATGACTTGGGGTTTTGAAGAGGCAAAGGTTAAAAGGACAAAGGTAAAGTTCCCCTGTTACAGGTCACCACCAAAATAGATAGTCTGGCTAAACTGCCAATAATAAAGTGAATCCCCAATGAAGAACACCTGCCTAGAACAGAGAAACAACAAACTAATATATGCAAGCTATATTTCAATGGGCTAGTACTTCATAAGACTATCTGGTAAATATCTATGAGCAATATGGCAATAAATGTTGACGAAGTCAATGTTTATCAATAGCAATAAAAGATATGACACTCCACCAATAAATATTGGAACAATGTGGCATTCAAGGTAACCAATTAACACTTTATTCAATTAATGCCTAAACCACCATTCAATTGCTCTTAAAACAAGACATTACTGTAGTAAAGATGAAATAGTCAAGTGTGACGTCAACAACATAGGGTTAGTAGGTTAGGGCTAGTGTAGTTAGGGTTTCAATTCAAAAAGGTTTGAGAGTGTTTTAGATTCAATTCTACTTTAACGCTGGAGGTCTAAGATTAGTGCCTTGGGGTTAATGGAGTCAATTTAGTGGAGGACGCAAGAGTTGAAGGAGGATGACTAAGGACTAGAGGGAAGAGTCCTGAAGTGCTGCTATGGCAGGGCCTCAGAATCAAAACCCTAGGGGAGAGAGGCTCACTTCGGTGTTGCTAAAGAAAGGCCTCATGCTCTCCCCTCCTTCCTTAGGTTAACTTGGTGAAAATAGCTAACATGAAAGATAATCAAGACAAGAGAGTGCAATGAGGGAGAGTGTTGCTACAACAAGGCTCTATCATCAAACCCTAGAAGAAAAACGGCCCAAGGTGTAGATAACCTAGGCTTGGGACGTCTACTCCTTCTTGACCTCTGGAAAGTACGGCTAGCTCAGGAAGAAGAAGAAATGAGAGTGTAGCTATGGCTAGGCTCTTTTTTCCTTCTTCAATGGCTGAGAATTTCTCTATTAGGGGACATGAGACAAGGACCTACTTGTGTGCTTGTCACCTAGGGTTTTGATTCAACAAATTATAAATACATGTAAGAAAATAAGACTACAACCATTCAATCAAGAAGTTTTGCAGAAAAATACTTACAATTCATTAAGAAATAACCATGCAAACCCTTGTTGTAACACCTTCCTTCAAGAGAAACACCATAAAATGCCAAGAAATGCCTTCCTTCAACAAGTGCGCCTCACTAAACCAACAAAAATACCCAAATAGGGTGCTAAAATCAGACCTTACTAATGAGTGAGTGATGAATCATGATAAAATGAGGCTAAAACTCCTCAATATATAGTGTATCAATGACCTAATTTACTTTTTAGGTCATAAAATGGTCGACAAGGCCAAAATATCAAAAGTAATACTGTTTTTACATTAAATGTTCATTTAAAAACCCTAACTGAGCAAAAGTAAGACGTCAAGCCCCACTGACGGAGACGTTAGCCCCTTTTAGGGAAAATGCAGCACCAAAGGGTAAAACGTTGGCCTTCTTTGGGCCTCCCAATCATGCCACACATGCCAACTGCCTTGTCAAACTGTCACACGCTCAAGGTGACGTCATGAGCTCCTAGGTGACGTCCTAGGCCATCCAGGGCAAACGTTTCACTGGAAGTGGGTCAACCCCCCTAGGCCGGGCTCTACCAAAGTGCCTCTGATGAAACGCCCTCTTCTTCTCCGGTGCAAACTCTGATCAACCACCGTCCTGTCTCTACCCCCTGATGGGGTCCCAACATCCATCTGGTGGGTTCTTCAGCCCCATGGAGGTCCGAACTGATCATCTCCCCATGTGTACCGGTCCAAATGGTACCTGTCCGTCGGGCATGGTCCTGCACATCAAAAGCTACGCCCTCCATGGGCTCATTAGTCAAATGGATCATAGCAATGTCAATCAGATCTCATCATTAATATTATTAAACATATGCATGAAAACCTTGATACATCGGTCAATATCTCAAAGACATTACAAAAACCTACAATACAAGATCAGAGAAAAAGACAAGACGTCCTATTGGGCTAATATCCACAAAAAAGGGAAGTCTCCAGGAAGGTTTCATCCAAGCCATGCGAGTGAGGTGATGTGGCCAGGGGATGCCCAGACATGTGGGTGAAGTGAGAGCCAGGGATGCATAGTGTTATCTGTGGGTGCCTTTGTAGAAGGCGAGTTGTTCCTGTCATGGATGCAATTTTTTCCAAGCCCGTTCTTGCCTTTATTCTTTTCTTTTATTTGCTTTTTCTTCTTCTTTTTCTTTTTATTCAAGGGCTAACCAGAGGACACTGCCTTGGCATGGTGACCAGAGCTGACAATGTTACCCACAAGTACTTTCACAGAGATGAGAAGGCTGGCTTGTGATGAGACCCCCTTTCCCTTGGCCATGCAACCAAATGTCACTGCCCTGGCATGGTGACTAGATGGTGGCAATGTCATACTGTTAGGTACCTATGAACCTAATAGGCTGGCTCGTGATNTAGGTACCCCTATGAACCTAATAGGCTGGCTCGTGATGAGACCCCCTATCCTCTTGACTAGGTCTTGTTTGTTATTTTCCGGGTCCCTCTTGTTTCTTGCTGAGAGGCCTTTTCATTGCCTTCTTGGGGATCCCTGGGCAAAGCATCTCGAGGTTTTATTTTAGGCTTTTATCTTTTACTAGCTGCTTTTACCTTCTGGGCCTTTAGCCCCTTCTTCCCACGAGATAAGGTGCAATCCTACAAACAGGTCAACCCAATGACGGACAAGGGGAATGGGACAAATGAGAGGGAGATAAGATAAAACAGTGGTGCTATGATGGGAGCGGACGATGGCTTTTCAAAAATCCCCCCGGTGGCAAACCAAAACCTATGGGCACAGGCTTGCTAGGGCACCCTGTCAATCTCCCAAAGCATGGTCAAGTGGGCTAATGTAAGATCCAAGTAGTTGTTAGAGGTAAAAGGAATCAGATGCATATATTTAAAGGTTTCAATGATCAAAAGTGACACATACCATGATACCTGGACCAATTACCTCATGGAGCAAGAACCTCTTCTGATACAGGACCAAGCCGATGGTGAAGGATGCTGCTGCTGCTGACAAGATAAAGCTAATGGAAGAAGAAAAGGATGGGCCCTCTAGGGCCATGCTCAGGTCAATCCTGCTCTCGGAACTCCATGTCTAGGACCTGTGGGCCTCGAGACATGATCTCCTAGTTATCCCTAAAAATGAGGGATAACACACCCAACTCATGGGCTCTCTCTCAGGCCGACTCACTTAGTCCGTGTCTTGGAGGATGTCTCACACGACTGTGATCATCAACAAATACTTCACATTAAATGCCTTGAAATAGCTTCAAAATGACTAAGAATCATTAACCGTTGAAATCATAATACTAACATTTGATAGAAGCAAACAAGACAATGTATAAATCAGCCTTTTCAATTGCTTTTATGAGCTTTTAATGTTGCATTTAATGGTTGTAGCTTACTTTAGTAACAACAACAATATTGTTAGTAGGTTAGGCTATCCTAGGGTTAGAAATGGTTAGTAGGATACTCAAAGAATAGGTTTTGATGGTTGTTTTGATCAATTACTCAAAAGAGGACTTAGACTAGTGCTTTTAGGGAAAATGGAGTCAATAATGCAACAACAAATGTTGAAAGAAAATGATAATAGGAGAGTTAAAAGACAAGAGAGATTAATAGATTGGAGTGTTGGTATCCCAAGGCTCCAATTATCAAACCCTAA
Source organism: Picea mariana (assembly GCA_032191745.1). Classification (NCBI taxonomy): domain Eukaryota; kingdom Viridiplantae; phylum Streptophyta; class Pinopsida; order Pinales; family Pinaceae; genus Picea; species Picea mariana. The sequence goes on along the minus strand of JASDQU010100139.1, from coordinate 59,513 downwards.
GGGGAAACTAGCTAGTAAGGTGTAGGTAACCCTAGGCCTGAGTATATTTCCTCCCTCTTTAACTCAATGATGAAGAAAAATCGGCTAAGATGAAGCAAGTAAGACTAGGGTGTTGCAATGACAAGGCCCTAGCAAATGCTTCAAGAAAAATGGCCTTTTGACAAGATCTAGTAGGTGAAGGCTTTTAAACCTAGGACAATAACACGTGCTAGTCTTCCTAAGGTTTAATCAAGCAATTTCATAATCTTGAATGTGAATGGAAGATAAATAAAACTATAACTATTCAATTAAGAAGAATTGCAGAAATATCACTTACATACACCAAGAATCATCAAGAAAATCCCTAGTTGAACACATCCACCAAGAACTTTCCCTAAATAATCCAAATTTAGCCTTCCTCAACAAGTGCGCCTAAAATTCTAGCCAAGAAACCCTAAGGAGGGGGCAAATTTCAGTCCTCACAAGTGAGTGAAAGAAGATGAATAACAAGAGTGATTTTCCACTTATTTATACAATACTAATGACCATAATTAGGTCAAAAAGGCCGACATGGCCAATTACAAATAATATCCAGTTTTTACATTAAATGTCATAAACAAACTCTAAAACAAGCTATAAAGGTGACGTGATGCCCTTTTAGGGTGACGTTAGGCCCTTTTTGGGCAACGTTGGCCTCCTGTAGCAAAACATTAGGCCTCCTTGTGCCTCAGGATCCTGCCACACGTGCCACTTGGCACACAACTGCCTCCAAAGCATCCAAAAACGTTGGATGACCTCATGGTGACCTGTTTGATGTCATGGGCCTTCCAAGGCCTACATCATGGTGGAAAGGGCACAACCCCCCTGGGTCCAGGCCTGCCAGGCTGCCCTTGGTGAAATGTCCTCCTCTCTCTCAAGTGCAATCCCTTGATCTGTCTCTGCCCTTGGCTGGGGTCTCAGCATCCATCTGGTGGGCTTTCAGCCCTATGGAGGTTTGAACTAATGATCTCCCCATATGTGCCTGTCCATCGGGTGTGGCCTTGCAACATCAACAAATACGCCCTCCATGGGCTCATAAGTCACAAGAATCATAGCAATGTCAATCACTTATAATCATCAAGTTATTTAAACATGTGCATGAAACCCCCTTTACTCGGACAAGTGTTCAAAGACGTTATGCTATTCTACAAGCCAAGTTTGGAGGGGATGCTAGGACGTCCTATTGGGCTAGTGCTCATTGGATGTGGGATGTTCCCGGGTGAAGACAAATCTAGGCCATGTGAGTGGATGAGGTGGTAAGGGATGTCTGGGCAATGGGTGCAGTGATGGTAGGGAAATGTATGGGTTACCTGTGGGTGCCTCTGAAGAGGGTGAGTTGCACCTTGTCATGGATGCAAATGTTTCCAAACCCGTTTATGCCTTTTATCTTTTATTCTTATTTCTTTTTCTTTCAAGAGGTTAGTTAGGGGACATTGGCCTGGTGTGGTGACCAGTGGTGGCAATGTTACCCACAAGCATTTCATGGAAATGAGAAGGCTAGCTCGTGATGAGATCCCCTTTCTCTTGGCTATGCCACCAAGAGCCACTACCCTGGCGTGGTGACCGGCTGTTGGTCGTGTCATACCACTACATGCCCATGGACCTAATAGGCTGGCTCATGATGAGACCCCCTATCCTCCAACTAGGTCTTGATTTATTATTTTTTATGGGTCCCTTTGTTTCTTGCTGAGAAGCTTTTTATTGCTTTCTCGGGGATCCCTGGATGAAGCATCTCACGGTTTCATTCTTTTGGCTCTTGTCTTTTGCCAACTACTTTTACCCCCTGGGCCTTTAGCCCCTTCTTCCCACAAGGTAAGGTACAACCCTTAGATATTTGGCCAACCCAATGCATGGACCAGTGTAATGGGATGGATGAGTGGGAAAAAGATGAAAAGTGGTAAGTATGGTGGGAATGGACGATTGCTTTTCATGAATCCCCCCAGTGGCATCTCAAACCCTATGGGAACCAACTTACTAGGGCATCCTGTCATTCCCTAGGTGTGTTCAAGTGGAAAGGCATAAGGTCCAAGCACATGTTAGAAGCCAAAAAGAATCAAATGCGCATATTCAAAAGTTTTGAGGATCGGAGTGACACATACCAGGATACCTGGACTCATTACCGCATGGAGCAAGACCCATTTTTGCTGCAAGACCAGGCCGATGTGATGGATGCTACTGTTGCTGACAAACTCGAGGTGCTCAAGAAGAAAAGGACGGGCTCTCCAGGGCCATGCTCAAGTTGATCTGGATCTCGATACTCCATGTCTAGGACCTGTGGTCCTCAAGACATAATCTCCTTAGTTATCCCTAGGCTAGGGGATAACAGATACCGTGTTGATTTTTCTAATTTCCAGATCTGATAATTATTGCCTTATGATTTTCAAACAGATTTTAATACCACTGTTATCATATTTTAATTACACACTGAAAATTTCAACTGAAATAAACTGTAGCAGAAACAACGTAATCATAGAGAGATAGCCGTGCACAATGGACACAAGATTTATCCTGGGAAAACCCAAACTCGGGAGAAAAACCCAAAAACTTTTCTATAGAAGAATTCAGTCCAAGATATTACCTGTACATCACCATTAATAGCCAAAATACCATGTAAGAAGTATCTCCCCAAATCTTAGCATCTCCAAGAGCTAGCATCTCAATAAGATAGCCAAGATATAACCAAGAGAAGGCTTCTTCAAGCCTAGTGCCTCTCCAAGTCTAGCGCATACACCAACAAAACAAGAACTCCAATAGATAGCGAAAATCTCACTACTGCAATTGACAACTGGCCAGTGCGCCCTTGAGGAGAAGAGTTGTATGTGTCAAAATGAAATGACTCTGCCTCTATTTATACTTTTCCAAGCGTCTTCTTTTCACTGGTGGGGTCCACTACTTCTGGTCTTCAATATGCTTTCTGGGGCTTCTGTAATGGGGTAGATGGGTCTTCTTGTAATTCTTGGTATTTCTTCTGTTCTAGAAAAGTTGTCCTTGAGCCCGGTTGATGTTATCTTCTCCGACATGCACCTATTTGATGTATACTTCTCCCACTTAGCACCTCGAGTCTCTATCAGTCCTTGTCAAGTCACATGATCAAGGATAGAGATTACACCTGGGCCATTCTCCTTAGCCAAATCACATGGCCATCTAAGGAGAATGTTTGCCCGATGCTAATACATGGAGAACATCAACGCCCTGGGCCTTTCTCCTTAGCCAAGTCACATGGCCATGTGAGGAGAATGTCTGCCCGATGCATATGTACCTCAAGTCTTTGTCGGTCCTTGTCAAGTCACATGATCAAGGATAAAGACTACACCTGGGCCATTTTCCTTAGCCAAGTCACATTGCGAATCCGAGGAGAATGTCTGCCCGACGCTGCCCAAACATCAACAAATACATTATAACCTGAGTAACAGGACACTGCCCCTAGGGGTGTTGTGTTCGTATCCTGCACGTCGAACATTGACACGCAAGGGCACGTGTCCTGAAACGGGAGATGTGCCAAACACGTTTTGGACACATTCCCTAGACGTGTCCTACCTGTTTGACTCTAAAAAAACAGTTTTCATTGCTATTTTCTCACTTTCAGCTGTACAGAAAGAATTCTTACGGTCTCTCATTGTGCAGGTGAAAGGAAAAAACAAGATTTGAAGGGATTCCAATTGTATTGTAAATGTTCTATTTTCTAAAAAAATTGGATCTTTATGTCTATATTTCGTTTTCGTATTTGTAATTTTTTTTTATATATATAATGTTTTTGAATAGATGTGTGTGTGTGTGTGTGTATAATGTGTCCTCTGTGTCCTCTTTCCGTGTTTGATGTGTCCTGTTGTCTGACACTCATGTTTCTGTGTCCTCCGTGTCCTGTGTCCTCGTGTCATGTGACTTAGATTATAACAGTTGAATAGAGAGAGTATAACCTTGTTTAATTATTGAATGTGGATTACTGGCTAACATCACCATAATGTTAAATTTAAATTACATTGTATTTTCTTGACATTTTCTCTTGTTTGATTTACTTGAAACTTTTTTAAGATGCTGATGGTATTTGATTGCAACTTAATTGATAAATCTGAGATAAATTCAAAGGGAGTTGAAATGGGTTTCTAGTTTCTGCTGGCCTAATGCAAAATCTAACATCTGTCTTCCATATTACCAGTTGGTTTCACAGATCCTTACTTATGAGCATGAAGGAAATTGGAGCAAAGCTTTGGAAAATTATGATTTAGCTCTAAGAGCAACAGTGACAGATCGTACAGCTGGACCATCAAGCAACAATTCTCTAAGGCATTCTCAAACTGGAAGTATAGGCCATAATTTGCCATTCAAAAATGAATTTTCTGACTGGAAATACTACAAAGGCCTAATGAAATCATTGCAACAGACTGGCTGCAGCCATGTGCTTGATCTTTATTCTCAGGGCCTGGCTTCCCAAAAGGGCTTCCTACAGCAAGATTTGGAATTTATCGAGTTGCAGGTTTCTCTCTTACTGATTTTGCTTCATATTATACATATAGAAATCTTGCTGCTAGGCAATGCTTACAAATAGGGGTTCCATTTTTGTGGGAGAGGTTGTTTTCTAGTTGTAACAATATTTAATACAGCACATGAGAATGCATCTGTCTTTTGTTTCTTAATTTACTTGTCAAATGCTTGCTTCATTGAATGATTGAGAAGATGACATAAAATACAATGACAGTGTGCACAGAGTGCATCCCAGCACTAATTTGCAAACTGCTATACTTATTTTTACATGCAACATCATATATGGCCGGTGGTGGGTGTGGAGAGGAGTTTAAAAATGTTTCAGAACTAAACCAGAAAAGCATGTTACTTTCACTTTGCAACAAACAAGAAACAGACGTTCTTAAGACCTGTTACAGGCGTTGTTAAGACCTGTTACTGTGCAGTGTGAACTCCAGAATCATACCTATGTACTAAGGTAGTATTATGACATTGTCCTGACCATCACTCCTTAGATTTACTAACAGCTTTGTCTTGCTCATAGGCTTACACCTGCTAAGTGAAATGGCAACATCAAGAGTGGGGACTTCACCCCAGTCATCATGTGATTTTCCTTTAGGTCTGGAAGAAGAGTTGGAATGTATTGTATTGTCCTTTTTCTGCATCTACTACTACCCTTGCTTATACTTTTGGATCTACAATGTAAGCTGTTAGAGGTGCAAGCAGTTGCATCTCAGATAATTTTGTTGATGCTTTTTGTGGCATCGGGAGGCATTCCCACAAGGGGTGATGATGTCAGGTATGTGAGAATCTTTGTTGGCACCAGATTACACCTTCGTTTCAGTGAAAACGCCCTTGGGATGAGGTTAGGGCCTCATGGTCTTGATCATGGGCTTTGTGGGCTTGTGTTGAGGTTTCACACCCACAAAGAGGAATAAAATACTGTAATTAATTGTTGAGTGTAGAAGGGGTGCCTAAACTCACTCATTGGACTCCTATATAAGGAGATGAGAGATTTTGACAAATCTCATCGTGTCATTATGGAATTAGCATAAGTGAGACTGCACTTGTTCCAGGAGCTTGGAAATTTCAGCAAGGGAAATTCTGCAATTATGATAAATCTGGCCTAGGGTTTTTTGGAGGATTTTCTAGTTTTTGTTCAAGCCAAGGAAGGCTTCTTTTCCAGCCAAGAGAGTGCACACGTGAGGAAGGAGGAGCAGCAGGTCGCACATGTGAGCCATACAGGCCGCACGTGTGAACAGAACTGTACAGACAGTCCGTACAGTGACACGTGTGACAGGCCGCATGTGTGAAGGAGAAGGTACAGTCCACATGTGTGGATTTTTTTGGCAGGTACAACAGTCCGTACCGCTGACATGAGCATCTGTACAGCTAACACCAGCAGGCCGTACAGGTGGCTGTAACAGATTTGTGGGCAGATAATTTTTTCCGGGAATTTGCTGAGTTTTTGTTTGCTGAAGAGGACTAGGTTGTTCTCAGTTTTTGTTGATTTTGTTGATGTGTAGAAGGCTGATTTTGCTCTCAGAAAAATTATGAATTTGACATTTACAGAACATAAATTTTGTGTCTCAAGTGTGTGGATGATTTATCTCAGATCTTGTTGTTTCCACTGTTGTAATTTTTTGTCATAATTTCAGTGTAAAATTGTTCAGTGATAACCATTAGGGTTTATTGTTTGATCACTAGGAAGTAATTTTCAGATCTGAAATTAGTCACATAGAAGTGCATGCGAAAATTGACAGATCTATCACTTCCATGTGATGGTTAAGTCCTGGCTGGATATTCTATGTTTGCATTTTGCCAATATAAAGGTAGAAATATGGTAAAAATCTGATTTTCCAATGAACCTGATCACATGTGAAAGTAAAATGCCGCATCATTTCTATCATTCAATATAAAAATAAGTATTTTTAGCTTCACATCAACGGTGACGTTCAAGGATTGTCACTAATAGGTAGAATTCATGAATCAGACTGTACATAAAGATTCGAAAAGTGGGATATTGAAAATAATCATTCGCTTGTCTTACATCACTGGTTGTACCTCTTAGTCCCATTGACCTACTATTGTGGTCATTTGTTGGATGTTAATAAATTATCTTATCTTATCTTATCCACCTTAGGTCCTGTTTTTCTGAATGTTTACTGAAATCCTTAGGTACTCGAGTTTTTTCATGGCTTTCATCCCCCCTTTGCATTAATGGCCTATGGGCCTTGACTAGTGTGCAGGAAATGACTCGACTACATAGTGTCCCTGAGATTTACTCTTGTTAGCCTGGGAACTTGGTATTCACTCATTGAGCTAAATGTAGAACAAATGACTTACAATATGACATGTATATATGAGGGATCTGTATTCCAGTAAAAATAATAGTATAGTATGTACCTGCCATTTAAAATTTAAATTACAATAATTCAGAGACATGTTGAAAAATCATAAGAAATTGATAGAAGGTTGTTGATTATTGAATTTATAATGTTTGTTGTTTTTGGAAAGTCAATGTGCTTGGGTAATTTATCCCTATAAATCTTTTAGCATATTTATATATGAAGACTGTTCTTGTGTTACCACTGTTTATGCAGTACGAGGCAGCTTGGCGAGCAGGAAAGTGGGAATTCTATTGGATTTCTCCTGAATTTAATTACGTCCAATTTGGTGACCAAAGCAGCAGCCAACAAATTACTTTCAATGCAAATTTACACAGGTAATTCTCCTAAAAGGTTGTTTTGGATAAATTTTCCTTTGCTTTCTTTTATTTTGAATTAGACTACAGAGATAATACTCTGAAGAGATCATCCTTTCTAGGTAAGACTAGTGTGCTTGAAACGGGGGTCATTTAAATATGTGGCCCACAAAACAAATAACAGAGAAGCCATCTACTTTTGTTCCCATGGATAAATGTCATTCCCCCTTTGTGTCGTCTATCATCTGGAGGTGTGGGCATGTTTATTTTTCGGTTTCCAGGGGGGACTCCATTACCCTACTAGCCTATCCACATGGGCCAAAGAAACTCCCACTCTGCTTCCTTGTTGTCCACATAGACTTGGGCTTCATTTTTTCTTTCCACGTGCAATTGTTGGTTTTTGAGGAACACTCATTTTGCACACAGTTGGTATCTTAATCGACTACCTAACCACATACAGTGTCTCCCTCAGTGCCTCTTCTCATCTCCCAGAAAAGGTGATGCATTCTATCATCAGAAAGTACATTTGCAAGAGTTTCACCCAGGTTTTTTGGGTTGAGCCACCTCATTACCATAGCTCTTTTCCACTTTGAGCACTTCTTGCAGATCTCTGGCGACCTCATTAGCTAGCCAAACTATCTTCAACATCATTGGGCACTTGGGTTTTGTATTCCAATTGGTGATGCAAAAGCATCTAGAGGCATGCCAGGGTGAAAACATTCAGAAGATAGTTAAGGAAGTGAGCATGCCGAGAATGAGACAGAAATATTGATGTAAGAAGGAAGTTGGCACACCTGACATGTTATGTGCACAAGTAATCAGGAAATGATGTGCACTGGGAGTTGGAATGTTGTTAAGGTCGCAAGTGTGTCATGCCAAGAAAAGGAGAAGTTATATATGTAACAGTCGAACCTGCACCAGCAGTTCAGTGTACCAGTTGGCACTCAAAGCAGATGAAGATTGCAGCAAATGTGTGGCACCAGGATTAGAGTTCTTTTACTGGAGCTTCTTTTGTCACTTCCTTGGCCTCTTATACTGGAGCTACCTTTATCACTTCCTTAGTTTCTTAGACTTTTACTGGAGCCTCATTTGCACTTAATGTGACTTGTTCATGTTTCAAACAATAGTCATCATTGGTTTCCCAATATCCCACCCTAAAAACATTGTACCATTTGACCTCCTTTATCATATTTAACTATTGTCTTCTGATTTGGAGAACACAGGCATTTATTATTGTTCTCTTTATAGTTACTTCCATTATTGCATCTCCTTGCCTCCTGTTATCGCACAGTTTGTAGCAAGGATAAAAGCTTGAGGTTTGAAGGTCAAACTGGCGTAACAAGGACCAATCCCACCCAATGTCACCACAATGGGATGGTTCTTTCTCTTTAGGGTTGTAAGGCCCAGGGGAGAGGTCCCCGGTGACCTGGGGTTTTGAGAAGGCAAAAGGATTAAAAGACAAGGATAGATTCCCCCCTCACAAGTCACCACCAAGCAGATAGTTCCGGCAAAACAACCAATAATGAAGTAAAACCCCCAAAGATATACCTGCCTGAGACAAAGCAACAACAAAACGATATATCGAAGCTAATTCAATGGGTTAGTACTTCATATAAATGGATGACTATCTGATGAACATATAAGAAATTTGAGCAATAAATATTGACGAAAGTCAATGTTTATAAAAAGCAATGATAATTATGTCACTTCATCAATAAACGCTGAAAAAATGTGGCATTTAAAGCAATAGATCAATACTTCATTCAATCAATGCTTATGACCACCATTTAATTGCTTATAAAAGAAAACGTTTGCTGCACAAAGGTATTAATAGCTAGAAATAATAGCAGCACCTAGTTAGTAGGGTTAGCTCCTAGGCTAGGGTTAGTGTAGTTAGGGTTTCATTCAAGAGTTTGAAATGTGTTTGATTCACTTCAACGCAAGAGGTTTCTTAGGATCAATGCCTTAGGGTTAAATGGAGTCAATAGTGAAGAATGCAAAGGGTAAAGGAGGCAAAGGTAAAAAGGTCAAGGACTAGAGAGAGAGGCTTTGGAGTGTTGCTAGAGCAAGGCCCCAAAGTCAAAACCCTAGGGGAGAGAGGCTCACCTTGGTGTAGGTAAACTAGGCCTCGGTGCGCTCTCTTCCTTCCTTAACTCAATGGAAAAAACGGCTAGTTGAAAGATGAAGCAATAAAAACAAGAATAGAGGGTATGATGAAGCAAGGTGTTGCTAGAGCAAGGTCTTTTCAGCAAACCCTAGAGAAAAACGACCCTAAGTGTAGTAGACCTAGGCTTAAGACGTCTCTCTCTTCTTGGCCTCTAGATAGTACGACTAGCAATAAATGAAGAGAGAGAGAGAGTGTAGCAACGACTAGGCTCTCTTCTTCTTCAATGGCTGAAAATTTCTCTCAAAGGGGACATGAGACAAGGACCTACTTGTGTGCTTGTCACCTAGGGTTTTATTCAGCAAAATTTATAAACAGATGCTAGAAATGAAACTACAACCATTCATTCAAGAAGTTTTGCAGAAAATTACTTACATATCACCTAGAAATATCAATGCAAACCCTAGTTGTAACACCTTCCTTCAAGAGAAATGCCAAAACATGCCAAAATAGTCCTCCTTCAACAAGTGCACATCACTAAATCAGCCAAAACCCTAGAATAGGGTGCAAATTTCAGACCTCACCAAGTGGCGAGTCAGTTGTTTAAAATGAAGGTGAAAATCCTTCATTTATACCATTCCATGACCTAATTTTACATTTTAGGTCATGTAAAAAGGCCGACAAGGCCAAAATACTAAAATCATACTGTTTTACATTAAATTGTCGCTTTAAAACCCTAATCAAGCTGAAAAGAGACATGACGCCCCTCCAAAGGAGACTTTAGCCCCTTTTAGGGCAAATGAGGCATCCTGGAGCAAAACGTTAGCCCTCCTTGGGCTCCTCCATCATGCCACACGTGCCAATACTGCCCAGTCTGCCTCCCAAGATGTCCAATAGGTTGGATGACATCATGGTCATCAAGGGTGACATCCTCGACCTTCCAAGGCCAATGTTCCACTAGAAGAGGGTTAATCCCCCCTAGGTCAAGCTCTATCGAAGTGCCTCTGGTGGAGCGTCCTCTTCTTCTCTGGTGCAAAGCCCCTGATCAATCTCTATCCTGTCTCTGCCCCTTGATGGGGTCTCAGCATCCACCTGATGGGCTCTTCAGCCCCATGGAGGTCTGAACTGATCATCTCCCCATGTGTACCGGTTCAAAATGGTACCTGTCCGTTGGGCATGGTTCCGCACATCAAAATCTACGCCCTCCATGGGCTCATCAGTCACAGGGATCATAGCAATGTCAATGACATCTCATCATCAATATTATTAAACATGTGCATAAAATCCCTAATACATCAGTTAACAACTCAAAGACGTTACACAAGCCCACAATACAAGTCTAGAGAAAAGGACAAGGCGTCCTATTGGGCTAGTGTCCACAGAAGAAGGAAAGTTCCCGGAAGAGACCTCATCCAAGCCATGTAAGTGGGTGATGTGGTTACGGGATGTCCAAACATGTGGGTGCAGTGAGGGTCAAGGATGCAAAAATGTTACCTGTGGGTGCCTTTGTAGAAGGCGAGTTGTACCTGTCATGGATGCATTTTTTCCAAGCCCATTCTTTCCTTTTATTCTTCATTCTTTTATTCTTTTATCTTTTATTGCTTTTTGTTCAAGAGCTAATTAGGGGACACTGCCCTGGCGTGGTGACCAGTGGTGACAACATTACCCACAAGTATTTCACAGAAATGAGAAGGTTGGCTCGCGATGACACCCCCTTTCCCTTGGCCATGCAACCAAGAGTCATCGCCCTGGCGTGGTGACCAGCTAATGGCAATGTCATACTTTTAGATACCCATGGACCTAATAGGCTAGCTCGTGATGAGACCCCCTATCCTCTGGTTAGGCCTTGTTTCATTATTTTTCCGGGTCCCTCTTGTTTCTTGCTGAGAAGCTTTTATTGCTTTCTCGGGGATCTCTGGGTGAAGCATTTCGAGGTTTTATTTTTAGGCTTTTATCTCTTACAAGCTTGCTTTTACCTTTTGGGCCTTTAGCCCCTTCTTCCCACGAGATAAGATGCAATCCTGAAAATAGGTCAACCCAATGTTTGGACAAGTGGAATGGGATAGGTGAGCGGGAAACAAGATGGAAAAGTGGTACTATGATGGGAGCGGACGATTGATTTTCATAAATTCCCCCTAGTGGCAAACCAAACCCTACAAACACAGGCTTTCTAGGGCACCCTATGAATCCCCCCAAACATGGTCAAGTGGGCAAGTGTAAGATCCAAGCAGTTGTTAGAAACAAAAGGAATCAGATGCATACATTCAATGGTTTTGATGATCAAAGTGACACATACCATGATGCCCGGACTAATTACCTCGTGGAGCAAGAACCTTCTCTGACACAGGATGAAGCTGATGGTGATGGATGCTGTTGCTGCTGACAAGATAAAGATGCTGGGAGAAAGAAAAGGTGGGCCCTCCAGGGCCATGCTAAAGTCAATCCTGCTCTTGGTACTCCATGTCTAGGACCTGTGGGCCTCGAGACATGATCTCCTAGTTATCCCTGAAAGTGGGGGATAACATCTGGCTCCAACTCGGGGACATGTGCTCACCGTAGAGCGCATGAGAACCTGAACATCTCTGGCATAACCTGCTGACCTGCTTGATCTCAAAAGAAGCATCAGTAACAAAAATGGGGTGGTAATGTCAAACCAACATATATATATATATATATTTACACTAAAATAAAGCAGTCATAAATGTGAATGTAAAGCAAGGCACTTACCAGTTGGTTGGATGTTGGGTGTAGTCAAACAACTAGTGAAGCCAATCCAACAACGTCCCACGATATCTGCCTTTGTGCTTCATCATAAACCAAAATAGTGATAAGTCAAGCACAAAAATGTCATGGGTTAGAATATATATCATATCATCGGAGATCATAAAGTCTAACTCATGGAGGCAGGCGGGGGGGATAAAATCATGCCAAGTCAACCTGAAAGAAAAGTACTCAATCCACTTCAAAAAAGGGTCATGAAAAGTCCATGGTTCAGAGAACTGACTCAAAAGGTCCGCAAATTGGCTACCTAGGACATCCTCACTCTCTAAAATCAAGGAAGGGATCGACGAAGATCTAGCAGACAGCTGGCAAACTGTCAAAGGAAAGTCGAAAAACTGAGACAACTGACTCAAACTTGTAGTATCCAACAAACTCTTGGACTCTAGGGTTTGCCCTAGATGGAACTCAACATGAGAAAAATAACTCCCAACCACACTTCTAGAGACACAACAATGTAGGGTAATTGGAGGTGGTCTGGAAAAATCGTTGCAAGGATCCTTCATTGAACAAAGAAGGCCCTTACCCTTATCAAGATCTGAGCACACCAGTGGTTGATAATCATCTTTATGGATAGAGTCCAAGTGCTCATCAACACCATCAAGGTAAGACTGTGTTGCCGTCCTAATACACACTTGCAAACGTGAGCAAAGTCTAGCTCACTTAGTGTGTCCTTGGAGGCACAATGCCTAGGTTCTCAGTCCACACTATCACCTTGACTGGAACCTCTTCCTTCTAGGCTTACTCCTAGGGAAGCCAAGGGGGGTAGTCCCTAGTTACTAGATTGAATTTAGTGTTTAAGGTTCTAGGAGTTGTTTTTAATTTATTAAAGGCTAAGGGGAAAACTAGCCTAAGATGCTAAGGCAGCAAATGCAAAGTGCAAGTCTATCTATATGTCAATCAGCCCTTTCCCTAAGTCAACTAAGACTAGTGCCTAAGGTTGGGCAATGGGGTCAACTAAGTTTAAGGGTGGTTCAATTACAAAAGTTTTACAAGTGAAGTGACTTGAAAC
>JASDQU010100139.1:32899-45857 GCA_032191745.1 Picea mariana | reverse complement strand
CCTCCTAGCCGACCTTCCTTCTAATGTATTTCTGAAATTTTGGCCCTTATAAGTTTGAAAATTCATCCTGTAGTAATTTGAAATGTCTTCTTTGCAATTGCATGGGTCTGACCAAAATTGGATGTTCCAAGTGAAATTTAGAGTAACTTTCCCAAACCTTGCTTATTTTGGTCCTTTCTGAGAGAGAGAACTTGTATAGAGTTTCATGTGTCCAATATTTAATACCTAATTCTAAAATTTGTACTAGAAATACTATGGACTGTCCTCTTTCAAATGTAATTGGTTTCACAAAATTTGTATCCTTGTTGAAGAAGATATGATTTTTTTACCCATAACACCTATTTGAGACTAGTTATAGGACTAGTGAACAAACCTTATCTTCCACAAGGTATATCTCTGAAAGTATAATGACCTATAAGATAAAGTTTGAACCACATGTACCTTGATATGTCTTATAAATAACATCTAATTTTTATTATCTGAAGCATCCTGAAATAAAAAAAGTTATAGAGAAAATGACAAGATGACTCGTTTAAAGAAGAAAAACCCTAGGATCGATGCTCCAATACCAAATGTTAGGACCCAACACCTTAAAAATGATAAAACTTCAATGAATGTCGTCCACTTCGAGGGGAAACCTCCTTTTACAATATATCCAATTCATAATACAATATGAGATGTGATATGATTATCTTAATACTAGGTCTCTTTGGTATATATATATATATATATATATATATATATATATATATATATATATAGGAGACAAAGGGTACAATTATAATGAAAGGGTACCATGAAGGGTTCTAGCTGACATACAATTATAATACTATAAATGTAATAATTCAATAGCCAGGGATAAATTTAAGGATAATATATGGTGTGATAAAGAATTATAGGATAAAAGAAAATCAAGAAATTACAAGGAGGTGGTTAACCCTAACCTTTAAGATCAAAAGTATCTCTCCATTTTGACTATTGTAAAGAAGATAATTGGTATTGCTAAAATAAGAACTAATTCTCATGAGATGCATAGTGAAATTGGGTGTTGGACAATCCCCAAAATGCCACGGAAAGAAATAATATGCCACCTTTGTGAAACCAAGAGGGTTGAAGATGAAAAGAACTTTCTCCTATAATTCCCTGTGTAAACCCAAATTAAATCCCAATTTCCAAAAATTTGTCACAATACCGACCTTCCTAACCTTCTAAGTCATCAAAACTTCAATGATATTGGAACGCTTCTCTTAATTATTTTCAAGCACAGAAATAACATTTTAAAGAAATCCAAGTAATCTCTTGTTTTTCTTAAGGTCTGATAGACCAATTTTGGTCTCAGTGGATGTTAACCATCATCATTATATTTAATAAGGGGTTTTACACATAAAATGGGTCTTTGTCTAGGTATTAACAAATATTAATAATAACAAACCCTTAGTTTAATATTTGCTCCTTTCTGGATTTTTCTCATGTTGAATATATGGATAATACATTTAACGGATACAATAAACCTAGGCGAAGATATAAAATGATGAAACCCTAGCACTCGTAGTGATCCGCAATGATCCTTCTGTGACTTTCTGGTCACTCTGACATCTGCAGCGGTACCTGTTGCATGATCTGCGCTGGGACAAACCAATTCCCTGTGACTGTGCGAACATAATGAGCCCAGAAGGGGGGGGGGAACCCCCTCATACAATGATGTAACGACCAACGACATATCGAGAACACGGGCCAAATGACCCACCTTTGAGTCGTCACAACACTTGCGAGAGCAACTCTTAACCAGAGAACAAGGACTCATGAAAGAAATGGATGTAGATCCAAGCATGTCTCATCAAAAGGCATCTCACGGATGGGAACCTGGTAAGTGCATCCCTCAATCAGATAAACCCTCCATATATCTCATTAGCTCAACTAGGGTAGGCGAACACACCCAGTTCATGAGAGAACACTCCTTAATAAGCAAGTTCTTGGGACTTTGGCCCTCTGAATGGGATTTAACACGTTGGATCAAATATTGGTGGAACCCTAAGGGATACTACGAGGTTTATCTTAGCTCCAAAGGGTTCTTCAAAATCATCCTTTACAACTTGGAAGACAAGGACAGAATCTTTGATAATGGGTCATACTTCTACAATTCGGCCGGGTTATTTCTACGATTCTAGATAGATCGCTTCAGTCCAGAAAAAGAATACTTTACAATGGCTCCCATCTGGATCAGGCTCTACTCCTTGCCATAGGAGTTCTAGCTAGAAGAGATACTCATGGGAATCATAAATACTGTGGGAAGGTATGTCAAATCGTTTAAAGCCACAAAATAAAGAAAATACACCTCTTATGCAAGGATTTGTGTATACATGGATATCTCAAAAGCACTTATAGGCTCGATAACCCTGGAATATCAGGATGAATATTGGAGTCAAAACATTGACTATGAACATATTCCCTTTCGCTGAAAAAAATATCATGAGCACGGCCACCTCTTTGGGGATTTCCCCCTGAATGCACAAGCCCCCAAAGCTGGATAACACAAGAAAAAAGATGGCTTCACCACAGTCACAGGCCGGAAAAGAAACCCACCCAAAAAGCAGAACCTAGATATCACCCCAAAGATTATCACCAAGAACTCCTACAATATCCTGAATCAGTTGTCGGAAGAAGATGAGGTTCAAGACCCTCACAAAGAAAAAATCCAACAGAAAGGAAAAGGTCAAGCCACGCACTCCGCTACCCAAAGAAAAGAAGATCACCAAGGAGATAAACCAGAGGAACATGGGGATACTTTGATGCAGCTAGATGAACAAGATCTAGCGGATATAGATCTAGAAAAGCTAGAGGAAGCTTTTAATCGAAAAGACCTGCAAACCATACCCGTCGAACAACTTAGAAAAGTGAAAAAAGTATTCCTAGATTCCATAGCTGGATCCACAACATGGCTTGGCATAGCCATAGACCCCAGAACTGACTCAAATCACGCTCCATGGGAAGGAAAAAGACGGGAACGCAAGTCCACCCACTAAATCATTAAAAAGGTAGGAAACTACATGTTCAACTCTGGCCAGATCCACAAGACCTCGGAGGGATACCTCCACCCCCCTCCCCAATCATCATGATGAAAGTCATAACTTGGAACATCAGAGGCCTCAATGGAATATCCAAGCAATGGACTCTTCGAGACTGCATAAATGTTGAAAATCCAGATGTGCTCCTACTACAAGAGCCCAAATGTGCTGGAGCAGAAGAGGAGACTATATTCCACCGATGTTGGCAAGAGTGTGAGTCCATACACACTGAATCCTCAGGCATGAAACCCTAGAACTATCACATTGGACCGGACCTTCTTCATTGTTGGTACAATCACAACTTACTTCACAACCATAGGCTTGACCAAGGAAGGGGCCATCACAAATTTCTACGGACCCCAAAATCTGCAAGACAAAGAGAGCTTCCTGAAAAGGTTAAACAGCATTCAACCATTGTTGAGTACACCCAACTGGATTTTGGGGGGTGAATTCAACATGATACTTACTCTAGAGGAGAAAACCGAAGGCACCAGAAGATTGGACCAAGACAGTGGTAAGTTCAGAACCCTCATTGATCAGTTAAATCTAGTAGATGTCGAAGCCCAAAATGGCATCTTCACTTGGTCCAATCGAAGATCGAGACATCGGCAAATTGCTTGCTGACTAGATCATTTTCTAGTCGCGTAAGCCCTATTGGTGGAAGATCTTGTTGTAGAAGCCAACATTCTTCCCCGAGCAGGCTCGGATCACTGGCCCGTCTCACTCAGCTTGGGCATAGGAGAAACACCAAAACTCAAACCTTTCATATTTGAGAAATTTTGGCTCTCCCACCCTGATTTCCACAGGCTCGCAAAATTCTGGTGGAACCAAGCAGAAATAGAATACGAGACCTACATGTGCAAGTTTCAACAACGCCTCAAAAACTTCAAGCAATAGGTGAAGCTCTAGAATAAAACCACTTTTGGGAATATAATTCAACGGAAGCAGGAAATCGAGAACAAGCTGGAAAATCTACAAAAAACCTTCATCGCAGGAATCAGAACCATAGAGCTAGTGAAGGAAGAGGAGGAGCTTCAATCAGAGCTAGAAGAACAAAAAAATCAAGAAGAAATTCTCTGGCATCAGAAATCTAGGGTGCAATGGCTCAAAGAAGGTGAAAGGAACACCAAGTTCTTCCACAGAGCTATGGTACACAAAAGATACATAAATAGGATAACTCAGCTGGAGGACGCTCAAGGAAATCACATACGAGAGCACAACCAGATGGTTGAAGAGCTTACAAACTACTACAAAGAGCTTCTAACTGAAACTAATACAAACAGGAGAATAGCAATTGAGAGAATAAATAGGCACATACCCCCCCTGGTGACTGAAGAGTAGAACGAGACCCTAATGAGGCCCATCACTCAAGAAGAGGTGGACCACACAGTTAAAGAAATGGCCCCAGGAAAAGCTCTAGGCCCAGATGGCTTTACCACATACTTCTTCCATCACTGTTGGGACATGATCGGGGAAGAAGTTTGGCAGGTAGTGGAAGAATCTAGAACCTCGGGTCAAATCCTGTCATCCCTCAACGCCACCTTTCTCACCCTCATCCTGAAAGAGGAAAGAGTCACTCATCCAAAGAAGTTTCGACTGATTTCCCCTACAAAATCATCACCAAAGTCATAGCCACTCAGCTCAAGCCAATTCTACCCTTTGTAATCTCCAAGAAATAAGCAAGCTACATGGAAGGTAGGAAAATCATGGACAACGCCATTCTAGCTCACGAGGTCATTCACTCACTAAAGACAACCAAAACCCTAGGTATGCTCATCAAACTTGACCTCTCAAAATCCTTTGATAGAATCAGCTGGCAGTACATGAGATCTATGTTAGAATCTTTTGGGTTTGACAAACATTGGGTGAATTGGATCATGAATCTTACCTCTTCAGCCTTTTTTTCCATTCTGGTCAATGGAGTGCCCTCACAACCCTTTTCCCCTTCTATAGGAATTTGACAGGGAGACCCCCTCTCTTCGTTCCTCTTTGTCCTAATGGCAAAGGGTCTAGAACGCTATCTCAAAGCCTCGGTCCTTGAAGGCACCCTAAAAGGTCTTCCCCTGCATAACCTACAGCCATCCCCCTCACACAGCCAGTTTGTTGATGATACCCTCCTCCTGAACACTCCTACTTTTCGAGAAGCCAACAAAATCAACTCCATCCTCACTGAATTTAACGACTCTTTAGGAATGTCCCTAAATCTTAAAAATTCTAAAGTATACTTCTTCAACACACCGTTAGCGGTCCAAAATCACATCTCATGCCTCCTAGGAATACCTAAGATTTCCCTTCCATCCAATTATCTGGGCATACCCCTTACAGGGGCGCCTACTCGATCCATCTCCTGGGATAGCCTGCTCCTTTCCATCTCCAATAGACTCAAAAAATGGACCTTCAAACCTCTTAATATTGAATCTCGAATGGTGCTCCTCAAATCAATTCTTCAAACCCTGTCAACCTACCTGTTCACTGTCCTTGCAACACCGAAGTCGGTCATCCGGGCCATCAAAAACTTACAATGCAACATCTTATGGCATGGACACTAACAAGACAAAAAACTAGCTTTAGTAGGCTGGGATAAGCTCTGCAAGCCCAAATCCCTAGGAGGCTTAGGGCTCTGTGATCCAGGAAATCTCAACCAAGTCATGGGAGCCAAACTATGGTGGCGATGGCTCAAGCACCCCACAAAAATATGGGCGCAAATTTGGAAAAAAATATATGCTCAGGACACACCCGCCGATCAACTAATCAGATACAGGGATCGAACATTTGGAACATGGCTTGGCTTAATAGGAATCTAGTTCAAAAACATGCATAGATGGGGAAAGTGCACTATTCTGGCAGGACTCTTGGCAGTAGCAAATCCCCCTTATTGATATAGATGAGATTATCCCCCTTCAGCAAGATATGTCATCTGACACATTCTATTGGGTTAAGGATCTTTGGAAACTTCCTGAGGGGAATTTTTCATGGTGCACCTAGGAAACAAATCACTCAGAACTACAAATCTCAGGGAAACTGAATCTCCAGGCATGGAAAACCTCTGCCAACCAAAGGAAAATCCCCACTAGAACAGGCCTAGATATACTCAGATGGGGCCACTCCACAACGAGAAACTTCTCGGTAAAGGAATCCTACTACCTGCAGGGGAATATCAGGAACAAGACAAGAAAAGAATTTGGGGAAAGATCTGGAACTCGGCACTCTAGCCAAAAGTGCCCATCTTCCTCTGGCTAACAGTTCAAAACTGCATCCTTAACTGGGATAATCTCAAAAAGAGAGGCTTCATCAAGCCCTCAATCTGCCATTTATGCCAACAACAAGAGGAAGCGATGGAGCACATCTTCAACAACTACCACTACAGCCAAAATCTGTGGTATCTGGGGTCTCAACTAATGCGACGGTCCAACAAAAATAGAAATAGCATTAGAAACACCATAGAAAATTGGGACTCACTCACCTATCAAAATCACATTCTCGCATATATCTAGCAGCTTCTTCCAAACTTCACTCTCTGGTAGATTTGGAAGGAAAGAAATAAAATAATATTTCAATCAAAAGCCTCACCTCCCACCTCAACCTAGGAAAGAATCGTGCAACTTATTTGAGAAACAATCAAAAGAAAGCATTGAAAGATAGAGGACTTAAAATTCAGCCCTAGTGAACATATTATCCTTCACAACTAGCACCTTAACCTAGCAGACACCCTCACTTCTGCACCAGTCATAAGCAGCCTCAGCAGCCCAACCACCTAGACCCCCCCACCAATTGGTTTCATAAAAAAAAAATTGACGGGGATTCAAAAGGGAATCCAAGTCCAACAGGCTTCGAGGCAGTCCTCAGGAACTCAAATGAAGAAATCATCCACATCACGGCAGGCTTCATGGGTACTAACACTAATAATACAACTAAGCTATGGAGCCTCCTAAGAGGAATCAAGGTAGAAACAGAGCACCACTTCAATAAGATCATTGTGGAAGGGGACTCTCAGATCATCATCCAGCTCATTACCAAACTCCTTCATGGAGAACACCCTCTGAATATTTCACCTAGTTGGAGACTCTCATAACTCTTAGAAGACTTCGACTCCCTCCTATAACCCAACCTCACCATTATCCCCTCGCATGTAAAAAGGGACACAAACAAAGTTGCATATTTTTTGGAAAATGAAGGAGTGGCCACCATGATCAAGCAGATCCAATGGAATGACCAATTCTCTCCTCACTCTAATATTTCAGATCGATGCCAAATTTTATCCAACAGGGACTACCCAACCCCGGATGGGGTGACACGTCGCACCTATGTGCCACGTCCCACAGGGCCTGGCGAAGCCATAAATAAGGGTGGTCGGCTCCCATCCCCTCGACATTAAGAATGGGAGCCAACCATTACTGCAAGCCCATATCTATGAGACCCTTCACTCATACGAATAGTATGTCCTCCATTGAATTCAATGCTCGGGAGGCGGTTATGGAGCTTGTCCCATCACACCCTCCAATTTTTATCTTCCTCTGCATCTGCATCGGCTCTCCTCATTCCATTTTTGGCTCGCACCAGGCTAGAATTCTAGAGCTTGAGAGCGACCTCTGATGCATCCACTAGAAATTATCCATTAGCTTCTTCTGCACGATGCCCATGGACTAGGGAAATCCACGTCATGGCCCAGCCTAGTATGCCCTGGCTACAGGGCAGACACGACTGCAAAAACTGGAGCAGGCACTTTCAATTGCTCACACCCAAAAAGCTCGACTTGCTCGCAGTGATGACAGAGACACAATTGCCTAGGAGCCTCTAGCTATTTTGGTGGATGAGGTCATTTTGAAAGTGGGAATTCATCTCCCTCTGGAGAATTTTCCCTTAACAAGACCTGAGCCTCCAATTACCCTCCCTGGGAACGAAATTCAGGCTGATGCAAGGATAAACAATATGGATTCACCTATGGAGGACTTCCCAGTTTGTTACATTGAGGAGGAAATACCAGACGAGTACCTCCAAATGGCCCAGAATGACTTACTCTCGGTGGATCTTGCTCCACCCACAGTCTCAAAACGCACACCAGGGAGCACATGGACGGGACCAGAAGGTGGGGTTGGGGAGAGAAGCACGACAATGGAACACCTAGAGGACGTGATGGAGGGAGCATGAGCTACAGCAAGGTATGGACACCAGGAGGATGCGTTGGATGGGCACATGGTGAAGGAGGGTGGCATATTCCTCGTGCCACCTCCTATTATGACACCCTCAAATCAGTGGCGTGTCCCTCCGCCCTTCTTCCACCCGAACCAGCTAGATTTGGTGCTCAATTTTCTATGAAAAATGGTATACCAAGCCTACCATAGTCCAATCATTAGTCAACGCATGGAAATACTCTATGAGGCCTTCTCGGACGTGCCAGCAAAGAAAAATTGTATGATGTGTGCGAGACTCTATGCCTTTCCAGCTTGGAACGAGATGCCTAGTGACGACCCCGACAATGACGAACTCAACGGGTAACAATGTGACTAGATCTGCCTCCTAGATTTGGTTAGTTTCCTAGATCTAGTTGGGGGTTATGTTTGTTAACTACTCTTTTATGTTTAGTTTCTTTTTAGTTTCAGTTGTCATGGACTATCATGCAGACTCTGGACCGCCACTTGTCCTGGTTTCCTCCGGGCAGGGCAGATGGCGGTCTTCCTTTTTTGACAGTAGTCATCTAGGGCTGCCAACAGTTCTAGTTTCCACTTTTTGGTGGACTAGTTGGGAGCCCAAGGGCAACTGTATATTTTGTTATGATATAATATGAAGGATCCACTCTCTCTTTTTACTCAAAAAAAATAATTATTTGCTCCTTTCTATATTCAACTCAAAGATGTTTTCATAACAAATTTAAGAGAATTGTGAGTACAAAGAAGGGAGGAAGGAAGGAAAGGATATTTTATAGTTGAATAAGTTATTCCAAGACTCAAGAGACTATTCATGACATTAGATTAAAATTTAAGAGTTTTAAAAAGTTAATTAATAAAAAAAGTGGGAATTTTAATAATAACAAACAACTTAGTTTAAGATTCCTTCCTTCCTATACTTGACTCAAAGACACAACCATAACAAATCTAAAATAATCGTGTATGCATAGAAGGGAAGGATATTTTATTGTTGAAGAAGCTATTCCAAGGCTCAACAAGGGAGAATTCATGACATTAGATTAGTACTTAAGAGATTTAAGAAAATCATGTAGTTTAAAGAGTGCATTTAGGGAATTTTAATAAGAACTCAAATGTTACCCAATTATATTCAAACTTGTTATCAAATTCATGCCTCCTTGTTAACATTACACTAATTGCACATGACCAATGGACTGAAAGTTGTGACCATCCCTTTGTTATGAACACAATATATAATAATAAATATAAATAAATTATAATAGTTAATGAATAATTAATGAAGAGACACATTCCCAATGAAAGTTCACGTCTCTTCATGGAAGGGAACCCCTGCATGGGTATATAAGGCTGTTAAATTTATAAACAGCTGCAAGAGCCATTCTCCTGGAGGATGGCTAAGACCCTAGACGAGATCTAGGGCCCCCAGTGCACTCCTGGGGTACTTGGTCTAGGGCCAAACAGTTAGTTCCATGGCAAAAGACCCTTGTTAGGGCCCCTAGTATACGACTGGGGTTCTTGGTCTAGAACCAAGCAGTAAAGACCCCTGAGAGGGCCCCCAGTATATGATTGGGGTTTTTGGTCTAGGACCAAGTAGTTAAAGCCCCTATATAAGCCTAGGGCCCCTGGAAATGTCTAGGGTACCCATGCCTGTGGCATGGGTTGATCCTTGGTCTTGGACCTTGCTGGATAGGACCCCAGAAAAAGTTTTGGGGCTACTTGATCCTCGATCAAGTATTTTGTTGGTGCATGAACTTCCTTGAAGAAGGACATAACCACATGAGGGATAAGTCCCATATGCAATGATGATAAAGTAATAAGATCACCATGAAGATGAATGGACAAGTATTGCCACCTTGTAAACCCTCCTAAATCCTCTTCACCCTTGCTTGTGCTTATTTCGGGTTTTTGTTTATTTTGGTTTTAGGGGTTATTGGCTTTAGGGGTTATTAATTAAATGATTTAATTTACAACATATTCAATTAATATTTATATTAATTGAATATGTTAATTTTCTAATTATCATTTTTAATTATTATCTTTACCCTAACCCCTAGCCTAACTCCTAGATTTATAACCCCTAACCTAAACTATAAATAGAAGCCCCTACCTCTCACATCTCACACCTATTATTGTATCACTTGCTTCTAAGTGTGAGGGGATCCTCTTCTTGATGCGGCTCTTTATCTGTTGAAGTGGCGGCCCCTTTTGCTGGTGATTTGGTTCCTTGTTGCGGCCTTTTTCTACTTTCTGTTGCAGATCTTTGTGGTGTGGTTGCAACTCCCTTTGAGGGATGACTGTGGGATGCAGCCCCTCTCCTATCAGCTGTGGTAAGCCTATATGGTGTGTGGTCTCTACACTTCTGATGTGGTTGAGTCTTATAGGGTGCATCTCTCCTTTTCTTTGTTGTGTGGTGAGCCTACTTGTTGCGGCCTCTTATTCCCTGCTATGTGGTGAGCCTATAGACTGCAGCCTTCTTTCTTCTATTGTGGGCTAAGTTTAGAGGGTGTGGCCCTCCCTTATTCTGCTGTGTGGGGTTACTGTAGTGGCTCGGCCCTCCTCCTCTCTGCTGTGAAGAAATTCTACCCAGATCCCCTAAGCCACTCCTCTTATCCACATAATTTCTTCCTGTGTTGGGGTTTGGGAAATTTAAGTCTTTTGTTTGAGGGTTTGAAGTCTTTTGGTTTTATCCCTTTTGGTGGAAAGAAATTTTTTCATATCTTGGCAGCAGATCCAACCTATAAGGTGGATCTATGACCTAGACTTTACCTGAGCATAATTACAAATGGTTCTACATCCTTCTTGTTGGTTGTGACTTCTTCAAAGGTAAGGATCAGGACAAGGTATGTTATCTATCCACCATTTTTAGATCTAGTATTTTGTTTTGAGTTCTATACAGTCTGATCTATCTAGATCTATGTTTAAGCATTAACAATTATTAGATCTAAATGATATATTGAGTTTACCTTTCTGTTTCTACAGTTTGATTGATGGCTTAATGATCAGATTGATTTTGAGTTTAGATCTGTATGTCTTTATCTAAGTTTGAATTCAGATCTGTATTACAGCCTTACTCTTTAGATCTCCTAGATCTGTACACTATTTAAGTAGTGGAGATTGATGTCTAAACTCTAGATCTAGTTGTTATACTCATTGAAATTTTTAAAAGATATTATTGTTATGCTTTACTACCCTAATTCTAACAAAGGCCCTCATTCTTATTGTATCTCATCATCTCATATTCATATACATTGTTATTTAATATATTATCCTTTATGGATTATAACTTGTTGTCCTACCTACATTGGGTATTTACCTGGTGAACTGACTTGGTTCACCACAGTAGTATCAGAGCTTCATGTCGACCCAAATTTTGGCCACAAATAGAGTTTCTCTAAAATTGGGTCTTTGACCTCATATTGGCCATTGGCCATTTATGTTAATGTTTATGCCATTATTATAGTTTTTTGCATTTCATAGGATAAGAGCATAATAAGAACAATATCACTGAGAAATACACATCCACAAGAGACACAACATTTATCCTGGGAAACCCTCTAGGGGAAGAAAACCCAGCAAAACTTCTTTATCATAAATAGCTTATACCATGTTCAAGAGATAACTCAAACCAATATAGAAAAATTCCTCCTCAAGAGATGCGCCACCCTTCTTCTCCTCTCTCCAACTTGTAATTGCAGCTTGCCTCATAAGAGAATGAGCAAGTGAAGTGTGTGTAAGAAGTGAGGCGCTAGCCTCTTATTTATATCAATATGGCATGTGTGAAGAGTCACCATCTGGCAGGGCCGACCTCTCACTCTGGGTGGGTAAACCCACCTTTAATTAATTCTGGCCCTTTCATTATAACTGTTGGGGCCGACTTCTTATTCTGCACTTTGTAATTGTCCGATGACCAATCCGCAAAAGGGGATTTGGTCCTTATACAATTACTGACATCATTAATCCTCAATGGGGATTAATCTAATAACAATAATAATAATAATGACCTGATTAATCCATAATGGGGATTTAATCCAATAACAAAATAATAATAATGATTAATCCACAATGGGGATTTAATCCAATAATAAGGATGCTCTTCGCAGTTACATTATTTCAACACTCCCCCTTAACAAGAAGGGTATTCTTCATCATCATCAGGCGAGAGAGGTCTGCATCATCGGTGGCATCTTGAGGACAGTATCGTCAATATCATCTTGAACAATTGTCTATCACATTTACGAGTCATCGGAAGTTTTCTTCATCAGCGACATCATCATTCTCAAAAGAATGCTATCATCATCTGCATCAAACATGTATCAGTAAAAAATGATACCTCATCACAGCACTAGGCTGTCACATCATAGTACTACACTAGCTTAACATCACAGCTCAGTGTCAGTCACATATTGCTTTACATCTAACAACTAGATCAGAAGCAAGTAATATCATCATCTCGCTTTACGTCTAACAACTAGGTCAGAAGCGAGGAATCACAGCGTCATGCTTTATGTCTAACAACTAGGTCAGAAGCATGACTCATCTTGCTTTACATCTAACAACTAGGTCAGAAGCAAGAAACATCAACATCTCGCTTTACGTCTAACAACGAGGTCAGAAGCAAGGAATCATCGGCGTTATGCTTTACGTCTAACAACTAGGTTAGAAGCATAACTCATCTTTCTTTACGTCTAACAACGAGGTCAGAAGAAAGGAACACACGGTGTCATGATTTACATCTAACAACGAGGTCAG
>JASDQU010100139.1:0-16702 GCA_032191745.1 Picea mariana | reverse complement strand
GAGGACAAAAAATCCTCGGTGAAAAGAACTCTCCCAATGAAAACATCCCAAGGTACCTGACCTAACTATGATCCATGCAGACTTATTACATTATTAACCCACGCAGGGGTGCAGAAATTTCGATTACAAAAATTGTGCTGGAGCATCAAATGCCCAAGTAGAACCAATATTGTCTTCAACATAATTGCATCTGATGATGCATACTTCATGGCACATGAGTTGACCTCCTCGCTGAATAGGCGGTCAATAGACTGAAAGCTACCAGGAAAGCAAGGTACTAGGTCTTCCTTGGGTGTTTGAAAAGTATGGGTAAAGACCTCATCTTCTTGTTGCCACTGGTCAAGAATCACATGCTGCAATGATTGTAAAGGAAACATTTGGAAATGACCCTCAATGTCATAGATTGGATCTAAATCATATCCAACTACATGCCACCTACGTCTCCCAACATGTATGAACTCATTAATGTTATCAACCATGTCACAATCTGTATCATAACATGCAGGATTCAAGGACTCGTTTATCTCCTCCTTATCTTCCCCATCATAGAGTAGAGCATCATCAAAATCTTGGGGAGGAGGGCAACTTACTGTTCCTTCTTGTGCAGGAGCTTTGAGGACTTCGGTGTTTTTAGCATGCATTATTGTTTCATCCTTATGGGTTGCTCCTTTGTCTTCAATTGTACAGGAAGGAATATCTACTTCGTTCAAGGCTTTCATTTCTCCTTTATTTTCTGAATCATGGAACAAGGTGTCATCGAGATACTAAAATGGAAAACAACTAACCTCACCGTCGTTTTGTTGTGGAGGAGAAACAGGCTCTTGGATGGCCTCATCATAAGGAGGAGCACAGGTTGATACTCCATCATTTTGCTTAGGCTGCAGCTCCTCAACTGTGTCTTCAACAATCCTATGTTGAATGATGGTTTGTTCCCCTTCTTCTTGGAAATCATCAATAAAGTTCTCACGGGTAAACAAACTTTCCATGTTAAGATTACCCGAGGTAAAGAGGTCTTTTATCCCGGATAAGGAGATGTTTTGTTCAATTCTTGTAGCCATGTCGTAAGCTTCATTGAGCGTCTTTGGGCCCCTTCTACTGAGGGGCAAACCCAGGTGTGCCAAGAGCGCATGGGTATAGAGATGGACAATGTACTTACCTTCAAGACGATGGCTTCTAGGAATCTGACATAGAGTGCCCTCAAACCTACTCTTGAAGTCAAATAGGGTTTCATTCTTAGTTTGTTTTATATGATTGAATCTTTTTATTAGTACTGAGATGTCTTTCAACTGAATACCCCATTTTTCGAGAAAGGTTTCTTCCAATTGATCCATAGTTGTGATGCTAGCATCGGGGAGATCATCATACCATTTTTTAGCATTCCCGTGAAGAATGGTGGGAAAAATTTTCATCACTACATCTTCAGCATCATCATTGACAGGATGGAGTCCAAAATAAGAATAAAAATCATTCATATGAAAGTCAACTCTTTCCCCATTGCTACCAGTGAATCTAGGAAACCATTCTCTTTTTATCGGGGGCATTTGTTGTGGGTATCCTGGGATTTTGCTCATGTCTAAAGGCTTGTAATTCCCGGGATCCCATTGTGAAGTCACTATTGGCTTCGTCATTAGTGGAGTTGCCAAATAGTTTTCTTGAAACTATCAAAAGATAAGGGAAAACACCCAAAGTGTAGTCGCCGGGTAAGTTTGTAAGATAAAACTCTAGAGGCAAGGCTTACTGAAAAGTGTCGTCTTCAGGAGAATTGACTCAGTGTTCCTCAACAATGGCGCCAAAATGTTATTGCACAGTTTGTAGCAAGGATAAAAGCTTGAGGTTTGAAGGTCAAACTGGCGTAACAGGAACCTATCCCACCCAATGTCACCACAATGGGATGGTTCTTTCTCTTTAGGGTGGTAAGGCCGAGGGGAGACGTCCCCGGTGACCTGGGGTTTTGAGAAGGCAAGAGGATTAAAAGACAAGGATAGATTCCCCCCTCATAAGTCACCACCAAGAAGATAGTCCCGGCTAAACAACCAATAATGAAGTAAAACCCCCAAAGATATACCTGCCTGAGACAAAGCAACAACAAAACGATATATGCAAGCTAATTCAATGGGTTAGTACTTCATATAAATGGATGACTATCTGATGAACATATAAGCAATTTTAGCAATAAATATTGACGAAAGTCAATGTTTATAAAAAGCAATGATAATTATGTCACTTCATCAATAAACGCTGAAACAATGTAGCATTTAAAGCAATAGATCAATACTTCATTCAATAAATGCTTATGACCACCATTTAATTGCTTATAAAAGAAAACGTTTGTTGCACAAAGGTATTAATAGCAAGAGATAACAGCAACACCTAGTTAGTAGGGTTAGCTCCTAGGCTAGGGTTAGTGTAGTTAGGGTTTCATTCAAGAGTTTGAAAGGAGTTTGATTCACTTCAATGCAAGAGGTTTCATAGGATCAGTGCCTTAGGGTTAAATGGAGTCAATAATGAAGAACGCAAAAGGTAAAGGAGGCAAAGGTAAAAAGGTCAAGGACCAGAGGGAGAGGCTTTGGAGTGTTTCTAGAGGAAAGCCCCAAAGTCAAACCCTAGGGGAGAGAGGCTCACCATGGTGTAGGTAAACTAGGCCTTGGTGCTCTCTCCTCCTTCGTTAACTCAATGGCAAAAACGGCTAGTTGAAAGATGAAGCAATAAAAACAAGACTAGAGGGTTTGATGAAGCAAGGTGTTGCTAGAGCAAGGCCTTTTCAGCAAACCCTAGAGAAAAATGACCCTAAGTATAGTAGACCTAGGCTTAAGACGTCTCTCTCTTCTTGGCCTCTAGATAGTGTAGCAATGGCTAGGCACTCTTCTTCTTCAATGGCTGAAAATTTCTCTCAAAGGGGACATGAGACAAGGACCTACTTGTGTGCTTGTAACCTAGGGTTTTATTCAGCAAAATTTATAAACAGATGCTAGAAATGAAACTACAACAATTCATTCAAGAAGTTTTGCAGAAAATTACTTACATATCACCAAGAAATATCAATGCAAACCCTAGTTGTAACACCTTCCTTCAAGAGAAATGCCAAAACATGCCAAAATAGTCCTCCTTCAACAAGTGCACATCACTAAATCAGCCAAAACCCTAGAATAGGGTGCAAATTTCAGACCTCACCAAGTGGCGAGTCAGTTGTTTTAAAATGAAGGTGAAAATCCTTCATTTATACCATTCCATGACCTGATTTTACATTTTAGGTCATGTAAAAAGGCCGACAAGGACAAAATACTAAAATCATACTGTTTTACATTAAATTGTCAAATTAAAACCCTAATCAAGCTGAAAAGAGACATGAAGCCCCTCCAAAGGAGACTTTACCCCCTTTTAGGGCAAATGAGGCATCCTGGAGCAAAACGTTAGCCCTCCTTGGGCTCCTCCATCATGCCACACGTGCCAATACTGCCCAGTCTGCCTCCCAAGACGTCTAATAGGCTGGACGACGTCATGGTCATCAAGGGTGACGTTCCAGACCTTCCAAGGCCAACGTTCCACTGAAAGAGGGTCAATCCCGCCTAGGTCAAGCTCTGCCGAGGTGCCTCTGGTGTAACGTACTCTTCTTCTCTGGTGCAAAGCCCCTGATCCATCTCTATCCTGTCTCTGCCCCCTGATGGGGTCTCAACATCCACCTGATGGGCTGTTCAGCCCCATGGAGGTTCGAACTAATCATCTCCCCATGTGTACCGGTCCAAAATGGTACTTGTTTGTCGAGCATGGTCCTGCACATCAAAAGCTATTCCCTCCATGGGCTCATCAGTCACAGGGATCATAGCAATGTCAATGACATCTCATCATCAATATTATTAAACATGTGCATAAAATCCCTAATACATCAGTTAACAGCTCAAAGACGTTACACAAGCCTACAATACAAGTCTGGAGAAAAGGACAAGGCGTCCTATTGGGCTAGTGTCCATAGAAGAAGGAAAGTTCCTGCAAGAGACCTCATCCAAGCCATGTAAGTGGGTGATGTGGTCAGGGGATGTCCAAACATGTGGGTGGAGTGAGGGCCAAGGATGCAAAAATGTTACTTGTGGGTGCCTTTGTAGAAGGCAAGCTGTACCTGTCATGGATGCATTTTTTCCAAGCCCATTCTTGCCTTTTATTCTTCATTCTTTTATTCTTTTATCTTTAATTGCTTTTTGTTCAAGAGCTAATCAGGGGACACTGCCCTGGCATGTTGACCAGTGGTGACAGCATTACCCACAAGTATTTTCACAGAAATGAGAAGGTTGGCTCGTGATGAGACCCCTTTCCCTTGGCCATGCAACCAAGAGTCATCGCCTTGGCGTGGTGACCAACTAATGGCAATGTCATACTGTTAGATACCCATGGACCTAATAGGCTGGCTCGTGATGAGACCCCCTATCCTCTGGTTAGGCCTTGTTTTATTATTTTTCCGGGTTCCTCTTGTTTCTTGCTGAGAAGCTTTTTATTGCTTTCTCGGGGATCCCTGGGCGAAGCGTCACGAGGTTTTATTTTTAGGCTTTTATCTCTTACCAGCTTGCTTTTACCTTCTGGGCCTTTAGCCCTTTCTTCCCACGAGATAGGTGCAATCTTGAAAATAGGTCAACCCAATGCTTGGACAAGTGGAATGGGATAGTTGAGCGGTACACAAGATGGAAAAGTGGTACTATGATGGGAGCGGACGATGAATTTTCAGAAATTTCCCCTAGTGGCAAACCAAAACCTACAGACACAGGCTTGCTAGGGCACCCTGTCAATCCCCCAAACATGGTCAAGCGGGCAAGTGTAGGATCCAAGCAGTTGTTAGAAATAAAAGGAATCAGATGGATACATTCGATGGTTTTGATGATCAAAGTGACACATACCATGATGCCCGGACTAATTACCTCATGGAGCAAGAACCTTCTCTGACACAGGACCAAGCCGATGGTGATGGATGCTGCTGCTGCTGACAAGATAAAGATGTTGGGAGAAAGAAAAGGTGGGCCCTCTAGGGCCATCTTAAAGTCAATCCTGCTCTCGGTACTCCATGTGTAGGACCTGTGGGCCTCGAGACATGATCTCCTAGTTATCCCTGAAAGTGGGGGATAACACCTCCCTCTTCAACAAACATAACCTTTTTTTTTTAGAAATTTAATGAAAAAATCAGCATGCACTATATTCTTTGATACACTTAGCAACCTAGAGATAACTGTCATCTATGAACTTTGAAATGTATAGACTCATATTCAGAAAATATTATGAGCGGAAATACACATTGCCAAGCACTTTTGCAGCGGAATACACACAATGAACAACAATCACACATCCGTGTAATACTCAAAAATTTAGTCAACCAGCCAGGGATAAAACCCAATGTGGGGAAACCCAAAGAGAGAGATTTTATTAGCTTCAGGAAAGTTATATCAGCAGCAAGATTACATTTAGCAGCCAAGAGAATCACTTACAAACACAATCTGTCACACAAAATTTCTGCCTAGAAAATCGTGCAAAATCCGTACAACTGTACGGCCTAGCTGAAATCAGCACCTCGATTTCTGTTCCAACAACAGGCTGTTGTACCTTCCCTCCTGTACGACCGACCTGCAACAGAAATTCACCAAAATCTGCCTTGAAAACCGTGCCCACACTTGCCTTGATTTCCATTCCCAAACTTGCTGCTGTAAGGCCTATTCGAATCCGTACAGTACGACCTGTCTTCAGCAATAAAACACAGCTGCTCCTAAACATAAATTCCTCCTTGGGAAATGTGCCCAATCTCCCTTGAAATCCATGCCAAAAATTTGCTGCTCAGTTTCCTCTCTCAAGCTCTCTTAGAAATCTCTCTCAATCTCTTCTTCATTGTGTCTTGCACACTATCCAATGCATTTTCTTATAATTCGAAAGTGACCTTTCACCTTCCAAGTCATTTTTGACCTTCCCAGTCCCTAAATCCAAAGGCCAAGATCTATTCTTTCCTTTACATGATCAAGGGACATGATTCATTCCCTCCAAATAAATCACTTAAAATATTAAAGTACAATTTCACTTTATAACATAAGTGCACTTTATGAAATAAAGTCACTTTAGTATTAGAAGATACACTTTATATAAAAACACTTACATAAAAGAACCACTTTATTACAACTTTATAAAAACCCATTACAAAGTCAAGTGTCTAGTAGTGCAAATATAAGGCTATTTCCGCATACAAGACAAAACATGCGGAGTACCTCCCTAGCTATAAAAGCTAACATTTTTCTGTTTCACACATTGAATTGACCATCGAAGAGATTGTGATCATCAATGCTACAACAATACATATATGAAAAAACGGTTGCTCTTGACATTTCAAGTCTGGATCTCCTTTGCACTCACAATCTGTGCACCTAACATCTTATATCTCTTTTCGTTTACCCATTGTTTTGTTTCTTTTGCCGATTTTTCTATATCTTCTCCAAGTGTAGCAGTCGCAGAAGGTTCTTCATCATTTATTTGTGTGATATAATCAGATATGAAGAGGTCTTGGTAGACATTGAAACCTATTTAAAAGAATGTGCAAGTTTGTTATGTACATAATTAGTAAATGCTAAACATTTGTAATTCCATCTCGTTCAAACATTTTCTAAGTAACAAATTTGCATAAAGTTACTAAGGATGTAATGTTGCTATCAAGAATCGTCCACAATAGTTAGGTGAACATTATTTTCTTAATGTAAGCCATTGTTCTTTAATGCTTATTGACTCACATTATTCCTTTTCTTCAAGTTGCCTCCGATGTCTAGATGAAGGTGATGCTCACACATTTGGCTTGAAGCTTAAAGAATCCAAGCAGGTGCTTACACGTGCAATCCCAAAATACATTATATTGATTTACAATGTACATCCTAGGACTTCAAAGGCACATTTATTGGAAGCTTGAGCAATGATTACAATTATTACTAGTTTGTCATTTATTGGAAGCTTGAGCAATGATTACAATTATTACTAGTTTGTCGAGCTTGCATGTATATAAGATCCAATCTGTGGTATTATGTGTCCAGGAGTTGGTTTCATATATCTCCCATACAAGTAGAGAAAGTACTCAAAATATCCACTCTGTCATCCTTAAACTTCAGGTATGACAAGAAGAAAATTAAGTTTGTATTTATTTAATTGGACGTTTGGAAATTTGCAGCAAAGTTGCTTTAATGGAATTTCATGTTTTCAATTCACAGATATTAGACCACCTTTCTCAGGCATGGGGAATGCGCTGGACATATAGAGGGAATCATGGTGCAAGTCACAATGAGCCAAAGAATGCTCTATTGTCTGGGCCTTTTGTTCCATCTTCTGAGCAGGTATATTCAATGCCTTGATTCCTTTTGTGGTTGAGCTAGGCATTGTGTCTGTTTCACAATAATCTTGTCATTTATTGTATGACTATATTCTAAAACATTAGGGGTTTGTCTGTTATGTTAACTTCAAGTATTTTTATTATAAGTATGTTAATATTTCTCTTTCAAATCTACAGCCGACTGGAAAATTCACTGGATTCTCATGCAAAATATTTTGAACTTTAGATTAATACATCATAAATTGTTGTTGTAAATTTGTAATCACTAAGATAAGAAAAGGTGATTTAAGCATGCTTGCAGCTTGTGTAATTATCAAATTATTTATTTTCTTAACTAGTACAAAGTAGTATTAGCAGTCCCATATTTGATGTTAACTGGTTGCATTTTCTAGTCCCTTCAACCTATTCTTTGGTCATTGGTGGACATTAACAAAATTATCTTATCTTGTCTTAAGTAGAATGTTGAACAATTACATGTAAATTGAATGTTGAACTATTATTGTTTCTCTCCCATACTCAGAATTCAGTATCAGCAATTCTTACACGTCAGTAAGCCAATGTTCAGCTACATTTGTTTTTCTCCCATACTGCAGACTCAGTATCTCTCATTTTTTATGCTCTATTAAGTCTTCAATCGTATGCATATTATTTTATCACTGCATTTTTTCTAATCTAGGTCACTTGGGATATCCATTCTAAGGTACCTAGTATGGGTTAGCTTCCTAAATTGTCTCCTTGTTATGTATCTATTCATTTTTTCAGATGTTTTTTGTCTTTGTTTTCTCTATCTTGACTGGTAATTTTGCTTCAATGCAAAAGCTTCTCGGGGCTCGCAAATGTTTATTCATGTAGTGACTCTTAAAGTTAAGTACGACATGCCGTTAGGAGTTAACTTTACAAATGAATGGAAACCACACAAGGAAATCTCTAGACAACTTTTATTGTTCAATTATGCTGATATAGAGGCTGACTGATATTTTCATGCCATGAATGTATATATTCTGTTGGCAAAGTTGAATTTGTAACCATCTAAGAAATGCAACGCCCCATATCTAACATGTGCATAGCAATAAAGAAAATTATAGAATAACTGTAGCAGCATTTGTTTTAAATATAAAGTTAAAGAATGTATCTTGCATGAATATCAATCAAGCTCACATGTTTAAGGAGAAAATAGTTATTTCATGGGAAGGATATTTTATGGTGCTTACTTATACGGAGAATTTTTTATCATATCAATATCACTGATCAACATTTCTCAATGATTTTGCAGTTGGACTGGTTTAATGCAGATTGGCAATATATTTTGAAACAGATGCAGTTACAGTTTAATTTACTTGAGCCATTCATTGCGTTTAGACGGATTTTGTTTCAGATATTAAATTGCAAAGAGTATATCCCTCGGCATCTCCTTGAATTTGCCACCATTTTCCGTAAGGTGATTACGCTTAAAAATATTGTCTGGGCTTCAATATCATTCAATCTTGGTGTTGAATTAACATTCATGCTATCACTTCTTATGGCTCAGTGTGGCAGATTAAGTCATGCTGCAACTGCTGTACATGAGTTAAAGCTTATATGTGCTGAGATGGAAAATAAGAAAGAAGTTTCACCCATATGCCAATTAGGAAGGGTAAGTTACAAAGTTGGGGCCATTCAGTTCTGTTTCTGTCTGTTCTTTATAACTTGTTTTCAGGAATTAGACCTATTCTAGGCTTTAATCATCCTTCTGGCTTATAGTTATCCTTGAAATCTGTGCTATACATAAATCACAATGGTTGAAAGATTCATTATGATGAATATATCCTTCCACTTTGAACAGCCATGCCAGCATGCAATGAATGTTAAATGAATAAACGGGTTGCAAGTGTAATATTTGTTTTATAAAGTTGAGTTTGATCAAAGATGATGAAGAACTATTATTGCTTTTTGTTTTTTTGGCTTGAATAAAATGCTTCTTGATTCTATTAAAATGCAAAGTATAGTACATGCATTTTGTAACAAAAAATTGTTGTATCAACACCGACCACAAGCATAATGCTGAAAGCTATGGGTTCTAATCAACTGATCAAAATGGATGCGACACAATAAAACAATAAATGTTCACCATTAAAGAATCACAGGTGGAGGATAGCGTTTGCATCAGGTGGAGGATCTCTATCTTCAGGGATTGATCCCCATCCTTCAACTGTGGGCTCAGAATCAGCTTGGATAGTTTCCCATTTATCATTTCCCTTTGTCAAAAATCAGAGCATGTGTAAAGATTCTGTACTCTAAAACTAACCTAAAGCCTATAGATCGCAAGTGTTGAAAACACCCATGAAAATTTCTGCTATAGAGATCTAAATCTAGAAAAACCTGCTGCGAAATGAACAGCAAACACACTAATCTGGACACTCAAAATCTGCTGTAAGAATCTTTTGATGAAGGGGAATTGTGTTCCAAAAAGAAGGATTAAGGTTGAGGTGAAACCCTCCTTTTTACTTGTTGTTTATGAATATATTGTTCACTACTGCCATTTCTATTTCCTTAGATGCTACTATTGTCTTTTATTGTTCATGGTTCCTGTTATCGCACAGTTTGTAGCAAGGATAAAAGGCTATAAATTGGAAAGTCAAACTGGCATAATAGGAACCAATCCCACCCAATGTCACCACAGTGGGATGGTTCTTTCTATTTAGGGTGGTAACGCCCAGGGGAGACATCCCCGGTGACCCGGGCTTTTGAGAAGGCAAAGGATTATATGATAAAGTAGTTATTTCCCCCTCACAAGTCACCACCGAGGAGATAGTCCGGCCAAAGGCCAATAATAAAGTAAAACCCCCCAAAGAGATACACCTGCCTGAGACAAAGCAACAAATAAACTGATATATGCAAGCTTTGATCAATGGGTTAGTACTTCATGTAAATTAATGACTATCTGATAAACATATAAGCAATTTGACAATAAATATTGATGAAGTCAATGTTTACAAATAGTCATGAAAATTCTGTCACTTTATCAATAAATGTTGAAACAATATGGCATTCAATGTAATAAATCAACGCTTCATTCAATTAATGCCTTCAACACCATTCAATTGCTTATTAACAAAACGTTCAGCTGCACTAAGGTGTTAATATCAAGAGATGACGGCAGCACTTAGTCAATAGAGTTAGTTTATATGCTAGGGTTAGTGTAGTTAGGGTTTGATTCAAGATTTTGAAAGTAGTTTTGATTAGGTTCACTTCAACGCAAGAGGCCTTTAGATCAGTGCCTTAGGGTTAATGGAGTCAAATAGTGAAGGACGCAAGAGCTAAAGGAGACAAGGGTAAAAAACTGCTAAGGACTAGAGGGAGAAGCTTTGAGGTGTTGCTAAGGCAAGGCCTCGAAGTCAAAACCCTAGGGAAGAGAGGCTCACGTTGGTGTAGGATAACTAGGCCTCAGTGCTCCCTCCTCCTTCCTTAACTCGGTGGCAATCACAACTAGTTGAAGATGAAGCATAAAACCAAGACAAGAAGGTTTGATGAAGCATAGTGTTGCTACAACAAGGCTCTATCAGCAAACCCTAGAAAAATCGGCCCAAAGTGTAGAAAACCTAGGCTTAAGGCGTCTCCTCCTTCTCAGCTTATAGATAGTATGGATAGCAATAAATGAAGAGAGAAAGAGTGTGTAGCAATGGCTAGGCTCTCTCCTTCTTCAATCAATGGCTGAAAATTTTCTCTCAATGGGGACATGAGACAAGGACCTACTTGTGTGCTTGTCACCTAGGGTTTTTATTCAGCAAAATTAAAAACATATGCAAGAAATGAAACTACAACCATTCATTCAAGAAGTTTTGCAGAAAAATACTTACATATCTCCAAGAAAAGCATTGCAAACCCTAGTTGTAACACCTTACATTAAGAGAAATGCCAAACTATGCCAAAAAAGATCCTCCTTCAACAAGTGCGCATCACTAAATCAGCCAATAACCCAAGAGAGGGCGCGAATTTCAGACCTCCTTATGGAGTGAGTAACTTGTGATCTTAAAATGAAGGTTAAAATCCTTCATTTATACAGTATCATGACTTAAATTTACATTTTAGGTCATGTAAAAGGTCGACAGGCCAAAATACCAAATCATATTGTTTTTACATTAAAATGTTAAATCAAAACCCTAATCAAGCTGAAAAGAGACATCAAGCCCCTCCAAAGGAGACGTTAGCCCCTTTTAGGGCAAATGTAGCATCCTGGTGCAAAACATTAGCCCTCCTTGGGCTCCTCCAGCGTGCCAGACATGCCAATACTTCCCAGTCTACCTCCCAATATGTCCAATAGGCTGGATGACGTCATGGTCATTATGGGTGACGTCCCAGGCCTTCCAAGGCCAACGTTCCACTGAAAGAGGGTCAATCCCCCTAGGTCAAACTCTGCCAAAGTGCCTCTGGTGGAACGTCCTCTCCTTCTCTTGTGCAAAGCCCCTGATCCATCCTTGTCCTGTCTCTGCCCCCTGATGGGGTCTCAGCATCCACCTGATGGGCTCTTCAGCCCCATGGAGGTTCGAACTGATAATCTCCCCATGTGTACCGGTCCAAATGGCACCTGTCCGTCGGGCATGGTCCTGCACATCAAAAGCTACGCCCTCCATAGGTTCATCAGTCACAAGGATCATAGCAATGTCAATCACATCTCATCATCAATATTATTAAACATGTGCATAAAATCCCTAATACATCAGTTAACAACTCAAAGACAATACATAAGCCTACAATACAAATCTGGAGAAAAGGACAAGGCGTCCTATTGGGCTAGTGTCCACTGGAAAAGGAACGTTCCCGGAAGAGACCTCATCCAAGCCATGTAAGTGGGTGATGTGGTTAGGGGAAGTCCAAGCATCTGGGTGCAGTGAGGGAAAATGATGTAAGAAATGTTACCTATGGGTGCCTTTGTTAGAAGGCGAGTTGTACCTGTCGTGGATGCATTCTTTCCAAGCCCATTGTTGCCTTTTATTCTTATTCTTTTCATTCTTTTATTGTTTATTGCTTTTCCTTTCTTTTGTTCAAGAGCTAATTAGGGGACACTGCCTTGGCGTGGTGACCAGTGGTGGCAGCCTTACCCACAAGTACTTTCAAAGAAATGAGAAGGTTGGCTCGTGATGAGACCCCCTTTCCCTTGGCCATGCAACCAAGAGTCACTGCCTTGGCGTGGTAACCAGCTAGTGGCAATGTCATACTGCTAGGTACTCTTGGACCTAATAGGCTGGCTCGTGATGAGACCCCCTACCCTCTGGTTAGGTCTTGTTTTATTATTTTTTCGGGTCCCTCTTGTTTTCTTGCTGAGAAGCCTTGTATTGCTTTCTCGGGGATCCCTAGGCGAAGCATCTCGAGGTTTTATTTTTAGACTTTTATCTTTTACCAGCTTGCTTTTAACTTCTGGGCCTTTAGCCCCTTCTTCCCACGAGATAAGGTTCATTCCTGAAAATAGGTCAACCTAGTGTCTGGACAAGTGAAATGGGATAAGTGAGCAGGAAACAAGATGAAACAGTGGTGCTATGATGGGAGCGGACGATGGATTTTCAGAAATTCCCCCAGTGGCAAACCAAAACCTACAGACACAGGCTTGCTAGGGCACCCTGTCAATCCCCCCAAATATGGTCAATTGGGCAAGTGTAAGATCCAAGCAGTTGTTAGAAATAAAAGGAATCGGATGCATACATTTAATGGTTTTGATGATCAAAGTGACAGATACCATGATACCTGGACTAATTACCTCATGGAGCAAGAACCTTCTCTGACACAGGACCAAGCCGATGGTGATGGATGCTGCGGCTACTGACAAGATAAAGATGCTGGAAGAAAGAAAAGGTGGGCCCTCCAGGGCCATGCTAAAATCAATCCTGTTCTCGGTACCTCATGTCTAGGACCTGTGGGCCTCGAGACATGATCTCCTAGTTATCCCTAAAAGTGGGGGATAACATCTTCCTCCAAATTGGGGACATGTGCTCATCGTAGAGCGCATGAGAACCTCATCATCTTTGGGATAACCTGTTGACTTGCCCGATCTCAATAGAAGCATCAGTAACAAAATGGGGTGGTAATGCCACCCCAACATACATGGAATATATGTAGGGCTGAAATAAAGCAATTATAAATGCGAATATAAAGCAAAGTACTTACCTGTGCTTACATGTTGGCTGGATGTTGGGTGTAGTCAAACAACCAGTGAAGCCAATCCAACAACGTCCCACGATACCTGCCTCTGTGCTTCATCATAAACCAAAATAGTGATAAGTCAAGCACAAAAATGTCATGGGTTAGAATATATATAACATCATTGGAGATCACAAAGTCTAACTCATGGAGGCGGGTGGGAGGGATAAAACCATTGCAAGTCAACTCGAAAGAAAAGTACACAATCCACTTCAGGAAAGGGTCATGAAAAATCCAAGGTTCAGAGAACTAACATGAAAGGTCCGCAAACTGGCTACCTAGGACATCCTCACACTCTGAAGTCAAGGAAGGGATCGACAAAGATCTAGCAGACGACTGGCAAATTGTCAAGGGAAAGTTGAAAAAACGAGATAACAACCTCGAACTTGTAGTACCCGACCAACCCTTGGATTCTAGGATTTGCTTAAGAGGGAACTCAAAATACAAGATATACTTCCCAACTACACCTTTAATGAAAAAGCAAGGTAAAGTAACAATAGGTGGTTGGAGAAAAAAGTCATGAGAATCCTTCTTTAGGCAAACAATGTTCTTACTTCTATCAAAATCCGAGCATAGTGGTGGTTGATAATCATTTTCATAGG
Source organism: Picea mariana (assembly GCA_032191745.1). NCBI lineage: Eukaryota > Viridiplantae > Streptophyta > Pinopsida > Pinales > Pinaceae > Picea > Picea mariana. Next base: position 2,596 of record JASDQU010100139.1, on the reverse strand, counting down.
ATAAATCTAAGTGCTTGGAGGAGTACTCATCAAAGACCTCAAGGTAAGACCAAAAATTGTCAGGCAAATACGATACTTGGTCAACCTTGGGTGTTTATGGAGCATCAGTAAAAATCTCATCTCCTTGTTGCCACTGGTCAAGAGTAACTTGTTGTGATAATTGCAAAGGAAACACTTGGAAATGACTCTCTATGTCGTAGATGGGATCCATTTCATAACCGACTGCATCCCACCTACGTCTCCCAACATGTATGAACTCATCAATGTTATCATCTATATCATTATTAGTATCATAACATGCAGGATTTGAAGCATTCTTGCTCATCTCCTCCTCATCTTCCCTATCACAAAGTATAGCATCATTGAAAACTAGGAGAGGAGGGCAACTTGCTTTTTCTTCTTGTGCAGGAGCTTCGAGGACTTCGGTGTTTTTAGCATGCGTTACGTTCTCATCCTCAGGAATCACCCCTTCATCTTCAATTGTACAGCAGGGAACTTTGCTGAAGGTTTCCATTTCTCCTTCATTTTCTGAATCAAGGAATGAGGTGTCATTGGGATCCTGAAAGGGAAAACGACTATCCTCATCGTTCTTTTGTTGTGCAGGAGAAATAGGCTCTTGGATGGCCTCATTAGAAGGAGGAGCGCAGGTTGATACTTCATCTTGCTTAGGCTTTTGCTCCTTAATCACGTCCTCATTTTGCTGGTCAAAAAGGACTTGTTCCCTTCTTTCTTGGGAGTCATCAGTAAAGGTTTCAGAGGAAACTAGTTTTATCAAGCTGAGAGTGTCCATGGTGTTAAATTTTTAATTAAAATAAAGTACCAAGGCAAGTGTTTCTCTTCCTTAGGCGCCTGAGGGGGAGAAAGTGCCTAATGTGGGTCCTAGTCATTTAATTTGTAAGATGCAAATTAAAGGGTGACTTTATGACTAAAGTGAGGGTGAGTGAAGAGACACCAAATCTCAGCCACCCATCTAATCTAATCTCAATCGTTAGATTAGAAAACCCCTCACCTTCCCTCATGAGGTCGATTAGGGCAAGGGGGTGCACCCATTCTTGTGTAGTTCATACATTTCTTGTTGAGAGAGCAAGAGAGAGCTGGGAGAGGTCGAGCTTGAGAAGAGAGACAGTATTTGCTGAAGGAGAGCACGCATCCTAAGGCAAAGAGCAGCACAGATTTCGAGGCAACAGGCAACAAGGAAGAACAGGCCATACCGTACAAATTTCTGAAGGTCGTATAGCAATAAATGTGCACGAAAATCGAGGTGGACAGCAGCTGTGTTTTCTGAGAGTATTGACACGCTTTTGAAGGCTGTCGTACAACATTTAATTGGCACAGAAGTCGAGCAAGGAGCTGGGCACACTTTTCTGGGTGAGAAAAGTCTGTACAGTCCGTACGGACCTGCACAAAAATCGAGGGCTGTACCATAGAAAGTTTTGGGCGTGTTTTTCAAGGTGCTGGCATGTTTTTGAAGGCATTTTTTCCTGTTGTGTTTTTCGTACAGTCTTGGCAGAATTTTGGGCACAAATTTCGAGACAGTCCGCACAACATTAATTGCTGGGACAACCGTACAGTTGTACGGATTTCTGGTTCAAAAATCGAGGAGCAAAGCTACAAGAATGTCCAGATAAGTTTGTGTAAATTTCTGAAGATGAATATGCTGTAAAAGAAATTTCTCAGAAGCCCAATAATAATATAAAGCCCTCTCTCACTGGTTTTCCCCTTGTGGGTTTTTCCAGGGTCGAAGTTAGACCGAAAATTCTTGTGTCTAAATTTTCTGAGTTTTGCATACTGCTGATATTTTATTTTTGCATTGAAAACGATGTTCAGAATCCTCATGTTTCAGTTCTGAAGTTTATTTTCTGCTGAAACAGTGCTGAAACTGTGCTGAAACTAGGTTTGGGCATTTAACTTTGGCTGAAAAATCAGCAAGACTGAAACTGGGTTGGGGTCTGAAATTTTAACATGGTATCAGAGCTGAGTTGAAGGGAAGCAGAAATTTCAGCAGACAAAAAGTTGGGACAACAGTCACTTCACAGGGCAGATTTTTTGAATTTGTGATTTTCAGCGGAAAGAGGGTCATGGCTATTGGTTTGAGGGTTGAGGACAGACTTGATGGGGCAGCAAATTTTGGTGCTTGGAAGGAGAGGATGATCTTGCTTTTGCAAGAGAACGAGTTGTGGGACATTGTGGAGAATACCACTACTCATCCTGTTGTGGTACCTACTGATGCTACTCTTCTTGCAGCCTATACTGAGAAGAGTATCAAGGCTAAGAGATTTATTCTTGATGCCATCAAGGATCATTTGATTCCTCACTTAACGGGGAAGACACATGCCTATGAGATGTGGGAGTCTTTGACTAAATTGTACCAGAGTACAAATAAGAACCGAAAAATGGTTTTGAGGGAAAAACTTAAGAGCATAAAAATGACCAAGGATGAAAATGTGGTCACATACCTTACTAGATTGACACAGGTGAGGGATGAGCTTGGAGCTGTGGGGGAAGCCATAGTTGACAGTGATCTTGTGAGAACAACATTGAATGGTGTTTCCAAACAATGGGCTGTTTTTGTGGAGGGCATTGTTGCTAGGGAGAA
>JASDQU010100138.1:918696-947762 GCA_032191745.1 Picea mariana | reverse complement strand
TGCGATTTGGTGTGAAATTGTTTGTTTTCTATGGTTTTGACTTAAAACCACGAGTGAATTTTATCCGTTCTAGCACTTGTAAAAAACTTAGAACGAGATCGAGCGTTGTTTTATCTCTTTTCCGAGCTCGTTATGATTACACGAAAAAGGAACCCCCCTAGAGTTGACTTTAAGCCCTTTTCACGATTCCCTAAACATGAAAAGATTGTCGAGCGACCTTGCTATTTTCACACTCGTTAAAGTATTTGAATTTACGCGTCCTTCGAGCGATAGTTTAACCCTTTTCGGTCTCGTTGGATTATTGTACGAAAAAGGCACTGAGAGAGTTCTCTTTTAAAGCGTTTTTCCAAACTCTATAATCTTGAAAAACCTTCGAGTTTTCTATCTCTGGACTCGTTAAACAAACATTGACAGACCCGTGATGGGACCGAACCACTCCTTCTTAGGGTTCGTTAACAATACTCCAAGGGACTCGTCCGAAGGATGAGCTTATATCAACAAGCATATGTGATCCTCTTCAAGCTTGCGTAAAGATAAAGAGGTACTTGCGAGCAATGGTGGGGGAAAAATTTGGGAAAGGGATATGTTTCGCTTTTGTATTAATTGGCAGTAAGTGTCGCTCTTGAACATGACACCCCCTATTCATCATCTGAAGTTGGTTTGGGTAATCCATTTGTCTCTCATTCAATTTGATTACAAGGTCTTTCCATGTGTCGTTTTTGAGTCAATGCTGCCAAATCATTGGTCGTGTCGTCCATATGTTCAAGAGCTGTCCATTTGAAACCTCTATTGAGTCGGCCATCTGCAGTTATCTTTTCATTTTTTGAGTCGGCCTTCCCTGTGTCCAAAGTCCAAATTGCCACATACTCTGTTTCAAACTCTGTTACTCATTTTGTGTCACTGATGGGGGATACATCAAGGCCCTCCTGTGACGAGTCTTGTTCCGTCGACATCAGCACATTATCCGGGATTGAGACTTAGAAATTATTTAGTACCTTGGAACTTGCATGCCTCAATGGCAAGTTTCTCGCTTTCGACAGTGGGTTTACATCATTGACCTCTGATTGAAAGATTCCATTAATTGTTCGACATCAACTCATTTATTCACAATTGATGGATTGTACTATAGTACCTTGGGAGTCATTGACATCAATGGTGATTTCCCTCGCACTTGTTAACGATATACATCAATGACCGGTAATCAAGTGGTTTCTACCATGTTCGACTTCGACACATGTAATCACATGGTCAGATTCGTACTTTGGGTGATAAGGTTGAAGACCCTGGATATTATCTTTGCAATCCAGGCTGCGATGGAGTATGTATGTTTTGCGACACATAGATCCACTGTGTATGTTTCATGGCTATGTCGTCTTGACTAAAATTTGTCGCACAGATCCACAGTGTATTCTCGTGGCTGTGCTATATTATGACGGCATGGATCCACAGTGTATGATTGGTGGCCATGACCTTTGATTATGATGTCATCAGTCTATGATCTGAGTATGGGAATGCCTACCTCAGAATTGATATATATGATACTCTGCTGATGCTTGGATGTTTGCAGGTCTCTGATTAGATGTGCTTTTGGTTCTTGACACACACATGCAACTTACAAAGTCTATCGACTGTCACTGGTTCCACTCTCTGACTTTGGGGGGCATTCTGTTATCCACATTTTTGGTTATCGAGATGATACTATGATTATGTCATGATAATGGAAGATCAGACTCTTCATTATGAACATTTTCCAGAAGAAGGTTGCATTTATCATTTTCTCAAAATCACATTTTTGGAAATAGTTCGCAGGCTGCATATATACTCTCCTGCGGAAATCCTTAGTTTCCGCATGCTGCATTCAGTTTGATTGCAGAATTTCCGCACTGTGTTAATGGCTAGGGTGCGGACATGTTTCTAAAGGAGGAAAATGAATAAGTTCTCGATCCTTCTAGAAGGAATCTTCTAGAAGGGTGAGTTGGAGTTCGAATGGTTGGCAAAATACTGACTTTCCAGATATCTTGGGATCATTCCCTATCCAAGTAACTAATCAATCTTCTCCTATATATTGAGGAGATTACTTATGGAAAGGTTAGAAGCAAGAAAAAGAGGAACAAGGTTAAGCAAGCAAGCTAGCTGGATATTGATTGGAGAACTTGTGCAAGACTGTATGGAGGATTGAAGCTACAACAGCAAAAGACAACAAGTAATCATATGTGGTTGAACTTCTTCATGCATGAGCAAGTGTGTGTGTCAGAACTAGTAGCCATCGAAAGGAGATCTACGACATCAAGGCTCAGGTTGTATATTTCTCTTTCAGTTAATGCAATACATGAGTATGTCCCTTTCCCATAATGATGATGTCATCTTATTACATGATTCCTTGATCACATGTATAGACTAGGTATTGAATATATTAATGCCTTTGCTGTGATTGGTTTGTGTTGTTGTGATTGGAATGACACAAGAGCATCGGAGCAGAGCAAGGAACAACATAGATTAAAGGAGAGCGTTTATAAGGTATGAACATTATCCATTTCTCTTAGTTCGTTCAATAGCTAGATCTAGGGAAAGAGTAGTATTCTGTTACGGTTTGTTCCAGATCCAGGTGGATCTGGGGAGATTGGTCTGTGTCCGCACTCATGAATTTATCCATAAACAATGCCCTACTCAACAGATCTCTATCTCTCACAAGAGAATCATCTAGACACACACCCACTAGTGCTCAACCACTAGGGGCACGTCCACATGTGCTTAGCTACAGGGACATCCTACTCAAGAGATATCCATCTCATTGAGTCTCACATGAGAATCATCTAGAGTACCACATCGTCTCAACTCTCTACATAGATTAGAACGATACACCTATCGCATGGGCACCTTCACCCCTCACAGGGGTATTCACATCGTTTCATCTCAAACGACACACCCATATCATGGGCATCTTCCCCAAATAGGGGCACAAAACATTCCATCTCAGTCTCAGAGAGGAACGACACACCCATCTCATGGGCACACCCAACTCATGGGGTCTCTCACAGGCTAAATCACTCAATCTGTGTTTTGGAGGATGTCTCATGAAGTTGTAATCATCAACATGGTGAGGCCATCGATTCCTGGTTATGTAGTTTATCCACTAACTTCAAGACCTTCCCAGGAATGATAGAAGTAGAGAAGGTGCACACTACTACAATGGGCTCATTTTTTGACAATTTATCAATGCATGTTCATCACCACAACGTCTCAAGTACGACAAAGACTACAACCCATTTTTCATCATGTCACATCCATCGAAATTATGATGATTCATGTTCGTTGCAAGATAGACGAACACTTCCATTGTACCATCGACCAATGTCGGTCGCAAATCCAGGTTGTTCTCATTACTTGTCCATCGTAAGAGCAACTAACCTATGACGAACATGCCCCATTAGTTCGTCTCAAATCCATCATTTTTTCGTCACTAGTCTGTCGAAATATCGACCAATTATCTTCGCCAGTTTGTCGTATCATCCACTACAATTCATCTCAAATCCATCACGTCAGTGATGCTAGCCAATCAGAAGATCGAATAATTATTTTCGCCATTTTTTCATATCATCCACTACAATTCATCTCAAATCCATCACAATTTTGTCTCTACTTCGTTGGAAGCTCTACTACGCTATGACAAACTAGCGACAAATTTTTGTTGGAAGCTTGACTAAGATACGACAAACCATCGACAAACCCACTTTGTTTCGGACGGTTACTGGGTTAGGATGAAAACATAATGCAAGTCAAACCATCGACGAACTAGGACGTTGATGTTCCGACGAAGGGTTATTATTTAAGAAAAAAAATTGTATCCTGACAGACTCTTATTTTTCTTATAGCATTATTCCTCAACCCCCTTCCTTTTCTCTTTCGATGTGACTCTAGACTTGGTCCCTCAAAGGCCTTGAACTCAGTTCCCTAAAAAATCGCCACGTGGTTGCTCTCATGTTCTGCCACTTATCCCCCTTCTTTGTTCTCTAGGCCCTCCCCCCTTAATATATTTTTCCCTCCTTCTCTCGATCTTCCATACTCATTCTTCCCCCCTCCTGATCTGTCCATCTCTCCTCCTGGTCGACCTAGGTTTCCAGTTCACTTGGAATGCTACCCTTTCTAACCCTTCGCTTGTGTGCCTGTCATGTTATCCCTACTCACACGATGGTCCTCCTAGATCTGTAGCTCTCATCGCTTATGTCATCCCCTCTCCTCCCTATCTCTCATGAGCCATCTCTATTCTCTTGTACGTTGCTCTCTCCTAATAGTTTCTTCCATCCTGCTTCTCTCATTTCAACACCCGTCCTTTCTTTAATTCTCATGCAGTGCAATCTGAAGATGACTGCCACCACCTCAGCAAAGTCCCTCGGCCACACTCATTCCCATGATCTAGATCATCCTGCCACAGATCTGGAAATCATGTGAATTCAGTAGGGAGGAATGATTTACCCCCCAATTCTGGAAATAACTCTCTATAAATTCCTCTAGGTCCTCTCTGTTCAACATTGGAAACTCCATTGTCCAAATAGGTGGAAAATTCACAACAAAAGATGCTTCACCATGGTCAACCGACATCAAGGGACCAACTCCATAGTTTTTAATCTTTAATAGGAATTAGATGATATATTCTCATTGGTAATCACATTATAGAGCAGGCTAAGAACCCTCACCTCCCAAGGTCTCTCAGTTTTGGAATTCAATGTCAACCAAAGGAAGTTATTTCAGGCATTGAACGATGAGGGTTTTTCCTTGAGAAGCCAGTAGGAATAAATTCTCCTTCGACCAGCACTTCAAGAGCCATAGGAAAATGTCGGAAGCTACATAGAATCAACGAACTCCAGTCCCAATGTATTCCCTTTTACAAACCTCAACATCACTATCCAACAAGAAGAGGATGAAGAAATGGTTGAAATGGATGAATAAACCAGGTCTCCTCCTTAAATTTTAGATTATATGTACTCCAAATTTTGGCTATGTCTAGGGGTTTTTTCAGAACTTATACTCGAATTTTGTTGGAATGGAACAATTGTAAATATCATGATGACTAGTGTAATACTCAATCCCAACTCTGTTTAGGTCCATTTTTTGAACTTCCCCCAATGAGAATTTTGTATCTCCATATAATATACTAACTCAGAGCAGTCTTTTTATAATATAAATTTTCCAGTTTGGGTTAAAAAAATATTGTTTAATGATGATGAGCTAAAGCATATGCACTTGAGTATTGTTGCAGTTTGATTTTTACTTCTACATTTGTCTTGTTGTCATGTTCATTGTAAACTCTATCATTTTGAATGATTTGAAATAATTGTTGCACATCATGCTTTATTAATTGATGATACTTTGTCATATTTATTTGATACTTCATTGGTTCATGGTTGTAAATGATTGCTTCCTTAATGATACAATTCACTTGATGTAATACTCAACATTTAAAATCTCCCCACATAATTTTTCTATTGGAAAATGATGCTTTAAGTAGTTTAAACAAGAGATACATGTTTGTGCAAATTTATCATTCATATGAACAAATGAAAGAGTGAAGTCAATTTTTCCCAAATACTAGATGATAAACATGCCTTATAAACACATTTGCAAGCATATCTCTAAAGTATGTGGGTTAGTCAAATATATGCCTCATAAAAGTGCACACCCTTAATTGAGAGCATACTTCATAACTACTCATGTGGATTTGATGGACTGATGTAATTTTTTTTGGTAATATAAGAAGCTACCCTACCTTTCCGAGGATAAAAAAGCTCATTCATAGATTTGTTTGTAATAACTCAATAAGATAATGAAGGTTGTGTAAAATAATAGATCCAGAAATGTTTATTTTGACAAAGTCGAGAATTTTGAAAAATTGTTAAAAACTTGTATGTTTTAAACAGAAAGAAAGAAACATAGTTGGTTTCTTATCCTCATAATTCCACTAATATTATGAGACATATAACATATCAAATAGCTTGGTTGTGATTAAGGAAAATATAAACCCATTGGATGTGTTTTTTTCTCTCAAACAACAAGATAATCTAAATAAAACCCTCACAAATGATGTTTTCTAGCCAACAAATAGGCAAACGATTGAGCCATTGGTTTCTAATATAGTTTTCCTAGAATAATAAAATGATGTAGATGTGATTATTGGGTATAAACCTGAATCTACATACCTACCCTTTTAAGTTTCTATGAAAATGATGTGAAAAATAGCCCACTAATTGATGGTGGTTCCCACCCAAACATTATGTCAAAGGTTATCATGGAATAGTTAGGTCTATCATGCATGAATGAAACAAAGAACAATATGACCTTTAACAAAAAAATGCAACCAACTGACGGTTAGATCAAATATTTCACTGTAGTAATGAATACCCACCCTCAGAGTCGCACCACTTGTAATTTTCAAGTAGTAGATGTGATGTAGGAAATTAATCTAACATTTTTAGGATGAGAATGGAAACAATTAACATGAGGTTACCTCAATATAGATGGCTCCAACATGATAGTGCATTGAAGCCTAAGAAAATTGGCTATGGTTGTTGCACTTCCTCTTTGACAAATTTTCTTCTTTCACATTTTGCTCATAAAAGTGAGTGTGCACATGGGTTAGAGTTGCAATCTTGGTGCCAAGGGAGATATTTATATTGGATGTATCGATCCTGTCAAAACCCTCATTCATTAGAAGAAATGAATGATCCTTTTGAACATTTGATCGCTACAGTAATTCATCAAATTCATATTTTCCCATTGCTTTTCACAGTGCCTATTATATAGAATTATGATCATTGTTTTCATTTTTACCCCACACCATAGCACATTATGCAATATAGGTTGTCTTCTTTGCCAAAATATTTGATGAATAAGTGAAAAAATTTCGTAAGAAGTCCATTTGATGTCTTTCGATCATTTGATAAAGTCATGGAACCTAGAATAAGAGGGCTTCCCTCTGATGCATTGTCTATCACGGAGATGAAACCCGGTGAAGTCAGTATTGTTTTAGGAAGCCTAGAACAACATTTATGTAGAAGGGTGATAATATACTCCCTTGGCCAAAAAACTACATAGTGAGGGTTAGAAAAGTTGGAAAAGGATGGGGTATTAATTTTTCTCTTTCCCTCAACCATCTCAAATCCTCTTCTTGAGGTCTCCATCATTTTATTTACATCAAGATATTTCCAACGACTATTACCATGCTCAAATCCAAGCTCTAGATTGGAAGTTATGGCCTTCCAAATTTCTTGGGTTTTTCACTGTCAACATCTATCCTATTGCCACATGGCACCTCGTATCACTTTCCATCTGATGTGGCGTCAACATGGCATCGATGTGGTACTTGCCTCACTTTATGATGTGAAACTTTCATCGATGTTAGCCTACAATTATCAACATTTGGGCCTTCCCCAGATTCACTCATATTTTACCCTCGATAGATATGACATCGAGGAATATCCCCTTTCAATATTGTTCATTCAACGTTAAAAAGGGTCAATCAGTTTCACTACTCAAAACCCAGGGTATCAAGGAATATTCCTTCCCCTACCTCAAATGCATTTCTCCTATAGACGGTTTAGATTTTACTATGGTTTTCCCAATCGATTGGTGAGATTTATTCGGTTGTCTAAGGTTCTCCTGACTAGCTGAACCACTCTCAACATCTAAACCAATTAATTCTTGACGTATGCCATCCCAAGGACACTCTATTTTCCTCACTGGCATGCTACGTCATTCACGACGTAAACCCTTAGTCTCTTAGCTTAGGCTCTCCACTAAAGGTTGACAGTCCAGATCATTAGCGAAATCCCTCAAACTTGGACTATCAATGGTCTAGGTTGACTCTCGGGGATTTTCCTTTAGAGTTAACCCTTTTCCTACTGCGTGATCACTCCGAACATACTCCTTCGAAGGAAGGTCAAGATATCCTCTTAGAGATCTTCCTATTTGAGTAGATCAACGGTCACAACTCTCTGTTGGAGTTCCTTTGGTCTCAGTATTAGGCCACTCCTATGGAGACACTTATTAACCCACAACACGTTGGCAAGATGCATGTCATATATCTCATGTCACCGTCATCTCTTTACTATGCCACAAGACCACTACACATGGAATGACCATTGCTCGACATGTGGACCTGTTGACGGGCGAAATTGACCGCTCGTCAATGGGATGAGTGAATCCGGTCTGGGGTTGTCTACTTAACCCAAGCCGTTTGGACTAATCCACTCCAATGGGTTTAGCGGCTCCGTTGGCCAACCTAAGTCCTAAGAAAGTGAAAAACAAAACTAAAGAAAATAACTTAATGAAAAACACTCGCTGAAAACTATATACAAATCTAAAATATATTTATAGTTTACTAACTAATATTTATAAAATAGCTCTACTTATTATATGTACAATATATCCAAATGATTATATCTCTAATATATGTATAACATTTACAGAATGCAAATTTTAATCTAAATCTGCGAAAATCGAATATGGATTGATTTATTTAACGACAGCAAAACTATCATTCAGTCTTTTTGATTTATTTTTTATAATGTTTATAAACAAGAAATGAAATATCAAACTGTCTAATTGAAAATAGAGATGAACAGTAAAATGTGTTTAGATTACAGGAAATTTCTATATTAATTAAACTAATAAAATAAATCTAGCAAACTAACCTGTAATCACATCTCCTATTCGTCATGTGTAAAGTATCCAATTTTGTTGTTTGATGAGGTAAACCGCAACAGATCTTACAAATGCTTCTTGTAAATGCGAAGCAGTAATGATTGAATGTGAATGACAGAACACATAAGAGATGTAGTAACAACAATTTTATAATTTCGCAAATGGCCACATTGAGATAAATCCTGTTGTGAAAATTTGTGTATAAATGTTCAATGAATAAAGAAGATGAATCTTCTAATCTCAAATTTGAATAGAATAATTATTGTATGTTATATATGGGACATAAAACATGGATATCATATAAATTTCATCGTATCAATCTGCAATAAACCATGATATCTAAAGTAGTCACAATCTAATTACAAATCGAAATGATCATAACTTGAATAAAAACACGATATATAGAAGCTAAAGTTGTGCAAATATCAACTTCTATTCAAGTCTATCAATCATAAATCCATAGTTTTGTGTCCCCAGGCAGAGATGATCTCAAGTTTACAAAACAACACATTTATATAGGTTACAGGAACAAAACGTTTCCTATTGATAACATCTAATTTGTTCCAAAAAATGTGGGGGATGCAACCTCCCAGATTCTACTTGATACCAAAAACTAACAACCTATTCTAAAAAAACATAAAGATAGTATGTTGAGAGATGCCAACAGTGCTTCAAATCTCCTTATAAATCATAGGTTCCTGAAAACAAATAAGAATAAAAGATTTCAGATGTATTTTCAGTTATCAAAACAAGTAATTCAAATTTTTCTAACTAGCTACAGAATCTGTAGCTAGTTATAATTATAACTAGAATCATATTTTATTCAGTCAAACAAAACAAACTAAAAATTAATCTATGCAAACAAATCGTGTATCCTAAATTGAGAAAGACAGAATCATACTAAACTTTTAAAAAGATCATACCTGAAATTAAAGGATTCAAACAAATCAAGCAATCTTTGAATTTACTATTGCAGTCGTTGCTTCCACGTTCTTAAAAACAACAGACCTTGTAGTTTTTAGGCATTTGTCAATGAATCCACTTGGTATTTCATATATTTAATCCTGGACTGTAGCAAAGGCACTGATAGCATTAACAGTTGGAGAATCGTCCACTTGACATGTAGGTTCTTCATAGAATCGAATGCCAGGAAATCTGGGTTATCCTTTAGATTGATCAAGGGTTCACAGTAGGAGGCTGAGACACAAGGTTGGACGGGTGAGAGGGGTGTTGAGGAACAGGCCTGGAGAGGTAACAAACATTTCAATAATTGCGAATAGGCCAAAACACACCCTTTAGCCACAGAGAAAATATGAAATTTGACCTCTAAAGGATGAGCTATATCTCTGTAATGACCCAATTTTTGGGGAAACCGCTCATGTTTAAGGTAAGAGGGCTCATTCTGGTTCTGGGTTTTAAAGGGTTTCATCTAATTCAAAACCATTTTCTCAGAATCTCTCACTCAAAAACGTGTCTCTGGCAGGCAATTACGGGGTTAGCTTTAAGAAGTCTTCAGTTACTTCCAATTGCACAAACCGATCTTTGCCCTGCAGCCATAATGTGAACTCTTGGGAAACTCTTAGATCGAAACCTTTAAATTTTCAACAAACACACGCTAGCCGTTCCTTTCTAAGTCATCTCTGGCATTGTCAAATCATAACAAGGTCTAGATGTCGTTGGTCTCAATCCTCACCACAGGAGCCATGGCTAACAACAGGGAATCAACACGGGATTCGAAGGTAGGGTTTGATATAAAAAACACAGAGCCATCGCCCCAAGTTTCCTCAATTCAATGCAAAGACAGCTCGAAATGGTAGGCAAGAGTGTTAATTACCATGCATGTGAGAGAGGTCGTGTAGATCGAGGCCATGCAAAGCTATAATACCACGCTATACTTGAAATGACACCTTGGCATAATGGTACGCATAAGGATCAGAGCAGTTGAAAACAATAGTATGCATATCCACGACTTGATCACAAAGATTAATGTATCAAATAAACATTGAACCATTAAAAATTTTATAAATCAAAACCCCATTGACATTAGTCGAATGCTAAATGAGTGGAGGTTTTATACTCATGTAACCAAGGTGTGTTTAAGACCAAGGGGTTTTAACCAGGAAAACAACCATGTTCATAGCGAAATACGACAATTCAATAATAGACCATATGAACAATTTCCCTTTAATAAAAAATTCAAAACCAAATGGCAATCCCAGCTGCAAGTTTTCATGCTTACAGTCATGAAAACAAAAATCGAAAGGAAGATATGTAAAAAGCGACAGGTGACAAGTGTCATTTAGTGAGAATGGTCATGACGAGTAACGAGAATTCAAAGACCCTGTGTAGGCAGCTTATAAAAAATAGAAATTATATTATTGCTGCCAACAATGGTGACATGCTGGGAGAAGCAGTTATCTCTGCCAAATGAACAAGTTCAGATTAGGATAATCAGAAAAAAATTTGAATCGAAAACAACCAAAAAGCTATCTGAACATCACAAACAATTATAATGCATTCCAGTTTCAGATTACTGTTATTTTAAAAAAAGACAAAGACTGACAACAATCTTAACATAAGAAAGTCATGATATTAAAGTTAAAATCTTCAATACTGTTGACAGGGCCGCTGCTGCTAGCAGGCGTCCATAGCCTCGACAGGGATGTCAATTAACCCACTCTGATATCTATATCCTGCCAAGAAGTTCCAGATCAGAATGAAGGACATTTAAGGTAAAAAAGAATCCATATCTGAGAATTTTCATATACCTGACATTGCTTCACTACCAGCGGGCCTGTTCAGTACCTCGACGAAGTTATCTTGGAATCATGCATGCATTTACCCGCTGCCAGCATACCTGTTCAGTATCTCGACGGGTTTACAAGCACTTCCCACAGCTCTCTGAAGGTTTATTTAGTTTTAAAGATTTTTTAATAGAGCGGGGTGACGCTGAAAATCTTGGTTTTTGGACACATCTCAGTAAATTATAGACCTTGAAGAAATTTTCTTAGCTGTCCTTCATTAAGGTCTAGAAATAGTTTGTTAATAAACCAACTTTCAAGAGCAGGGAGACATCTCTGAGTTGTTCTCTTAAGGAACAGGGACAACGTAAAAAGAATTTTTATGGATGATCGTGAGTACCTTCAGTTGCAGATTGAAATCAAGAAACGCTTTTCAAACAATGAGTTATCTTTAACATGGCTACAAACTCAGGAAAATATCACAATTGATGTTTAAACAACTTTCAGCAGTCATTTTAGGGGGAAATTTTTCTGTTCTCTTTGTCTAAGCTAGCCCATGATGCAGGCATGTGTTTTTCAATAAGAAAGACTGATAAGGAAAATCAAAACCAACCAGGAAAGAAAAATTGGAAAGCAAAGAAATCCAAACAAAAAAAAATATGTACAGAAAGTGTATCTGAAAACATCATGCAAAAAATCCCTTGGGAGACTGAAAGAAAATAGGAAAATCTTGTTTGAAGTGGAAGCAGTCCTACTCGTGGTACCTTGGGTCAGGGTTGATTCAGATTTATTTATCTCTTTACTTTCCATTTAATATTTTCATGACGATAATGTGTTTTTGAAAATAAATGTTCAACTAAAAGCAAAGAAAAAAGGATCAAGCGGACTTCCCTGACAACAGTCATATTATGGTTCTCGTGGTGCGCCCACTTGCATTCATGACTGCATTATTACAAAGAGAAATAGTGAGAAATAAAACTGAAAGAAAACCTATTCCTAAACCTACCCTAACTATTAAACAAATCAGAATACTACGTGAAGTCATGCTTCCAATGTAGCCATCGGAGTAACTCCAATCTTGCAATGGAAACAAAATCATGCATTACTAATAAGAATGGTAACAGAAACATATCACACTTACCTTCATAATCATAATCTAAAAACGAAGTAAGCATGATCTTACCATTTCCTTGAATATTCCTGTTGTACGAATCCTCCAGCCATTGTGCAATCTTGTCGTGATAAGGGTCATAATGGCATGGGTGAGTGTAAGCAAGTTTAAAAAAATTGTCAAGATTACGAGGAAGTGAAATAACCATCAGCCAAGGCTGAAATGCCCCATCCTCCTGACAATTCTCTAAGTGTTCATTAATTTCTTCACATGGAGGATCTAAAAGAAATATGTCACGCCTAATTCCAAGATACTTAGGTAAAAAGAAAGTAAGCATAACTTTATCTTTATTATGAAAATTTGTTATATATGAATATTCATGCCATCCTAAGATCTTGTCACAAAAATGAGGATTCAAACCACGACTTTGATGAAACAAATATGGGAAAATCATCATAAGAGGATTCGTGATGTCAATTAGATCATTGGTTTGAATGCTTCTTTTGATGAGATTGATCATTTCAAAATGTGAATCATAAACATTAAGATTCGAGCCAATCATAGGACGAATATGCAATACAGAATGTTTGATCTCCATAAAATATAGTGCAATGTATTTTTCAACAATAAATTGTGTAAAATCATCTCGCAACATGTCCTTTTCCCATATGAGTGATGAAAGTGAACAAGCGTCAAATCCAACTTTATCAATGATAGGTTTGGAATTAATTTCACCAAAATTTAGCATATTGAAAGAATATGATTGTGGCGGAAAAGAGTAGGATGTTGTAGGTAAGATGTCAAGTCCAACAGAGTCTAGGAATAGATCAGAATATAAAAAATAAAAGAAATCAGAAATAAGCACATGAAAAAAATCTCTTGAACTACGATAATTAACAATGGTATTCTCAAGACATTTCTCTTCACTTTCTTTAAAACCCTTACTCTGTTTTGGTGACGAATTCCTCAACATAATATGATCATCTGGATTTTCCTTTTGTGTGATAGATAATTCAAAATTTATGTGACAAACATCTAGTGTTTCCTGTGAACAAAGTGCATTTTGAGGATGAAGGTTTAAGGTTTCTTCTTCAAGTTGCATATCTTCTTCTCTAATCAGTTTCATAGGAGTACTAGAACGTTTAAGACGATTTTCATCACTTAAGTGTTCTTCAATGACTGATTTTAAATATTGATTAGAGCATGAGTTACAAGAATGAGGATATTCACCTTGAGCCAGAAACGAATCTTCTTCCATACTGGTCGTAGACTGAAAATTCAATGATTCAGAGGAAAAGCCAATTTGGTTTTCAATCAAAAACTGGTCAATAGATTCTACCTCCCTAGATTGTTCAACATTGTCGCAAGGATTCTTCTCATCTTGCGAAGAGAATTGTTCTTGCAGTTGAGTGATAGGATTTGCAATTGGTTCTTCGTTTGTGATTGAATATGACTGGATGGAAGGGATGCAAGCATCATAGAAGAGATTTAATGCAAATGACATGTCATCGAGATTTAATTTACAGAGGATATGATAGACTCTTGTCAAAAAGTCTTATGAAGATGAATCACCGTTGATTAGCGAAGTATGAAATTCTTTACATAATTGATCGAAATCATAAATTTCAAAAGCATCTAGAAACTCATCTACAAATTGAAACCAATAAAAAATGTGACATGCTGGAAAGGATTCAAACCAATGTTTAATCCAACCTCTAAAAGTAAAAGTGAACAGTCTGCATAAAACTCTTAAATCTGAGATTTCATGTTTGATGCATTTGCACCAAAACTTGTTAAGGTGGTATTTAGCAGATGTATTGCCTCCACCATCAAAGGTGAGTTTGGACAAGTGAGAGACTGTCTCGTTGGGAACATTGGGTAATGAGAAGTTGAAAGGATGTTCCAACACAGTGATTTGGGGAGCCATGGGGGAATTGAATACATTTAAAATAGAGGCTCCTACAAGGCCAAATTGTCAGTCGGCCCTCCTAGCGCCATTTGTTGACGGGCGAAATTGACCGCTTGTCAACGGGAGGAGTGAATCTGGTCCAGGGCTATCTACTTAACCCAAGCCATTTGGATTAATCCACTCCGACGGGTTTAGCGACTCCGTTGGCCAACCTAAGTCCTAAGAAAGTGAAAAACAAAACTAAAGAAAATAACTTAATGAAAAACACTCACTGAAAACTATATACAAATCTAAAATATATTTACAGTTTACTAACTAATATTTATAAAATAGCTCTACTTATTATATGTACAATATATCCAAATGATTATATCTCTAATATATATATAACATTTACAGAATGCAAATTTTAATCTAAATCTGCAAAAATCGAATATGGATTGATTTATTTAACGATAGCAAAACTATCATTCACTCTTTTTGATTTATTTTTTATAACATTTATAAACAAGAAATGAAATAGAAAACTGTCTAATTGAAAACAGAGATGAACAGTAAAATGTTTTTAGATTACAGGAAATTTCTATATTAATGAAACTAATAAAATAAAACTAGCAAACTAACCTGTAATCGCATCTCCTATTCGTCCTGTGTAAAGTATCCAATTTCGCTGTTTGATGAGGTAAACCGCAACAGATCTTACAAATGCTTCTTGTAAACATGAAGTAGTAATGATTGAATGCGAATGACAGAACATATAAGATATGTAGTAACAATAATTTTATAATTTCACAAATGGCCACATTGAGATAAATCCTGCTGCGAAAAATTGTGTATAAATGTTCAATGAATAAAGAAGATGAATCTTCTAATCTCAAATTTGAACAGAATAATTACTATATGTTATATATGGGACATAAAACATGGATATCATATAAATTTCATCGTATCAATATGCAATAAACCATGATATCTAAAGTAGTCACAATCTAATTACAAATCGAAATGATCATAACTTGAATAAAAACACTATATATAGAAGCTAAAGTTGTGCAAATATCAACTTCTATTCAAGTCTGTCAATCATAAATCCATAGGTTTTTGTCCCCAGGAAGAGATGATCTCAAGTTTACAAAACAACACATTTATATAGGTTACAGGAACAAAACGTTTCCTATTGATAACATCTAATTTGTTCCAAAAAATGTGGGGGATGCAACCTCCCAGATTCTACTTGATACCAAAAACTAACAGCCTATTCTAAAAAACATAAAGATAGTATGCTGAGAGATGCGAACAGTGCTTCAAATCTCCTTAGAAATCATAGGTTCCTAAAAACAAATAAGAATAAAATATTTCAGATGTATTTTCAGTTATCAAAACAAGTAATTCAAATTTTTCTAACTAGCTACAGAATCTATAGCTAGTTATAATTATAACTAGAATCATATTTTATTCAATCAAACAAAACAAACTGAAAAGTAATCTATGCAAACAAATCGTGTATCCTAAATTGAGAAAGACAGAATCATACTAAAATTTTAAAAAGATCATACCTGAAATTAAAGGATTCAAACAAATCAATCAGTCTTTGAATTTACTATTGCAGTCGTTGCTTCCACGTTCTTAAAAACAACAAACCTTGTAGTTTTTAGGCGTTTTTCAATGAATCCACTTGGTCTTTCAGAGATTTAAGCCTAGACTGTAGCAAAGCCACTGATAGCATTAACAGTTGGAGAATCATCCACTTGACATGTAGGTTCTTAACAGAATCGAATGCCAGGAAATCTGGGTTATCCTTTAGATTGATCAAGGGTTCACAGTAGGAGGCTGAGACACAAGGTTGGACGGGTGAGAGGGGTGTTAAGGCATAGGCCTGGAGAAGTAACAAACGTTTCAATAATTGCAAACAGACCAAAACACACCCTTCAACCACAGAGAAAATCTGAGATTTGACCTATAAAGGACGAGCTATATCTCTGTAATGACCCAATTTCTGGGGAAACCACTCGCAATGAAGGTAAAAGGGCTCATTTTGGGTTCTGGGTTTTGAAGGGTTTGATCTAATTCAAAACCGTTTTCTCAGAATATCTCACGCAAAAAGGTGTCTCTGGCAGGCAATTACGGGGTTAGCTTTAAGAAGTCTTCAATTACTTCCAACTGCATAGACCGATCTTTGCCCTGCAGCCATAATGCGAAATCTTGGGAAACTCTCAGATTGAAACCTTTAACTTTTCAACAAACACACGCCAGTCGTTCCTTTCTAAGTCATCTCTGGAATTGTCAAATGATAACAAGGTCTGGATCCCGTTGGGCTCAATCCTCGCCACAGGAGACATGGATAACAATAGGGAATCAACAAGGGATTCAGAGGTAGTGTTTGATAGAAGAAACACAGAGCCATCGCCCCACGTTTCCTCAATGCAATGCAAAGACAGCTTGAAATGGAAGGTAGGAGCGTTAATTACCATGTGTGTGAGAGAGGTCGTGTAGATCGAGGCCATGCAAAGCTATAATACCACACTATACTTGAAATGACACCTTGGCATATAATCGTACGCATAAGGATCAGAGCAGTTGAAAACAATAGTATGCATATCCATGACTTGATCACAAAGATTAATGTATCAATTAAACATTGAACCATTACAAATTTTATAAATCAAAACCCCATTGACATTAGTCAAATGCTAAATGAGTGGAGGTTTTATACTCATGTAACCAAGGCATGTTTAAGACCAAGGGGTTATAACCAGGAAAACAACCATGTTCATAGCGAAATACGACAATTCGATAATAGACCATATGAACAATTTCCCTTTAATAAAAAATTCAAAACCAAATGGCAATCCCAGCTGCAAGTTTTCATTCTTACAGTCATGAAAACAAAAATTGAAAGGAAGATATGTAAAAAGTGACAGGTGACAAGTGTCGTTTAGTGAGAATGGTCATGACTAGTAATGGGAATTCAAAGACCCTATGTAGGCAGCTTATAAAAACTAGAAATTATATTATTGTTGCCAACAAGACCTCCACATGTGCTCGACGTGATATGCACGTCCCCATGAATGCACTTGACACGTCTCTCCAGGTGTTGACACTTGTCCTCTGGACATTAGTGTAGTGACGTCGTCCATGTCAGCATGACGTTGTTCTCCTCCTAGATTCATTTCAAAGGACCATCAAAATCTACAATCGAGATTGCTTTTAACTGGGTCCAATGGATGATCAAGATTTCTCCTCGGGGTCTTGCCTTCAAAGTATTTTCCTCTCAGTGGATCAAATCACTATGAATGTCCCACTACGATGGACGGTCATGATCACTCTGAATTCTTCCCCGATAGATCAACGACTCTGGTAAATTCAGAATCTCGCCCCACTCTGACTGTGGAATACTCCCATAAATCTTCCACAATAAAAAATTGATATATTTCAACCTTTAGATCAGACGACCATGATTAAGTCAAAGTTATAAGACCAAATTCACTCAAAGGGGCTCACACTTAACCCACCTTTCAATTATCTTTTCCCATTCACAGACTTACTTCTGTCAACCTTTGGGCACATCGGTGATCTCGTTCATCATGACACATCATACTAACGTCCCTATCCTTCTAATATCACTTAAGCGAAACCACAAAGATCTACAGGAGAGGTTAATCCCGGCTACTCCTCAATTAACGGTCTAGATATTCCCTCGGATTACCCTCCTTTGGAGTACAACTCCTTCGGGTCCACAAATTACTTCGAACGATATCCTACAATGGACATCCATGATATGATCTCACTCTCGGTCCAATCAACGATCTAGATCTTCTCTCGAGGTCCTCTAGCACCCTCACATTCAGTCGTCTTGAAAATATTCCCTTCAATGAAGGGTCAAGGTTTATTTGCAATGCCAGTTCAAGGGATGTGATTCATATGATCTCAAAACATTGAGTTTCCCCAAGCCAACATTCTGAAACTTGGGACTTAGATGTTTTTCGAGAGTTCTCCCAGAGTTTTCCTTTGATTAACAACCCGCTTTTGGTTTCACAGCTCAGGGACTACACCCAGATCCCTCCTTCATGTTTTTACCAGACCTTCTTGGTCTCCTCTCCCATTTCATTCCATTCATGGGGCATCATTTATTTTCATATGAATCCATATCCCTTTTTATAGGAAACCCAATACAACCGGAGTATAGACATGTATACATGAAACTGTGCCTATGTTCAAAAAAATCATAGTTTATTTCCTTTAATTTGAGCCAATATAGGAGGATCAAGCATTCATGTGTACAAAGAATGTTCAGACCATAAAATTACTTAATTTCTTAAATACACAAACATGCAAGATAACAACTAGTCTAGTCATCAAACAAGCATGCACATCCCTGAAATATGTGCAGGAAACTCAACCTTAAATTACAGTTCAATTACACAGGGTACAAGAATACTTATCTATTATAGGTTGCAACAATCCAACTAACTATGGGTGTTCTCCTTTCCACCCAACCATAGGCTCAAAGGTATTCACTCTTAGCACTCTGGCCACCCCCATGCCAAGCCATGATATCACTAGGGAAACTTCTATGTGTTCCTCGGGTCTTCTGCAAATTCTCATAAATCCTTTCTTTGTCACAGGCTCTGTGAGGTTTATCATATTCTTCCTCAGCATCAATATCATGACCTTCAACTCTCAGAACTCCTCTCTCTATCACAAACTATGCGAGGTTTATCAGATTCTTCCCCAACATCAAGCTCGCACCCTCCATCTCTGAGAAATCCTCTCTCTGTCACAGCCTCTACGAGGTTTATCAGATTCTTCCCCTGCATCAATATTGAGACCTTCATCTCTGAGAGATCCTCTCTCTATCAAAGCCTCTACGAGGTTTATCAGATGCTTCCCCAACATCAATCTCATGACCCTCTTAGTTCATGTCAGTTTTTCTGGGTTCTCTTCCAAAAGTCAAGAAAGATATTAGGGATGTTACTCTCCTCCAGCTCTTTGGCAGCAACATAAGTATCTCTTCTTCCCCACTGAGCTCAGGACCTCCATGGGCTTTATCAAATACCTTCCCAGCTAGATTTCCTCTGTGCAAGAGAGTCCCTTCACAAATACATTGTCCTTCGACACCCTCTTCTTCCAACATTGGTTTCTTTCTAGCCAACACCAAGCCTGCAACCCTCTTTTCCTCTATTCTGGGCTTCGAGTCTTCGATGCTCCAGCTCAAAAATCTTCCATGATTTCTCTGATATTTCTATTTCATGCGCTTGTGCATTCCTTTCAGCAATTCTCTTCCTCAGAGATCGAATTTCTCCTCTCATTCTCTCTTGTAACCATAACAACTTAATATTTTAGTTCTTCTTCTCCTGAACTGGAGAGATTCACACACTCTTCTTCTCTTTGAATCATTCTCTAACCCATGCATCTGCCTCTTATTCTTTCTCGGGTGATTTTATCCCCCCCACCCCTATAGGAAGGTTCTGGATCTGTCCTATTCCTTCTTCCAGAAGGAACTTGGGTCAATCTAGATCTACAGGAAGACTGCACTATGTCATACTTCAGGCTGACATTTTTTTGTCTTCTTACCCAATCCCTCCATGCTTCCATTCAATGGGGTAGTTTATTGTTCAACCATTAATCCTTTTATCATTAATTGATTTTTCCTTGGTATCAGGATGAGGCTTATTATTTCAGCAAAGAGAATTGGGTAATTTTGACATAATGAACCCTCTCTACAATTTCCTCACTCTTTCCTCTAGTTATATTATGGCTAGTACTTAGAGGCTTCACCCCCACAGTTAGTTCTTGGAAAATATAAAAAATTATACATTTACATAGTTCGCATGCCATAGCATGGTAATCATAAATACTGATTAATTACAAGCTGGGGGAAACAGGGGTATTACAATCCCCTCCCCCTTCAAAGGAACATCGTCCTCAGTGTTCTTTCTCAGTAACACCTATCATGCCTTTGTCATTCAGCTTCTTCAGAAATCTTGATCCTCTTTATTGGTCAAGTCCTTTCCAGACCCTCGACATTCATCATATTCCTACATTATTTCAAATCGAACATAATTCAATTCACAATTTCATGCATGACATTTTACTATTGTTCATCCAAAAAATAAAGAGGAAAATATTTATTTCAGCACAATACTTATCTGTGCAGTTTGTGGATTTGTATCCATATGGTTGTCTTGTTATCTTGGCTCACTTTTTTTCCTCGAAATACCCATTGTGTGCATGATCCCAATCAATATTTTATAAGAATTATCAAAGTCTCCTCTTCCTTTCGGTCACTCACCCTCTAGGCCCAGGCTCAGGCATTCCCTTCTCTGATATACAATCCCTCGGGCGATCCATATTTCCTTGCCAAGGATTTCTTGCACAAGAAGATTTCTAGAGACTTCATCGAGTCTTACAACTAAGGAATCCCTCTGGTCTGTGTTTGATCTAGATTTATGAGTGGAATGAAATGAATAACAAATTGAATACCATAACACAAAGATACGAAGAACAACAACACATATCCAATGAACAATAACTTCTATTGAATAAATAAAATAGGTTGAAACTGTAAAACTGCAAAACTGAAACACCTTGCTCGAATGGTGGTAGCTATCTATGAGAAGAAATGTGGCTGCTACGTGCATCCGTCCGAGCAAAATGATTACAATGAGGCTCTAGAGGCCTTTTTAACATTACTCATGAATGCCAAAACCCTATACATCCAAAAACCTAACCCTAGGAGATGAAACGCCAAAACTTATGTGGGCCCCTATGGGTAAGTTGGTACCTAGACTTCCCGGGGTTGTAAATTTTGGATATGACCTATGGTTTAGGTGCATGATAGCCTATTGGACTTTGTCTATAGTTTGACTGTGGCAAGCCAAAAAAACATTGTTTAGGGCCTCAAAATGGCCCTGGAAGTATAGAAATATGTACTGTGGATTAGGTGGGAGGCCACCAATCTCCACCTGAAAGCTGTGTAGGGATTCAAACAACCCCATAAGTGTAGAACCCACAATCACAAAGAAGTAAAAAAGAATGTGTTGAACTAAAAAATGTCAAGAGGATCCAGTTGGAATAGGTGGGTGGCCACCAATATCCACCTGGATCAGTCCTCCCCCCTTAGGAAGAAATGATCTCCATTGCGTTGAGTACCCCCATCAGGTGAGGAAACTTTTGTTGTATTTTTCCCCAGGTGAGCCACTTTCCTTGGTGTAGGAGTTGCCCTACCTTGACATCCCGATAAAGCTGTATCATTTTCTAGAGAGTGCCCTTGACTCGTGTTTCCACTATTTGATCAGTGGATTCTTGTTCCATGTAGTCAGGGTTGAGCTCTATTGGTGTCAATTGTTTTGAGATGTCTGAGGTGTCTAATAATGGTGGAAAATATGGTTGAAGGAGGTCCACATTGAACATTGGGTGCAAGGCAAGGAATGGTGGAGTGTTGAGATAAAAATCATTGCTACCCACAACCTTGGTGATAGTGGAAGGCCTATAACGAAGTGGGCATAGCTTTCGATGGGGCCTTGTAAGGTGCTCTTTCTGCAAACGTAACCAAACCCTGTCTCCTGCCTGAAAATTGTGCGGTACCTTGTTTTGATTATGGTGCTTCTTGTACTTAGCATTGGATTTCTACAAAATCTCATGGAACTATTGGTGGATGTGCTAAATATTCTCAATGAATATGGTTTCTTTGTCGGCCTCAGACTGAACATGGGAAGATTCTTCCTGTGTGGTTTCAAGAGGTAGTGAAACATCAATGGGACCCAAGGGTTGGAATCCCAGCCCCAACTGAAATGGGCTATGGCTGGTGGAGCTATGGAGAGCCTTGTTGTAGTTGTGTTGAACATAGGGAATAATCTCATCCCATGTATGCAGATTCTTAGAGTTGTACATACGCAGTATGTGCATAATCATTTGATTGATGACCTTTGTCTGGTCATCAGTTTTGGGGTGGAAAGCAGTGGATTTAGTGAGCTTGGTTTCCAACAGTGGCCATAGACTCGACCAAAATGTGTTGAGGAACCTGTTGC
Source organism: Picea mariana (assembly GCA_032191745.1). Classification (NCBI taxonomy): domain Eukaryota; kingdom Viridiplantae; phylum Streptophyta; class Pinopsida; order Pinales; family Pinaceae; genus Picea; species Picea mariana. The sequence goes on along the minus strand of JASDQU010100138.1, from coordinate 925,274 downwards.
CCTGATCTGAGGTGATGGTCTGTGGTATCCCAAAATGGACCCACACCCATTCAAAGAAGATATTGGCATTATATGTCGCTGTGATGATCGTATTGCAGGCTGTGATAATGGCCATCTTCAAAAACCAATAAACCACCACAAATACACAATCATTGTCATTCTTGGTGGACGGAAGGCCAGACATGTAATCCATCGAGATGGATTCCCAAGGCCTCTCGAGAGTATAAAGAGGGGTTTATAAGCCTTGATTCTTGATGGTTGGCTTGGCAATGGCACAGGCAGAGCAATATCCGATATACTTGTTGTTGTCTTGTCGAAGTTTTGGCCAATATTTTTTTTTTGTAGAATGACCACAATTTTCTCCACGCCAAAATGTCCTACCATCCAACTGTAGTGAGCCTCCCAAATCATCTTTGCACGCTCGTTGATGGGAACACAGAGGTGGCCCAGAGGGCATAACAATCCATCCTGGATGTGAAAATCGATGACATTCGCTTCTGTACCCAAGTGTTGATAGGTGGTGGTGAATTTAGGGTCATGCTGATAAAGTTGGGGCCACTCAGATGCCTAATTCCCACAAGAATGGAGCACTATGGTGAGGGAAGCAATGGGAGGGAGAAAAAGGAAATCAAGGACATAATTTGTGTTCCATGTTTTATACTTGATGTTGATATGGAACGGTTGTAGGTATGTGGACCAATTTTGATGGCCATTATTCTGCAACTTCCCCTGTGTCTGTATGAACTACAGAGGCTTGTGATTAGTGTGGATGATTGTCTCCTTTCCCAAAATTTAATGTTTCCATTGACGAAAAGTTTTCACAATGGAATACATTTCGTTGTCATAAGTGGGGTATTTTCGGACAATATCTGAGAGTGTCTCACTATGGTATGCTACTAGATGATTGTGTTGAGTGAGACCTGTGCCTACAACATAGTCAGAGGCATTAGTCTTAATCTTGAACGGTTGTTGCAGATCAATTAAGGAGAGTATTAGAGTTGAGCACAAGCGATGCTTCATATCATTAAATGCTTGTTGTTGTGCTTGCCCCCATGCAAAATTTTCCTTTCCACCGCCCTTGGTTACTTTGCTGAGGGCCCATGCAATATGGGATAATCTCAAAACGAACCTTCGATAGAATTTGGCAAGTCCAAAGAAGCTTTGAAGCTTGGTTAGTGTGGTTGGGTTTGGCCAGTCACAAATGACTTAGATATTAGATGGATCCACATGTACCTCATTCTCATAAACAATGTATCCAAGTATTGGACCCTGTTCATGCCAAAGGAGCAGTTTTCCAAGTTGGCATATAGCTTGTGTTGCTGCAGAGTGCCCAAAATCTACTGAATATGTTGCATGTGCTCCTCCCAATTTCTATTGAAGATGAGGATGTCATCCAGATATACCACCACAAAAGAGTTGGTGAAGGGTCTCAATACATCATCCATCAATCTCATGAAAGTTGTTGGTGCATTTGTTAAGCCAAAGGGCATGACGAACCATTCGAAGAGACCTTATTTATATTTGAAAGTTGTCTTCCATACATCAGTTGGTTCGATGGGAACCTAGTGGTAGCCAGACTTTAGGTAGGTCTTGCTGAATAAATTTTCCCCCTTGAGGTGGTTAAGAAGGTCATCAATTTGGGTAATTGGGTACTAGTTCCTGACTGTGATTTTGTTTAATTCTATGTAATCAATGCAGAGCCGATAGGTCTCGTATTTATTCTACACCAACACAATCAGGCTTCCACAAGGGGAGGATATAGGTCGTATGTGCCCCTTTTGAGGCATCTCTTGGATCTGGTGCTTTATTTCATCATTTTCCATCAATGAGCAACAATAGACTGGTCCATTAGGAAGTGGTGCACTGGGGGTTAGATTAATTGGATGTTTGACTTGGCAGTGCATTGGTACCCTGATGGGTGAGGAGAATATAGATCTGTACTCTTCCACGATCCCATCCACTTAATTCTGTTGCAAAGAGAGGCTCTATGTAGAGGTGACGGATGTGGCAACTACCTTCTGCTTAGTTCAATTATGGATCGCAAAGAAGATGAACTTTATGTTCTGTGAAATGACCTTACTGCATTGCTTAGCAGAGATTAAAGAAATAGTGGTAGGAGACGCTACCTCTGGTATCCTGTACAATTGTCTACCCAAAGTAATAATAACATTGTGGGGTATAGACTCATACATAGCATGTCACTTCCAAAAATATGGTTGGCATAAAATAACATCACAAACTTCAAGGGGAGAAATACCACACAATACCTCGTCTTTGAAGGGATTGATTTTATAGGGAAGACGACACTATTGGATGACACAAAGATATCATCCTTGGCGAAGCCAGATGATGGTGTAGGGTTGTGGGTGTGGTGTTATCAGTAGGTCCAGTCACTTTACAACCTCTGCTGAAATTAGGCTCTTCTTATTGCCGCTATCGACAATGAAATTTAGCAGAGTCCCCTTTACCCACATTTGTGAGTGAAAGAGGCATTCCCCTTCCTCTGGTTCTTCTGGTTCGCTTGGCTGGACTTTGGTGGTAGCGACAATGGAATTAGGTTTGGAATTGATGATCCACTTCCCACTTTATGGATTTGATTTGGAGTCAGAATCTGCCTCTGACTTGAAAGATTTCAGCTCAACCACCAGTGACTTCTTGGAGCGACATTCTTCGGTGTTGTGCCAAGGTATTTTATGGTATTCACACCACTTTCTCGTGTCCTTCTTTGACTTATCATTACCCTTTTTGGGTTGCAGCTTGGAATGGTTTTCCTAAGAGTGGCCATATTTTCTCTATCCCTTGATTGGTGGGTTGGGACTGACTTTTCCCTGCTTCGGCTGTGAGTAATTTGTAGATCCAAACTCTCGCCTCTTCTTCTTAAATTTCTGCTTGATCTTGACAACATATCTATAAGTTGCACCTAATGATGTGATGTCCATAAAATTCATTTCTATCTGAATGTATATGTGCATACAGTCATGGTATTTGAGCACCAGATGTCGTTCAAATCTTTTAATACCCAATTTGGTACGCAAAGTATGGAAAATATTGGTGAAATCTGGTATTGTCTGGTCCCTTTGTTGACACAGCGTGGTCCATCTTGTGTACTGGTCATCGTAGCTTCCAACAGGGTAATACTTTTCTTTAATGTCATCCATGGAGGAATCTTAGGTGGGGGTGACTAAAAATATTTCATATTCCTCTATGGCCGTTTTCTCAGAGTACGTATCCCACCAGTCCTTAACATGGGGGACGACCTTGAGCAGTGAAAAAGTAATCTTTTCCCTATCGAAAAAATTGTGGAATGAAAAATACCCTTAGAGAATATTCATCCATTTATATACAACATTTTCATCTATCATTCCTTCAAATAATGGATTATCAAAATTTATTTATACCTTGAAGGGGGTTGCATGGCCACTTTATGAAGATGTGTCTCCTGTGGGAAGTCGCCAAAGGATCTGTGAAAAGTTTTCCATCATAGTGTTCCTTTGTCACGAAATGGATTCCTAGAGAAACATTTTAAAATGATCTCTTGCTCCATCATATTTCTTCTTGTCCCCCAGAATTTGTGGTCAGTTTCGACGCGACCGATCTTGCAAAGGCTCGACCGGTTTGAGTCCCGACTTCTTGTACCCAGATCTTGTCAGGGATATGCACAAAGAAAAACAAATGAAGAGTAGACCACTCTGATACCACTGATCCATATTTATGAGAAGAATGAAATGAATAACATATTTAATACCATAACATAGAGATACTAAGAACAACAATAGATATCCAATGAACAATAACTTCTATTGAACAAATAAAATAGGTTGAAACTGTAAAACTGTAGAATAGAAACAACTTGCTCGAATGGTGGTAGATATATTTGACAAGAGATGTGGCTGCTATGTGAAACCGTCTAAGAAGAATGATTACAATGAGGCTCCAGAATCCTTTTTAACATTACTCATGAATTCCAAAGCCCTATACATCCAAAAACCTAACCCTAGGAGATGAAACGCCAAAATTTATGTGGGCCTCGATGGGTAAGTTGGTACCTCAACTTCCTGGGGTCGTAACATTTGCATACGACCTATGTTTTAGGCGCGTGATAGGCTGTTGGAAAGGTATTTTATAGAACTACACATTATTCCATCAAACTTTGACTCTGTCTATAGTTTGACTGTGACAAGGCAAAAAAAAAATTTTAGGGCCCCAAAACGGCCCTAGAAGTACAAAAAGATGTACTGACATGCAAAATTCCAAAATATTCCATTTAGATTAGGTGGGCAGCCACCAATCTCCACCTAGAACCTGTGTAGGGATTCAGACAACCCCGAAAGTGTAGAACCCACAATTACAAAGAAGCATAGAAGAACGCGATGAACTAAAAACTGTCAAGAGGACCCAGTTGAAATAGGTGGGTGGCCACCAATATCCACCTGGATCAGTGTTACCACAACACAACATATTCTATGGTGATTGTGGCTTACCATAGGGTTCTCATGTCTTAACAATAACCTTTTTCATGCTTTCCAGCTTGACATTCATTCTATGTCCCTCCAGGAAAGACTTTCATCTCACCTGCATCACATACATACAATAATCGTGAGATGTTATCATCAATTCCAATTTATAATTTCTTTCAAATCTGTCACCCACATATTTCCAAATTACACATTTTTATTTTCAAATCCATTCCCATAGTAGTTTGTCTCAACAGGAAATTGGTCTTCCTTATGGGCTTACAACACTGCCATATCCAATACCCTTTCTTCCTGCAATTTCAACATTCCTCAGCCAAGCAAATTGTTAGTTCTCATGCACATTATATTTTCATTGTACACTTGCAATGGCTCACAAACAGTTTCATAACTCTGCATACTAACAATCAAATTCATTTTCTCAAAAAGGAAATACCATTCCTTGCAGTTTGGCTCAGTAGGCAATTGGTCTTCCTTATGGGCTTACAACACTACCATATCCAAGACCCTTTTCTTCCTGCAATTTCAACATTCCTCATCCAAACAAATTGTTAGTTTTCATGCACATTATATTTTCAAAACTATGCATACTAACAGTCCAAGTCATTTTCATCTATTCAAGGGTACAAAGCAAAAGGAAATATCATTATTTACGCACGCATCCTTTCATCCTACCAAATTTTACAAATCCAATTCAAATATCAAATTACTTTAATCAATGTGCCAATATTCATGGCCACATTCATACCCAATGTACCCTTACATTGGGTTCAAGTTTGCTACACTTATGAAAAGAACTTTGTCATGGTGTGTTGGATCTCAACCAACCTCTTCACCATAAGGTTTAATCACTCTCATTCACTCTTATAACAGGACTATGATTCTTTCTACATGCTTATCATGATCCCAAATCAACACATATCAAACTAAAAGTTTCTCTTGAATGCACCCAAGCATTCTTCCTTCATTAGTAACCAGGGTTCCAACACTCATGGCCACCCACATTTTCTTTTCTTTAACAACTACACAGTTCAAGTGGAGTATTGGAAGGTCCTCCTTCCTCAATGGAAAATCCATTGTCTTCCCTCTTATGCAAACATGTATTTCCTCAATGCATTCCATGCATTATCCTAACTATGAGCACCTTTATTCCCAATCTCCCTATATTTGTCATTGTGCCCATGGTACTCCTTACCCGTGCATTTTCTTGCAAGGATTATAACTCATGCTTGACTGGAATAGACTTCCTCTCTCTGTTATTCACATTCTTCTTTCTTGAATCTTACCCTACTTGGGTAACAATGGCAAACAACAACCACTCAAAATTATTTGCATATCAGTAAGAAATTAAAATACTTCAGAGAGGATTCTTACCAAATCCCTCCATACCTTATGCCACACAGGCATGAACATTTTTATACATGTTCTATATTCTAGCACCCTTTTTCTGATTTTTTTACCTCATTAGTAGTGATCCATGGGGCTCCCAAAGTCCCTTCAACAATATTTCAACAACAACCTTCTTGCATTTATCCTTTACCAGGGGTTATCTACCATTGGAAGTTGTCATTTCCCAACAACTTCAATCATTCCCTGCATTAGTAAATCAATCTCTCGTACCAGAGAAATACAATAAACAAAAAGGAAGGAGTCAAGGAACTCTTCCCTTGTCCAACTCCTTCTACACAACCCTGGACTTTCAGTCCAACTGAGTTATTTTCCAAGGCCTCACTTCCTTTACTTATCATGGCTTAACCAAGATTATTTATTCAAACATACTCATTCGTTTATTTTTATTTTATCAGTTGTACTTGTTTTCACAACTGTTCTTTTATGGAATATAACTCTGTTAAGCAATTTAGAGTTTTCAAAGTGAGAAATGCATTCCCCATTTTCCCTTCTTTGCTTCTAATATATATATATATATATATATATATCCCTCTTGGGATTTTCTTTCTCTTTTCCTTGAGCAGTCTTGGTTAGGCTCACCCTAACCTTTTAGATACATCAGCATGCTCCAATAGCATACTTTTTGTTCATAATGAATCATGAACCTGTGTATTCTTCACATTACAATTCAGTTATCAGAATGGTCAATATTCTTTT
>JASDQU010100138.1:865002-909885 GCA_032191745.1 Picea mariana | reverse complement strand
GATTCAGAAGCCTTCAACTCGGCTACCAGTGACTGCTTGGCCCGACACTCACTTGTGTTGTGAGTGGAGCTCTTATGGATCTCACACCACTTCCCTGTGTCCTTTTTTGGCTTCGTGGTGTTGTTCTTTGCTTGTGGCTTTGGCGGGTTGTCCTAGGCTGCCCTGCCTTGGCTTGGTCCTTTGTTTTTCAGTTTGGGAGTACCTTTCCCGTGCTTCTGATTTGCAAACCCAAAGTCTCGCTTCTTCTGTTTGAACTTCTACTCAATCTTGGCAACATATCGGTATGCCACACCAAGTGAGGAGATGTCGAGGAAATCCATTTCCTCTTGAATGTATCTGTGAAGAAAACTACGGTACTTTAACACCAAATGTTTCTCTAAATATTTGATACCCAACTTTGTGCGTAGGGTATGAAACAGATTCGTCATCTCATGCACATCTTGGTCCCTTTGCGGCCGCAACGTAGTCCATTGTATGTATTTTTCCTCATAGCTCCCCACAAGATAATATTGTTCCTTGATGGCGTCTCAGAAAGAATTCCAAGTGGGTGCATCCAAGAACAAAGAGGGTTCTCCCTCACCCTCCTGCTCTGAGTAGGTTTCCCACCAGTCCTTGACATGGGGGGCAGCTTTGAGGAGTGCGAAAATAATCTTTTCTCGGTTGGAAAAGTCATGAACTGAGAAATATCCTTCTAACAGATTCAACCATCTATCTATGGAATCTTCATCTATTTAGCCGTCAAATATGGGAATGTCAAAGTTTACTTGTACCTTAAAAGGAGTGGCACCTCCAGAGTGGCTTCTGGATGTTGATGCACCGCCAGTCGGAATCCGTTGAAGAATATGGGCAAAGTTGTCCATCATCGCGTTCCTTTGTTTCTCGAGGGCCTCCTTGAGCAACATTTTGATAGGATCTCCTGCTCCCTCATCTTTATTTTCTTCCCCAATGGGTGGTCATCAGGGTTTGCGAGGCTGATCTTGCAAAGGTTCAACCAGATCGAGGCCCAACTCCTTATACCCCGATCTCGTTGGGGACATGCAAAGAAGGATCGAGAATGAGAAGACCACTCTGATACCACTAATACTGATTTATGTAGGAACACAATGAAATATAGAAGTACACATAAACATAGAGATGCAGCGGAAATAATATTTCATTTCATTAATAACAAATGACTGAAATATGCTTATAGACAGAATGAAAATAAACTAGCTAGGGCACTGGTAGCTTATCTCTGAGAAGAGATGTGGGCACTACTCGCATCTGTGAGAATATTATTACAATGAGGCTCTGAAGGCCCTTTTACAATAAACGGGAATGCCAAAAGTCCTAGACATCCAAAAACCTAACCTTGGGAGATGAAGCGCCAAAAGTCATGTGGGCCCCGTTTGGGTAAGTTGGTGCATCAACTTCCCGGGATCGTAACTTTTGCATACGATCTCCGTTTTAGGCGTATAATAGCTCATTGGAAAGATCTATACGAGGACTACAACATTTGAGACAAAATAGCATAATTAGATGTAATTTTTCCAAAGCAACATACCCAAAAAAACATCGTTTAGGGCCTCAAAATGGCCCCGGAAGTTTAGGACCCGAAAAAACTGCTAAAAATAGTAAAGTGTGTGAAAACTAAAAAAATGAAAGAAGCAATGGTGGGGGTCCAAGTGAAATAGGTGGGTGGCCACCAATATCCATATAAATCACCTTCAAAGGTAGAAACCCCTTTCAACATGCTTGTCTAAATTATGATATACCAGTCTTATGACTAATCTCTGGCCCATCCAGGCCTAGTGTTGTAGCATGCTTCGATACCACTCTGTCACACACCTGAACCCTAAGTTCCCTTTTAAGGGATGTGGTATTAATTTTTTGCTTTACCTGAACCATCTCAAATCCTCTTCCTGAGGTCTACATCATCTTCTACTCGTCAAGATCTTTCCAATGAATGTTACCATGCTCAAATTCGAGCTCTGGATTGGAAGTTATGGCCTTCCAAAGTTATCGGGTTTTTCATTGTCAACATCTATCCTATTTTCATGTGGCACCTCGTCTCTTGTTCCATCTGATGTGGCATCAACATGACATCTATGTGGCACTTGCCTCACTTTCTGATGCAAAACTTTCTTCCACGTTAGCCTACAATTATCAGCGTTCGGGCCTTCCTCGGATTCACTCATATTTTACCCCCAATAAACACGACATCAAGGAATATCCCCTTTCAATATTGTTCATTCGGTGTTAAAAAGGGTCAAGTAGTTTTGCTGCTCCAAACCCGGAGTATCGAGGAATATTCCTTCCCCTACCTCCAATGCATATCTCCGATGGATGGTGTAGATGTTATTATGGTTTTCTCGATCAATGGGTTAGATTTATTCGGTGGTCTAAGGTTCTCCTGACCAGATGAGCCACTCTCAACCTCTCAACCAATTAATGCTTGAAATATGTTGTCCCAGGGACACTCTAGCTGTCTCACCAACATTCTACGTCATTCATGATGTGAACCCTTCATCTCTTAGCTTAGGTTCTCCATTGAAGGTTGAAGGTCCATATCATTAGTGAAATCCCTCAACCTTGACAGATCAACGATCTAGGTTGACTCTCGAGGATTTTCCATCAGATTTAACCCTTTTCCTACAGCATGATCACTCTGAAAAACCTCCCCAGCATCATCATAAGCCTCCAATATGAAATTGAAACTCCACATGGATGTTGGAAACTGTCAGATGTTAGAAGTGTCAAAAAATCCAAGATCACAAGCTTCATGAATGCCATGATTGCAAGAACATAATCTACCATGCATTGATGCAACAACACGTGGTGTCATTTCCATTTTAGGTTTGAAACTTTTCAAATCCTCTCTAGCAACTGTCCTCCATCCTCTATTGTTTCTCATCACTATATTTATTTTCACCAACTCTGTTCACTGCAACATTTCAAAAGCCAAAATAAAAATAAAAAAAAATAACTTATCATAGAAGGACGCTCCAATCTGTCTTCTCAAGTTTCTACCAAAAGGGCAATTCATTCGGGAATAATCCATATCAACAATCTTCTTCAACAACTATATTGCAATTAACAATACAACCGAAAAATATTTTTCAATCAAATCCATTCAATAGATCCGGTGAAGATCACTACCGACTTCCCACAATTCATATGTATCCACATTAATTTTTGGCATAGCTCATATTTCATATATATTAACATTTTTTAAAATACTGTATAAAAAAAAGTATTTTAATTTTTTTAATATATATATATATATATATATATATATACGAGAAAATAATTTCTTTTGATGTACTATGTAATTTTAAGTGTTTTTACTTGGGGGGGGAGGGGGGTGAAGAATTAGAAGTAGAGTGAAATTTTATTTTTTTTATTTCTTCAAGTGTTCAGGAAGAAATAAAGGGATTCAAGATCAAATTTTGAAATTGTTTACAAACAGAGTGTAATGAAATTTTTTAAGAGTTGATTAGGGCCAAGTACAAAACTCAATCACTCTCTTTCCAAGTGAATATAAGACAATCAAGGCCAAGCTCCTATATCCCTTCTTTGGATGCAAGATGAGGTGTGTTTATGGTCTTTATTTTTGCATGGTGACTGATTTGTTGAGTTCAATTTCTGGTGCATAAAATACTTTTCAAGCAAAACACTCATAAATATGTTAAAGCTTGTAAATTTTTTCTTCGTATTTGATAAATTAGAGGGATCCAAGAATTATAAATTTTGGATACGGAATATGGAAAGCACACTAATAACAATGAACTGTCGAGAGATATATGTAGTGAAGACAAAAAACCCACTAAACCCACCAAAGTTGGTCCACTAGATAAGTGGGAACTAAAAGATAAAAATGATTTGGCATTGTTAAAATCCTCCGTAAATGAAGAAATGTATATTCATATTGAAAATGAGCTAGATGCATGGTATGCATGGAATATTTTGAAATATTTTTTTGATACTCAACCTGAAATAAAACGAGTTGATCTCAATTGAAGTTGCTTCAACAAAAATTGGCTAAAGGTGGTGATGTACTTGAATATATTTCCATATTAAAAAAACATCAAACTAGAAATACGCAAGGTAAGATTTACTAAAGTTGATGATAGTTTGATGGAAACAATCGTAATTGTAGGATTTCCACCTTATTATAAGCACTTTTTAGAGACTTTACATTTGACTAGTAAATTGGAGAATACTTTGTTGTATTAGTCGAGTGAATTGTTAGATTAAAATGATAAGTCTTTTGGGAAGAAAAAGAAAACCAGTGAAGATGTTTTATATAGAGGATCAAGTTCGAGCGAAATGTCAAATAAAATTTCAAAAGGAAGAAGATCTCTAGTCAATAATAAAGGATGGATAAATCAAAATTAGTCTTCTTATAGAGGACATGGTTGTGGGTGCAGTCAAGGAATAGGAAGAAATAATTTCAATAAGGATCAAACAATTTTAGAAGAAGTCAGTCAAAGAGACCTCCAAATCACAATTATCAATTTGGAAGAGGCAAAGACACGAGTCGCATTATTTGTAGATGATGTGATTGATTTGGTCATTGTTGATCTAAAATATTGTCTTACGATATTTAAGATAACATCATGAGGATAAATCCCCTTGCGTTTTTAAAGATGTGGTACTCCTCTATTTGTAAAACAATATGAAATAACGTAAAAGATGCCCAAGAGAGAACCATGCTTATTCTTGACATAAATATTCACATGCAAAGAGTACCTGAGAAAGGACCAGATATCTCACAAAAAGTAATTATTCACAATGTAATACAATATTATGGAACAAAAAAGTATACAATATAATAGGATGACATTTTTGTTATAACCCTAAATTGCTCTACACATGCATACATGGCCTTGGCCCTCTTACTTGCATTTTTTTTCCAAAGCACTGCTGAGTTGCTCTTCTTAAAAAACCAATTTTTAGAAGATGTATGTGCCCTACACCATTACTTCCCACATACATACGCTCGCTGCATCACTGCAGCTCACGTACATATGCATGATGCACCATTACAGCCTGCATATACTTGCAAAAGTTGCAAAAAATAAAAAATTGCAAGGAATTCATTGAGATTACGGGCTATTGGTAGTTTTCCAACTAATCCACCTGCTATAGCCCATCACCCAATTGAATAAACATCCTTTTGTCATATAAAAGGAGGTGTTGGGTTCTCCTTTCACATCTAAGCATAAGAACAGTGAAACTCTGCCCGATTTCACTTCCCCACCTTGCCCAAGATATTGCTGCCTTTTGTGAGAAATTACCTCAGCACTCCCTCATTAGCCCCTTCTTCCTCCATTTGACCCATTCACTTCCATAGAAGAGATCAGAAGGTTGAGAGAATAAGTTCATACAAGGTGCACTTGGAGCTTGGTGAAGAGAAGCTCGGACCAAGTTCACGGAACGGTGGTCGACTTAGATTGTAAAGGTATAATCTTTGTGTTATTAATAAAAGAATTACAATTTCCTGTCCCAAATGATGGTGTCTTGAATACTTTTATTGATTTATGATTGACATTCTAACATCTAACCCTAACTTATATATGGAATAACATGCTTTTAGTTCTTTGTTTGTCAATCTTTGGATGCATCTCAGCCCTAGGAGGAGGCATGCAATCAGTGGAACTTCCAAGTGTGAGGAGGTCATCACCAGACGTGGGATTAGAGGTATAGTTACCCGATCTCATTTTTCTTTTCTTTCTTTATATTACTTTTGATATGTTTGGGGTAGTATAGAGAATTAATTAGCTTTTAGATGGTTATTCGATCTGCCTACATTCTGAACCCTAGTGTAGTTGAAGGGGTTTTTTTCCCACTAGAAGAACTGGCGACCATACTAGGGAAGCCTCTAGGATGTTTAAGGGATTTTGGGTTGTTTGATTGGTTTGTTTACCTTTCAAGTTTCTATCGAGTTTTTTGAGTCTGTTAAGGGATCATGGTCACCTTCAGGTGCTATAGCATTTGTCCTTGCCCTATGAGTCTATATTTTATTTTCTTTTTGGAAATGTACAGAGGTGTATGCGCCCTATCTTGTGTCAGGTTGCGTACCTACACGTTCTGCTCAGTAAACAACCCATGTACATACGCATGCTATTGATCCAACAACCAATGTCTTTGTTTCAAGAAGCTTTTCGAAAAAGAGGGAGTTGACCTCTTTCTTGATTGAAGTTCACACTTCTCAGGGTTTCTTAGATCATTCCAAAGTCTTGTTTTTACAACCATAGCCTGGGTTTCGAGTTCAATTGACTTGTCTTATTGTTTTTCTTGTGTTTACTTTTGAAAGGGTTTTAAGCAAGTTTTTGAATTATAGATCTTCCTTCTTGGTTTCTTGAGTGATTCCCTACAATCCGTAGTGGGCTAGGAATCTGTTTCAGTCTTGTTTTAGTGTTCCTTTTACCCCTTTCACTTGCTTTGAAAAAAGAGAAAAAAATATTTATTTCAGTTTTTCTGTTTGAAGCAATTTCAAAAAAAAAAAAAAAATCTTTTCAGTTTGGTAAAGTAGTTAGAGTTGGTTATTTGCTAAAAAGGAAAAATAGTCTGTTTTTTAAGTTCTTTATTGATTTCGTGAAACATAAGTAGCTTATAGTCAAGCATAAATACGTTTTAGGTTTTCTTTTCAAGATCTTGAAAAAGTTAGTTAAAGAAAAGTTGGTTACAAAGAGTTAGTTGTAAAACTTTGCTTTTTGATTAGAAGTAATTTTGCTTTCAAGTTTCGTATTTTTCTCCTCTTTTTCGTCTCTTATAACATCACTAGTTTCACCACCATATCCCTTGAGTAAATAAAGCCATTAAAAAGAATGCTAAATCTAAAATTAACCATAATTTTTATGTTTGTAGGGTCAACCAACTAGTTTAGGGTTCGGGTCTTGAATTAGGTTGGAGAGGAAACTCTTCAAGGCCGTTAAACACACACTAGAGTCAGAGTTAGGGAGTGTTAAAGTCCAGTGTCATAAAACTTATCCGGGACCCCCCTCTAACATAGGGGATAAACATGAGGTCACGTGAGGAAAGGAAACAAAGATAACCCCTCCAAATTCGGACTGAACATAGTGGGGAATGCATATTGAGGATCTGTCTCGGGAGTAATACTGACTGCATTTGCCTACGTAGCTTCATGGACCTTGAATCCACTCGATATCCTCTATTGTCTTCTGGACTATTTTTTCTCGATACAGTTGATAGGTTTCAAACTTTTTATCCTGCTCATTGTGATCTGCCCAACTATCAATTCTACCCGCCTAGTGACTAACCCGCGAGATGGAAACTTAGTTGCCCATATTCTAGGGACTTACACGGGTGACTGCAGGGATATACCGGGGTACCTGGGGCAGACATCGGATCATGCTTTGCAGAGTATACCCAGAGGGTGCTTCTGTGTTCGAGTTGCACTTACATTGGTTAGTTTCTCTAGTGTCGATTGGCGTAATTATCCTTCCTACTAGATAGTCGTCTGCTTGATTTGCCTTTAGGAATTTTTAGTGTGTGCTATGTTCTCCCTATTTTTCCATAGTGATTTAGTCAGTCATTGATTTGGGTCTCTGAACTAAGGTGGTAGACCACCCACTCTGTCGGTCGTGAGGAATTTTCGGTCTTCCTCTTAGAAACATGGAGCCGCCTCTTTATAGGTGTTGTTTTTATACAATTGGTTCACCAGAGTCAATGTGTGAGACTTTTACAGACTTGAAAGATCCCACAAGGGGAGAACCTATGTAGAATATCTTCATGGCTAAAGTTCCTGACAATACCAACAAAGGAACCCCTTCAAAAGGGGATTCTTGTGCTTTTCATTTTTTAGGAAACGTTGGTGTCCCTTTGATGGCCACTTTGTACATTCCTGGGTTGAATGTGGGATTGATGGTTTGGTTGGGTACCATTCCAAATGTCCCTAGTGATCTTGATGCTTCTCAGTTAAGAACCTTATGTTATGGGCATCATGTTGATGTTCCTTCATCAAATAAACCTTCTCCTCCTCCTTCTACCTTCTCTGGTGAAAGTATAGATACTAGTAATCGGAAGTCTAAACTAAATAGAAAGAGGAAGAATAGGAAGAAGAAATCACCAACCTATGCAAGTCATGTTGGAGATAAGTCATCAACCTCTACAAGTTGTGTTGAAGACCAACACCCAACCTCTGCAAGTCATGGTGGGGGCATGAACTTAGCCCCTGCGATTCATACTGGAGTTCAATCACCAACCTGTGCAAGTAATGTTGGAGATAGTTCGTCAACCTTTGCAAGTCATGTTGAAGACCAACACCTAGCTTCTGCAAGTCATGCAGGGGGAAAACACCCAGCCCCTATAAGTCATGCTAGGGGAAAAAGTCCAGTCACTGTTGGTCATACTTGCAATAGGTCCATAGCCTCTTGAAGTCATGTTATTGACCCATCACCAACCTATGCAAGTCATGTTGGAGATGTGCAACCAACCACTTCTAGTCATGATGGGGGCATTGATTATGTTGAGAAACCTAGATAGATAGGACCTAAGCCTAAGTTCCCTTGTAATATTTGCAAGGGAGATCACCTTACTCATTTGTGCCCTGACATTCCAGAGGTACGAAGATTGTGGTCCCTGTCTGCAAGATCTTCTGATTCTGAGTCTTCTAAGGTTTCCTCACAGTCTATTCAGCCAGTGGTTGAGAAAGTGGTCACGTTGATGCAGTCTTTCGTTGATCCCTCTCTTTTATTGAAGAGTGTCGAGTCTACCAAAGTGGTCACACTGATGCAATCTTCGGTTGATCCCAGTCTTGTCTTGGAGAGTCTCGAGTCTACCAAAGTGGTCACATCAATGCAATCTTCGACTGATCCCACTCTCCTCTTGGGGAGTGATGTGTCTACCGACTATGTTTTTAACATTTCCAGTTCAGTACTTTCAGAACAAGGGCTCATATCCCTCACTTTGAGAACACCCCCTCCAAGCCCTAGGATGGTTTCGTTTGATTGGAATGACCTTGTTGATCCTCATCTTCCTTCTTCTGCACCCTTTCAAATAAGGGTTGATGTTAATTCAACAAAAATTTATCGATGTATTGTGGATGAAGGAGCCTTTGCAAGTATTTTATCCTCCTCGGTTTGACAAGCCTTGGGATCTCCCCACCTTGTGTCTACTTGACATGAGTTGTTTTCTTTTGACAAACGTCTTAGTGAATATTTGGGGGTTCTTCCTCAGTTTCCTATCTCGTTAGGTGGGAATATTGTCCTTGTCGATGTTATAGTGGTGCAAGGCCCATTAGATTTCAATATGATTCTCATTCGTGATTATGTATATTCTATGAATGTTGTGGTGTCTACGCTCTTCCGGGTGTTGCATTTCCATCACAATGGAAGCATTGCCACTATCGACCAGATGACATCTGATAATCACCATCCTAATTTAGTGTTAGTTCAAGCTACCCCTTTATATGTTCCTAGTATTCATGTAGACTCTATGCCGTCACAGGTAAATTGTGTGGCATCTTATCCTCGGTTTTCAATTGCTCCCAAGCAGGAACTTATTCACTCATGTTTTCCTTCTTGAGAATTGGTCTCAACAATTGATCCATTGTTTTATCCAATGGGGCCATGGGAGCCCTTGCTTCCTCCTCTTGGTCCAAGTGATCTTGAGTCTCCTTTTGAGTCTGATCTCACTATTTGTAGATCCTCAATTCCTCGTTCTTGTGACTCTTTGTTGACAGACTCTGCCAGTCTTGGCCAAAACCTCCATCATCATATTAAATATGGTCAGTTTGCTTCTCCCTTTGGGACTGTCGACCCTCATTGTTTGCGTGATTTCTCGGATTTTTAATTTCCTTCAAATGAGGCTATCCTTGAAGCCATGACTATGGTTTCTATACCGTGGGAACACTGACGTTGTGGTACTCTTAGTATGAGCCAAGAAGTGGGCTCTACTTGAACCAGTATTATGCATGAGTCGTAACCCCTTGGATTCTTCCTTAATCTCTTTTTAGACTCTCTAAACATGAAAATATTGTCGAGCAATCTTGTTTCCCTTCACGCTCGCCAAACTCAAATTTGAAGGCACGTCTGTCTGGCAGTAGTTTACCCCTTTTTCGGTCCGGACAGTTAATTTCACGAATAAAAGTATGCTCTAGGAACTGTGGTTCGCTAGAAGAGTATTCTCAGGCATAAGTTTAACCCTTTTTTGGGCTTGAGGGACTAAATTTTCGAAAAAGGAACATTCTCCTTGGTTTTGGTTTATCACCATTTTTGGGCCTTGGAGATTACTTACGAAAAAGGAGATTACTTATGAATTACTACGGTTTCTATACCATGAGGCTATCCTTTATGCAATTTGTCTCTTGACCTCATGAGTCGGCCATCCTGAGAGTCTAGTGAAGTCCTGATTCAAAATCGTCAAATTTATATGCCTAATCATCGAGATCCTCTTGTATTTTCCTAATGAGTCATCGAAGACCTCAGGGTAGTGATTTATGCACTCCCATTATACTCCTACCTGATTTTTAAAGATATTAAAGTTGTTGCTCGAGCTATGAAATGATCATCTCCAACCATCGGGGGCCACTGGCTTCTTGAAGATGGATACTATATTTGTATATCTTTGATTTTGATATGTAGATCTGTTGTTTATTTCTCACAACTACACTTTATATAGTTCTATGACATGGATCTGCAATGTATTTTATTGGAAGCCATGATTTATTTCATCCTGAGCATGGGTATGTCCACCTTAGAGAGACAATTGTTATTTTGCAAATGGAACCTCCCAAACTTTGGTCCCGGGCTCACTCGATTCCGTACATTGGTGAAGATTTTGTTATGTATTCCAGCCATTATATGCTCTTCTGACCTCACACATTAGGGGGCATCTGTTATAACCCTAAATTGCTCTACACATGCATACATGTCCTTGGCCCTCTTACTTGCATTTTTTTCCAAAGCACTATTGAGTTGCTCTTCTTAAAAAACCAATTTTTAGAAGATGTACGTGCCATGCACCATTACTGCCCATGTACATACACTTTTTTCACCAATGCATCTCACGTACATACGCATGATGCACCATTAAAACCTACGTATACTTGCAAAAGTTGTAAAAAATAAAAAATTGCAAGGAATTCATTGAGATTATGGGTTATTGGTAGTTTTCCAACTAATACACATGTTATAGCCCGTCACCCAACCGAATAACCATCCTTTTTTCATATAAAAGGAGGTGTTGGGGTCTCCTTTCACATCTAAGCATAAGAACAGTGAAACTCTTCCCGATTTCACTTCCCCTCCTTGCCCAAGATATCGTTTCCTTTTGTGAGAAATTGCCTCAGCATTCCCTCATTAGCCCCTTCTTCCTCCATTTAACCTATTCACTTCCATAGAAGAGATCATAATGTTGAAAGAAGAATTTCATTCAAGGTTCACTTGGAGCTTGGTGAAGAGGATCCCAGACCAGGTTCATGGAACGATGGCTGACTTAGATTGTAAAGGTATAATATTTATGTTATTAATAAAATAATTACATTTTCCTATCCCAAATGATGGTGTCTTGAATACTTTTATTGATTTATGCTTGACATTCTAACATCTAACCCTAACTTATATATGGAATAGCATGCTTGCAGTTCTCTGTTTGTCAATATTTTGATGCAGGTCAGCCTTGGGAGGAGGCGTGCAGTCAATGGAACTTCCAAGTGCAAGGAGGTCATCACCAGACGTGGGATTAGAGGTATAGTTACCCAATCTCCTTTTTCTTTGCTTTCTTTATATTAGTTTTGGTATGTTTGGGGTAGTATAGAGAATTAATTAAATTTTAGACGGTTAATCGATCTGCCTACATTCTGAACCCTGGTGTAGTCAAAGGGGGGTTTTTCCCACTAGCAGAACTGGTTACCATACTGGGGAAGCCTCTAGGGTTTTTTAGGGGATTTTGGGTTATTTGATTGGTTTGTTTTCCTTTCAAGTTTCTGTCAAGTTTTCTAAGTCTGTTAAGGGATCTTGGTCACCTTCAGGTGCTATACTAGTTTCCCCTACCTGGTGAGTCTTTCTGTTATTTTGTTTTTGGAAAGATACAGAGGTGTACATGCCCTATCTTAAGTCAGCCCACGTATATACACACTCTGCTCAGTAAACAACCCGCGTACATATGCAGGATCCTGATGCAACAAACTGCATCTCTGTTTCAGGAATTGTTTTGAAAAAGAGGGAGTTGGCCTCTTTCCTGATTGAAGTTCACACTTCTCGGGGTTTCTTGGATCAGTCCAAAGTCTTTGTCTTACATTCATAGCCTGGGTTTTGAGTTCAGTTTACTTGTTTTCTCGATTTTCTTGTGTTTACTTTTGAAAGGGTCTTAAACAAGTTTTTGAATTATAGATCTTCTTTCTTGGTTTCTTGAGTGATGGAGTATAATGGGAGTAAAATGGGAGTGCATATCAATCATATCATCTAATATCATCTTCAAAACTTAGGTAGGAGTATAATGGGAGTGCATAACTCAATACCCTGAGGTCTTTGATGACTCGTCGTGAAATACAAGAGGATCTCGATGATCAGGCAGAGAACTTTGTCAATTTTGAATCAGGACTTGACTGGACTCCAGGGATAGCCGACTCGTTAGGTCAACAAAAAAACTGTAGAAAGTCTAAATCAGGTTGGGTGAAACTTCCCTTGGATAAAAGAACGAAAGATGATCAGACTCAGGAAGCAACATTGACATAAGTTCATGATGCAGGAGGCAACACAAACTCTCCATGTGTTTGGAAGAGTAACCAAACAAAGGAGGTTACAGCTCTATGTAGCAAGAACATATTCCTAAGTTCATCCTAGATCCCAATACTTGACGAACAAACGAAAGGATGTGCTTTGTCCAAGGGTGACTCTTTGTGTTGCCAAAAAGGAATACATATTTCTCGTCCCCTCTTTTTGGGATATTTGATATTTTTGTCTTTTTCAGTTTTTTAAATAGCTTGAAAGAGAATAAAAGAATGCTATGTTACAAAGGAGGAACGAGTGTCACAAGCAAGCATACTAGTTCTAGGTGCAAGGAACACAATAATGATCAGAGCACGGAGACATGTGTAGGAAAAGGACACTTGGGGAAAATTCCTCCATGGGTCAAGGTGTCAGGTCGCAAAGGCAAAGTGCTACAAGGCTTACATATAAGGCATGCTTCAAAGGTTCAGTTCAGAGTAACATGGATTCAGCATTAGGCCAAAGACGCAAAGATGAAAATGTGATTAGAAAGACACAATGAAACCCCCCTCAATGTAATTTTAACTAGCCTAGAGAAGGTAATATCGGTAGTTTTTTTATGTTTAGAGAGTTTGGAAAAAAAATAAAAGAAGACTCCAGGGGGTATCTTTTTTGGAAATAGTCTATTTGGTTCAAAAAAGGGATAAACTTGCACCAAAAAGGAATCTATTCAAAACCATTTTAACGAGTGTTATAAAGACAAGATCACTCAACAATCTTTTCAATTTTAAGGAGTCTGAAAAGAGCTTAACGATGGACTCACATCCTTTTTTTGAATTTAGTCCCCTTAGCCCGAAAAACCATAAAAGTCACCGAGGAGAACTCTTCCGGTGAGATAAATCTCTCGAGGCATACCTTTTTCCGCAATAATCGACAGGATGGAAAAAGGGGTAAACGCATGCTAGTAGATGTTCTTCTGGACCAATTTTAACAAGTGTGAAGGAACAAGGTCACTCGACGATCTTTTCAATTTTAGGGAGTATGAAAAGAACTTAACTATGGACTCTGTGGGGGTTCCTTTTTTGTAAGTAATCTCCAAGGCCCGAAAACGGGGATAAACCAAAACCAAGGAGAATGTTCCTTTTTCGAAAATTTAGTCCCTCGGGCCCAAAAAAGGGTTAAACTTATGCCTGAGAATACTCTTCTAGAGAACCACAGTTCCTAGAGCATACTTTTATTCATGAAATTAACTGTCCAGACTGAAAAAAGGGTAAACTACCACTGGACAGACGTGCCTTCAAATTTGATTTTGGCGAGCATGAAGGGCAACAAGATCGCTAGACAATATTTTCACGTTTAGAGAGTCTAAAAAGAGATTAAAGAAGAATCTAGGGGGTTATGGCTCATGCATAATACTGGTTCAGGTAGATCCCACTTCTTGGCTCAGACCAAGAGTCTCTTCGATAGTCAACCTGGAAAGTCTCTCAAAAGGGAACAAAACAAAAACCATAACATCAGTCTTCCCATGGTATAGAAACCGCAGTCATGGATTCAAGGATAGCCTCATCTGAAGGAAATTCAAAATCCGAGAAATCATGCAAACAGTGAGGGTCAACAATCCCAAAGGGAGAAGCAAACTGACTATATTACATACAACGATGGAGGTTTTGGCCAGGACTAGAAGAGTCTATCAACGAAGAATCGCAAGAACGAGGGATTGAGAATCTACAAATAGCGAGATCAGACTCAAAAGGAGACTTAAGATCACTTGGACCAAGTGGGGGAAGCAAGGGCTCCCATGCCCCCATTGGATAAACCAATGGATCAATTGTTGAGACCAATTCTCGAGAAGGAAAACATGAGTGAACAAGTTCCTGCTCGAGAGCAATTGAACACCAAGGATAAGATGCCACACAATTTACCTGTGGCAGAGTAGAGTCTACATGAATACTAGGAACATATAAAGGGGAAGCCTGAACTAACACTGAATTAGGATGGTGATTATTAGATGCCAGCTGGTCGATAGTGACAATGCTTCCATTGTGAGGGAAATGCATTGCCCGGAAGAGCGTAGACACCACAACATTCATAGAATATACATAATCACGCATGAGAAGAATATTTAAATCTAACGGGCCTTGCACCACTATAACATCGACAAGGACAATATTCCCACCTAATGAGATAGGAAACTGAGGAAGAACCCCCAAATATTCACTAGGACGTCTGTCAAAATCCAACAACTCATGCAAAGTAGACACAAGCTTGGGAGATCCCAAGGATTTCCAAACCGAGGAGGATAAAATACTTGTGGAGGCTCCTTCATCTATAATACATCAATAATTTTTTGTTGAATTAACTTCAACCCTTATTTGAAAGGGTGCAGAAGAAGGAATACGAGGCTCAACAAGGTCATTCTAATCAAAAGAAACTATCCTAGGGCTTGGAGGGGGTGTGCTCGAAGTGAGAGGAATTCAGCCTTGTTCTGGAAGTACTGAACTAGAAATGCTAAAAACATAGTCAGTAGACACATCACTCCCCAAGAGAAGAGTGGGATCAAACGAAGATTGCATCGACGTGACCACTTTGGTAGAATCGACACTCTCCAAGAAAAGAGAGGGATCAACTGAAGATTGCATCGGCGTGACCACTTTCTCAACCACTAGATGAATAGGCTACGAGGAAACCTCAGAACACTCAGAATTAGAAGAGCTTGCAGAAAGGGACCAAAATTTTCGTACCTCTGGAATTCCAGGGAACAGATGAATAAGGTGATCTCCCTTGCAAAGCTTACAAGGGAACTTAGGCTTACGTCCTATCCATCTAGGTTTCTCAATAGAATCAATTCCCCCAACATGAATAGCAGTGGTTGGTTTCACATCTCCAACATGACTTGCAGAGGTTGGTGATGGGTCAATAACATGACTTGCAGAGGCTACATACCTATTGCCAATATGACTAGCAGTGACTGGACTTTTTCCCCTAGATGACTTACAGGGGCTAGGTGTTTTCCCCCAACATGACTTGCAGAGGCTAGGTGCTAGTCTTTAACATCACTTGCAGAGGTTGAGGAACTATCTCCAACATGACTTGTAGAGGTTGGTGATTGAACTCCAGTATGACTTTTAGGGACTAGGTTCATGCCCCCAGCATGAATTGCAAAGGTTGGGTGTTTGTCTTCAACATGACTTGCAGAGGTTGATGACCTATCTCTAACATGACTTACAAAGGTTGGTGATTTATTCTTCCTATTCTTCCTCTTTCTATTTTGTTTAGACTTCCGATTACTAGTATCTGTACTTTCACCAGAGAAGGTAGAAGGAAGAGGAGAAGATTTCTTTGATGAAGGAACATCAACATGATGCCCATGACATAAGGTGCTTAACTGAGAAGTGTCAAGAGAATTAGGGACATTTGGAATGGTACCCAACCAAATCGTTAATCCCACATTCAACCCAAGAATGTACAAAGTGGCTATCAAAGGGACACCAACATTTCCCAAAAAAGGAAAAGCACAAGAATCCCCTTTTGAAGGGGTTCCTTGGTTGGTATCACTAGGAACTTTAGCCATGAAGATATTCTTCATAGGTTCTCCCCTTGTGGGATCGTTCAAGTCTGGAAAAGTCTCACACACTGACTCTGGCGAACAAGTGGTATAAAAACAACGCCTATAAAGAGGCGGCTCCACATTTCTAAGAGGAAGACCGAAAAGTCCTCATGATCGACAGAGTGGGAGGTTTAACACCTTAGGTCAGAGAGTGAAAGAAATGAATGACTAAATCACTATGGAAAAATAGGGAGCACAAAGCAGACACTAACAATTCCTAAAGGAAAATCAAGCAGACAACTATCTATTAGGGACGAAAATTATGCCAATCGACACTAGAGAAACTAACCGGTGTAAGTGCAACTCAAACATAGAAGCACCCTCTAGGCATACTCCGTGAAGCGTGATCCAAATTTTTCCTCAGGTACCGCAGTATACCCCTGTAGTCACCTGTGTAAGTACCTAGAATATGGGCAACTAAATTTCCAGCTCGCAGTCAGTCACCAGGCGGGTACAGTCGACAATCAGATGGATCGCAATGAGTAGGATAACAAGTCTGAAACCTTTCAAGGGTATCGAGAGAAAATGGTCTGGAGGACAACAGGGGATCTTGAATGGATTCGAGGTCCATGAAGCTTCGTAGGAAAATGAAATCGGTATTACTCCCGAGACAGATCCTCAATATGCATTCCCCACTACGTTCAATATGGATTTGGAGGGGTTATCTCCACTGCCTTTCCTCACACGAACTCATGTTTATCCCCTATGTTAGAGGGGGGTTCGAGATAAATTTTAGGACACTGGACTTTAACAGTCCCTAACTCTCACTCCAATGTTTGTTTAACGGCCTTGAAGAGTTTCCTCTCCAACCTAATTCAAGGCCCTAACCCTAAACTAGTTAGTTGACCCTACAAACATAAAAAGTGTGCTTAATTTTAGATTTAGCGTTCTTTTTAATGGCTTGATTTACTCAAGGGATATGGTGGTGAAACTAGTGATGTTATAAGAGATGAAAAAGAGGAGAAAAATATGAAACTTGAATGAAAAATTACTTCTAATTAAAAGCAAAGTTTTACAACTAACTCTTTGTAACAAACTTTTTCAAGATCTTGAAAAGAAAACCTAAAACCTATTTTCGCTTGACTACAAGCTACTTATGTTTCATGAAATCAATAAAGAACTTAAAAACAAACTCTTTTTCCTCTTTAGCAAATAACCAACTCTAACTACTTTACCAAACTGAAAAGAAAATCTTTTTTGGTTTTTTGAAATTGCTTCAAATAGAAAAACTGAAATAAATCTTTTTTTCTCTTTTTTCAAAGCAAGTGAAAGGGGTAAAAATAACACTAAAACAAGATTGAAACAGATTCCTAGCCC
Source organism: Picea mariana (assembly GCA_032191745.1). Taxonomy (NCBI): domain Eukaryota; kingdom Viridiplantae; phylum Streptophyta; class Pinopsida; order Pinales; family Pinaceae; genus Picea; species Picea mariana. Next base: position 892,305 of record JASDQU010100138.1, on the reverse strand, counting down.
ACTGTAGATCGCAGGGAATCACTCAAGAAACCAAGAAGGCAGATCTATAATTCAAAAACTTTCTTAAAACCATTTCAAAAGTAAACATAAGAAAAACAAGAAGACAAGTAAACTGAACTCGAAACCCAGGCTATGGATGTAAAACAGAGACTCTGTATTAATCCAAGAAACCCTGAGAAGTGTGAACTTCAATCAGGAAAGAGGTCAACTCCCTCTTTTTCAAAAAAATTCTTGAAACAGAGACGTGGGTTGTTGCATCAATAACCTGCATATGTACAAGGGTTGTTTACTAAGTAGAGTGTGTATGTACGCGAGTTGACTCAAGACAAGGCACGTACATTTATGTATCTTTCCAAAAAGAAAAGAACAAATAGACTCACAGGGCAAGGAAAACTGGTATAGAACCTAAAGGTGACCATGATCCCTTAACAGACTCATAAAATTTGTCAGAAAATTGAAAGGAAAACAAACAAATCAACCAACCCAAAATCCCCTAAAAATCCCTAGAGGCTTCCCCAATATGGTCACCAGTTCTGCTAGCGGGAAAACCCCCCCTTTAACTACACTAGGGTTCATAATGTAGGTAGATCGATTAACTGTCTAAAAGCTAATTAATTCTCTTTACTACCCCAAACATACCAAAACTAATATAAAGAAAGCAAAGAAAAAGGAGATCGGGTAACTATAACTCTAATCCCATGTCTAGTGATGACCTCCTCGCGCTTGGAAGTTCCATTGACTGCACACCTCCTCCCAGGGATTACTTGCATCCAAATATTGAAAAATAGAGAACTATAAGCATTATATTCCATATATAAGTTAGAGTTAGATGTTAGAATGTCAAGCATAAATCAATAATAGTATTCAACACACCATCATTTGGGACAGGAAAATGTAATTCTTTTATTAATAACAAAAAGATTATACCTTTATAATCTAAGTCGGCCACCATTCCGCGAACCTAGTCCAGGCTCCTCTTCACTAAGCTCCAAGTGAAACTTGTATGAACTTATTCTCTCAACCTTTTGATCTCTCCTATGGAAGTGAATGCATTAAATGAAGGAAGAAGGGGCTAATGAGGGAATATTGAGGCAATTTCTCACAAAAGGCAACAATATCTTGGGCAAGGAGGAGAAGTGAAATCGGGCAGAGTTTCCATGTTCTTATTCTTAGATGTGAAATGAGACCCCAACACCTCCTTTTATATGACAAAATGATGGTTATTCGTTTGGGTGACAGGCTATAACAGGTGGATTAGTTGGAAAACTACCAATAGCCAGTAATCTCAATGAATTCCTTGCAAATTTTTATTTTTTGCAACTTTTGCAAGTATATGCGGGCTATAATGGTGCATCATGCGTATGCACGTGAGCTGCAATGGTGCAGAAAGTGTATGTGCATGGGAATTAATGGTGTAGGGTGCGTACACCTTCTAAAAATTGTTTTTTTAAGAAGAGAAACTCAACATTTCTTTGGCAAAAAATACAAGTAAGAGGGCCAAGGCCATGTATGCATGTGTAGAGAAATTTAGGGTTATAACAATTTCCATCATAAAATTCATCAAAGTTAGACACATTATTCATCACAGGGAAGGAAAATAAGGACCACATATGGAAGATGACATAGACCTATCGGCCCTCGGCCGATTTCCACTCACAGGATCATTCTATATGCCCTTAAAACTGGATCGACTCTCTCGGATTCTCTGCTAGAATCCCCTTTCAAATCAATCCATAGGTTTTTTTTTTCGCGGTTCATGATTTTGCGAGTTTGCGAGTCGTGACTTCTGACTCTTCCTCTACGATCTTGCGATACCCGAGATCACGAAATGGGTACAACTCTCCCTTTGTCAGCGCTCTCCTTGCGCGACCACCAGCTAGGCTAAACACTAGCGCCTTTCGCCTCTCGCAACTTCGCGAGTTCAAAGGTTAAACCTTTGGCACATTCCTTCCCGAACCTTCGAGAGGCGACATTTGACTTTTCTCCTCTCGTTCTCACTACTCGCAACTTCGCGAGTCGAAGGCTCAAGCTTTCATTCCCTTATCTCCCGAGTCCTCGAGATGCGAGAGGTCAACGGGGTGTTGACTCCTCCAAATTCATGATGTATGTCCGGCTGATTATTTTCCAGGCCCACTATGTGATTCTGCCATGTGTCTCTTATGTGCAACCTTGGCACTTCACGACTTCACCTTTCGCAACTTGGGGCACTCAAAATTTGAGCTTTCACCTTGCGAAACCCTGAATTCATGAGATCCCTAGATCTCTGCCACCTATCCTTCTCCTAACGGACGTCTGTGATTATTTCGCGACTTCGGGAGTCCTAATGTTGAACTTTCGACTCTCAAACTCAAGAAACCCCGAAATGGTCAACAAAGTATGACTTTTGTGTTGGCGAGCACGCCACCTGTCCACTCTCAGATGGACGGTCCCGATTAACTTCATAGCTTCACCACTCGCAAAGTTGAAAAACTTCTCTTTCGAATCTCTGATGTCCGAGTGCCCGATACGAGTGATCTCGCGACACATGTCCTCCTTCTAGAAAACGACTCAGATTCCTTCGCTATTTTGGGACTTCTCCTTTCGCGATTTCACGAGTCTCGCTACAAAGGTTTCGACCCTTCACCTCCCGAAACTTCGAGATGCAAAATATGTGGGTGATTCAATGGCCCTCGTTGATTCAGATCCTACAGTCTGATTCTCCCAAGATTTCATTATGAAAAATACCCACCATAACTTCCTTTCTCCTCTGCATGATCTGACGGCTTCCGAGACTTCGCGACTCCTCCACGGATGATTCTGACTGTTGATTTCCTCCTTGACGATTTCTGTGAAATGAACAAAGTGTTCCTTCACAAAACTTTCCTCCCACAACCAACTTTGTTGCGCCTTCTTCCAATACTTCAAGGCACTCACTCTCTTGACCTTTTCTTCGACAGCTTCGAAGACCCTATCCCTCCTGAGCTTGATCGAAAAAAAAATAAAAAATCCTTAAGTCCTTTGGGGGAAAATTTCCTACGCGCACTCCTTGTGGCAACAGTCCTTTCAACAATTCCCTCAGGTTCGCAAACTCTGAGACTTTACTCGGCCGGCGCACACCTTGCATGGCTCCTGTGCTCAACTTACACTTCTGCGAGAATGAGAACCTTGTTATCTCTCCTAAGCTTCCAGAGACGAACTCTGACCTCCGTCAATGCACACCTTGCGGATGATTTCACTGCACTCCTTGCAGGAAAACTTTTGCTCAGGCAGAGAAACAATTGAAACTCATTCCTCACTCTCCCTTTCTTCAGATTTCAGACATTTAAATATGAAATCAAACATTCACGCATCAAAGCTAATGCATAACAGAGAATAAACAAATATGAGCATAACATTCAATCAAGCATACACAGAAAGTATTTGAATGCCATGATTCTAAATCAAACTTCATATATTAATCTCATAATTTCAGTACATGGGTTCTTTTACACAGTTTTCTGCTTCTGCTCTCCTATTCTCTCTTCTCATAATCATAATAATGTTACAACTATACAATGGGGGTGTCTATATTCATTTTCGCTCTGACTCCTAAAACTGTATAATCTGAGAATTCAAAGCTACCTACTAACATTAACTAACATAAATTCCTTCTTAGTCCTTCAGATGAGAGCGGGACGCTCAAGGTCTAATTACAAATCAAGAAGTACACCTCTTCTTAACTATTACATTTACATTTGGCACATCCATCTTCAAAAGTTTTTAAACAATTCATCATGTGCCCAAAATGCATTGGTGTGTGCCCCATGCTCGCTTGACGTTGGCGATGCTCTTGCATCATACTCCCTCACTTGAAAATTTTCATGGGCTCCTGTCCATGAGCTCTCGCATGGTCTGTCCATGCTTCTGGATCTCTGCTTCTTTCTCCCAGCTGACATCTTCAACTGGATGTCCCTTCCACTTGACTAAGTATTCAAAGTATTCCTTTCTCCTCATCTTCTTGTTGACTCTTTTGTCCAGTATGCTTTCCATTTGTGGTTTCTCTGCAATAGGCATCTGTTTAGTCCACTGAACCTCTGGTTGTTCATTACTTGTTCCTGCTTCCTCAGCTTTGTATGGGTACAAATCTGAGACATTGAATATCAGATAAATTCCGATCCCATCGGGTAATTCAATATCATAAGCATTTGCCCCAAATTTCTTCAAGATCTTACATGGTCCGATCTTCTTCATCTTCAATTTGTTATATGTCCCTTTTGGGAACCTTTCCTTTCTCATATGTGCTAGAATCAAATCACCAACTTCAAATTGAAGTTGTCTCCTATGTTTATCTTCTCTGTGCTTATACTCTTGGCTCGAGTTTTGCAATCGCTCTTTCACTTGGTTGTGAAATTCCTTCATTGCTTCTGTGAAATCCTCTGCACTAGCACTCGTAGTTGCATTCTGTTTTGAATCTCTCAATTCTGAAACTCCTCTTGGCTGCATCCCATAAACAATCTAGAATGGACTCTTCCCTGTGCTTTTGTTGATTGAATCATTATAAGCAAATTCCGCCTGTGGCAGAATATTGTCCCACTCATTGTGGTGTTCTATCACCAAGCTCCTCATCAAGTCTCCCAAACTTCTGTTCACAACTTCTGTCTATCCATCTGTCTGAGGATGATAAGTTGAACTGAACGAAAAGTTTGTTCCCAACTTTTTTTATAAGGTTCTCCAGAAGTGTCCCATGAACTTGGTGTCTCAATCTGAAACTATGCTCCTTGGTAATCCGTGAAGTCGAATGACTTCTTTGAAAAATAGATTCGCAATGTGAGTTGCGTCACTGGTTTTTTGACACGGTATGAAGTGTGCCATCTTAGAAAATCTATCTACCACTACAAAGATCGAGTCAAACCCTCTTTGTGTTCTGAGCAGCCCCAATATGAAGTCCATGCTTACTGCATCCCACGACCTGTCAGGTATGGGTAACGGTTGATAAAAGCCTGCATTCTGTCTCTTCTCTTTTGAATGCTGACAAATTATGCATCTGTCCATGAGTCTTTCGATGTCTACTCTCATTCCTGGCCAAAAATATGACTCATTCAACTTTGCGAACATCTTGTCATGACCGAAATGTCTGGCCAATCCTCCACTATGTTTCTCCTTCAGTGAATTCTCCCTCATGGAGCATTTTGGAATACAAAGTTGATTACCTTTAAACAGTAATCCTTCCTGGATCATGTATTTTTCCCATTGGCTTCTATCCCTAAGAATTAGATTCTCAGCTGCTTCATACGCCTCCTTGAAATCTGGATCATCTCTATACATGTCCCTGAGATCATCAAAACCCACTATTTTGACTCTGAACTCCTGCAATAAAAAACATTTCCTGCTCAAAGCATCAACAACTTTGTTAGCAGTTCTAGAAATATGCTTAGTTATAAAAGTAAAGTTCTGCATGTATTCAACCCATTTAACATGTCTTTGATTCAACTTCTCCTATTGAGTCACAAATTGAAAAGCATGATTGTCACTGTATAAGACAATCTCCTTCGGAATCAAATAGCGTCTCCACTTCTTCAATTCTTGAATAATAGCATAGAACTCCTTGTCATATGTGGAGTACTTCACTTTCGCTTCATTCAGCTTCTCACTGAAGTATGCTATCAGCTTGTCTTCTTGGCTCAAGACTGCCCCTATTGCAAATCCACTTGCATCACATTTTACCTAAAATGTCTTTTTGAAATCCTACAATACCAGAATTGGTTGTTCCGTGATTTTCTTCTTCAACAAATTGAACCTTTTCTCAGCCTCTTCTATCCAGTGAAAATACTTGTGTCTCTTCTTCACTGTGTCCATCATCGATGCACTAATTCCATTGAAATTCCTGATGAACTTTCGGTAGAAACTAGAAATCCATGAAAACTTCTCACCTCAAATATACTCTTCGGTGATGGCCAATTCTTAATTACCTCCACCTTATCTAGATCCATCCTCAACTTATCTGCAGAAATAAAAAAACCCAAATAAATGAGCTCTATCTTCATGAATGAGGATTTCTTCATATTTATCAGCAACTTCTCTTGTTATAGCCTCTTCATCACTGTAGCCAAATGTTCCAGATGCTCTGCCTCTCTTTTACTGAAAATCAGTATGTCATCAAGGTACACAATGACAAATTTTCCTATGAAATCCTTCAGGAATTCATTCATCAACCTCATGAAATTACTCGGTGTGTTTTTTAAGCTAAATGACATGACAAGCCATTCATACAACCCTTCATTAGTCTTAAAGGTTGTCTTCCATTCATTTCCTTCTTTCATACGAATCTGGTGATATCCACTTTTCAAATCAATCTTAGAAAAAAAATTGGCCCCACTTAAGCAATCCATCAGATCATCCATCCTTGGCAATGGAAATTTGTACCTGATGGTTATCTTGTTGATTTCCCTTGAGTCAATACACATCCTCTAGCCTCCATATTTCTTTGGACTGAGCACTATCGGAACAACACACAGACTCAAGATTTCTCTAACCAAACCTTTATCCAACATATCCTGGACTTGTCTTTTGACCTCTTCATTCTCTTGCGGCATCAATTTGTACACTGCTTTATTTGGTAAACTAGCTCCAGGTATGAGATCAATATGATGGCTCACACTTCTAATTGGTGGCAATGAATGAGGTAGTTCATCCACTACTATGTCAACAAACTCTTCCAACAGTTTCTGAACCTCTTTTGGTAAATCATTTACTCTTGTACTTGTTAAAACAATTTTAGGTTTCCTAACCACAATGAATTGCCATTCTTCCTTCTTCTTAACCTCTATAAGAAGTTCCTTCCCACTCATGAGAAGTACAGTGTTGCTTACTTCAGGTTTCACCTCTTTGTCTTTGATTGGAAGCAACATGTGAGTCCTCCCATTCTTCTCTAGGGTGTATGTGTTCTTCTTCCCATCATGAATCACATTCCTGTCATATTTCCACAGTCTACCCAACAATAGATGACAAACATCCATTGGAATAACATCACAGAGTATTTCATCTTTATACCCTCTTATTTTAAATTCAACTAAACAATGTTTAGTGATATTTACCTGATGCCCTTTTTGTAGCCATGGAACTCTGTATGGACTTGGATGTTCAATGGTCTCCAACTCCAGCTTTTCTACCATCTCCGTAGAAATGAGATTATCTTTTCTACCACTGTCCACGATGACTTTGCATACCCTGTCCTTGGTTTTGCAAGCAGTCCAAAAAAGACTATTCCTTTGTACTGGATTCTCCACCTCCTTCTTTGGCGTTAAGAGAACCTTTCACATCATCAATGATCTTTCACCTTCAACATATTCTGACTCAACATTCTACCTCTATGCTTCGGCAATGTGAGTTTCACCACCTTCTTTCTTTTTTTCTGGACACTCATAAGACTTGTGTCCATCCTTTCCACATGTGAATCATTTCACTACTCCACCTCTTCCTCTTCCTCTACCTCTGGTATGAGGAAAAATGTTTCCATCAACATACCGACCTCTCTATTCGTTATGCTTCCCTCTCTGTGAACTTCAACCTCTCTCAGTTTGAGTCTAAGTTTTCTTCCAGTCTTCCTTGGGTTTCTGATTTTTATCTTGGGAAACTGCTTTGCCTCTGGGCTGACTTCTGCCTTGGCCTCTTTGACCTTGTTTTTGGCTCAGCTGGTTAGATGGTCATCATGCTCATCTCATCCTAAATGTCGTATCTTATATCATTCATATATCTAGAAACTTTTTCATCATCACTTTCGCGATGACCTGCACTGATGTTCAACCTGTAGAATTCTTCAGTATATTCCTTCATTGACATCAGTTTTTGTCTCAAATTATGCATTCTTCGAAACAGAGTAATTTGATAATCCCTGGGAATGAATTTCGCCTTCATCTTCACGATCATCCTATCCCAACTCTTGATTTTCTACTTGCCTTTGCAGTGTCTGTCAGCATGTAGCTCATCCCACCATAATGCTGCATGTCCTTTAAGTCTTGTGACAGCATGTTTGACCTTTTTGTCTTCCTCAACATCTTCATAGTCAAAATATGTGTCTAGAGCTCTAATCTAGTCTAGAAGATCTTCGGCATCCAGTTTTCCCTCGTATATTGGAATATCCATTTTTTCCTTAGCACCCATCCTTGCAACAGCCCTAATCAGGCATTCATTTGTTGTATCTTCTGCTGTGACTTCTTCTCCTTCATGTTCGACCTCATTTTCACTTTCCGAATCACTAAGATCCCCAACACTGACTGTGTGCCTCTGTGCTGTCTCCATGTCCTCAAGTCTGGCACGTAGGTCATGCATCTCTCTCTCCATGGCTGGATCAGGCATCTACCTACCCCTTCTTCTCGGCATTTCCCTATCCTCTGGCGGATCAGGTGTTTGCCTGTCCCTTCTTCTCGACGGCATGGTGAATATTCCTTTACCCTGCTACAGAAAGCAAAGAAATCTTTCTGTGCTTTGATACCAATTGACGCAAACCTATTGACCCTCGGCCGATGTCCACTCACAAGATCGTTCTATATTCCCTTCAAACCGAATCAGCTCTCTCGGATTCTCTTCTGGAATCCCCTTTCAAATCGATCCACAGGTTTTTTTTTCGCAGTTCGCAATTTCGCGAGTCATGACTTCTGACTCTTCCTCTGCAATCTCGCGATACCCAAGATCATGAAATGGGTACAACTCTCCCTTTTTCAACGCTCTCGTTGTGTTACCACCAGCTAGGCTAAACACTAGCGCCTTTTGCCTCTCGCAACTTCGTGAGTTCAAAGGTTCAACCTTTGGCACCTTCCTTCTCAAACCCCCGAGAGGCGAGATTTGACTTTTCTCCTCTCGTTCTTGCTACTCGCGGCTTTGCGAGTCGAAGGATTGAGATTCCATTCCCTTATCTCCTGAGTCCCCGAGACATGAGAGGTCAACGGGGTGTTGACTCCTCCAAATGCGTGGCGTGTGTCCGGCTAATTATTTTTTGGGCCCACTGTGTGATTCTGCCACGTGTCTCTTATGTGCAACCTCAACACTTCGTGACTTTGCCTTTCGCAACTTGGTGCACTCAAACTTTAAGATTTCACCTTGCGAAACCCCGAATTTGCAATATCCCTAGATCTCTGCCACCTATCCTTCTCCTAACGGACGACTGTGATTATTTCACGACTTCGCGAGTCCTGATGTTGAACTTCCGACTCTCCAACTCACAAAACCCCGAAATGGTCAACAAATTCTAACTTTCATGTTGACGAGCACGCCACCTGTCCACTCTCAGATGGACGGTCCCGATTAACTTCGTAGCTTCGCCACTCACGAAGATGAAAAACTTCTCTTTCTGACCTCCAATGTCTGAGTACCCGATACGGGTGATCTCGTGAGACATGTCCTCTTTCTAGAAAACATATCAGATTCCTTCGCTATTTCAGGACTTTGCCTTTCGCAATTTTACGAGTCTCTCTACAAAGGTTTTGACCCTTCACCTCCCGAAACTCCAAGATGTGAAATATGTGGGTGATCCAACAACCCTCGTTGATTCAGATCCTATGGTTCGATTCTCCTGAGATTTCACTATGAAAAATACCCACCGTAACTTCCTTGCTCCTCTGCATGATTTGACGGCTTCCGGGACTTCGCGACTCCTCCACGGAGGATTCTGACTGTCAATTTCCTCCTTGACAATTTCTGCGAAATGAACAAAGTGTTCCTTCGCAAAACTTTCCTCCCGCAACCAATGTTGTTGCGCCTTCTTCCAATACTTCAAGGCACTTGCTCTCTTGACCTTTTCTTCGACAGCTTCAAAGACTCTATTCCTCCTGAGCTTTATCGAAAAATAAATAAAAATCCTCAAGTCCTTTGGGGGAAAATTTCCTGCACGCACTCCTTGCGGCATCAATCCTTTCAACAATTCCCTCAGTTTCGCAAACTCTGAGACTTTACTCGGCCAGCGCACACCTTGCATGGCTCCTGTGCTCAACTTACACTTCTATGAGAATGAGAACCATGTTATCTCTCCTGAGATTGCATAGACGAACTCTGGCCTCCGTCAACGCACACCTTGTGGACGATTTCATTGTACTCCTTGCAGGAAAACTTTTGCTCAGGCAAAGAAACAATTGAAACTCATTCCTCACTCTCCCTTTCTTCATATTTCAGACATTTAAATATGAAATCAAACATTCACACATCAAAGAGAATGCATAATAAAGAATAAACAAGCATGAGCATAACATTCAATCATGCATACACAGAAAGTATTTGAACGCCATGATTCTGAATCAAACTTCATATATTAATATTAGAATTTTTGTGCATGGGTTCTTTTACACATTTTTTTGTTCCTGCTCTCCTATGCTCTCTTCTCATAATCATAATAATGTTACAACTATACAATGGGGGTGTCTATATTCGTTTTCCCTCTGACTCCTAAAAATGTCTAATATGAGAATTCAAAGCTACCTACTAACATTAACTAACATAAATGCCTTCTTAGTCCTTCAGATGAGAGTGGGACACTCAAGGTCTGATTACAAATCAATAAGTATGCCTCTCCTTAACTATTACATTTACGTTTGGCACATCCATCTTCAAAAGTTTTTAAACAATTCATCATGTGCCCAAAATGTGTTGGTGTGTTCCCCACGCTCGCTTGACATTGGCGATGCTCCTGCATCAGAAGAGAACTTTAAATGATCATTCCATTAAAATGAAAAAAAAAAATTGATAGACAAACATTTGAAATCTCGTGCTTAGAAATTAAAGTTTGAGAAATCATTAATGTTATGTCTTGAATAGTTCTCTGGGAACCTCAAAAAATGATAGATGTCTTTGTAAAAATAAATAGTAATGTCTGAGAGTTCAATAAAATTAAATTATGTTTGTCCTTCAAATAGGATTGGGATGGGGATCTCACGAAACACATAATAAAAGAGAGACCTGGAAGACAAAAAGAAATCAGTTTGGGGTCAACCTTTAATTTTCACAAAATTTGGGAAAAGAAAATGAAAAATGACTATTGACAGAGGAAGAAAAAGCAGTGAAAGCAAGAACAAGGTGACTACTTGACTTCCTATGATGAAATTTATGAACCCTTACTTGCTTGTTGTGGTGTCTTTTGTAGTCTTTTGTTGTGTTGGAGGTGGCATAACTTAATTAACAACTTATTGTTGATCTATTTCAGTTAATTTAACCAAGGCCTTCATTAACCATTGCTCAATGTACCCCCTCATTGGAGCAACCATTATCTCATGTTTGGTCTTGGTTTCAAATAAATAGTTTTCTAGTTATCTTAAATCAAGGCTTAATTGATGCAGTGTTTCCTCAATGTCTCCATTCTTGTTTACACATCGGAATAACCATATTTATTTTTCTTCTTCACAGAACTCAATTGAATCACTAAATTCACTAGACCATGAAACTTTTAAGGATTCCAATTGTTCTTGTAGTTTCTCCCTTGATAAAATTATTGTATCCATTATTAAATGTGGGCCCTCTAATTCCTTAGTCAAATAAAAAAAAATTAAGAATATGTCACCTATTTTAATGTTAATGACATCACAATCGGACAAAAATTCCCTTAAGAATTTAATTCTCTTTAGCCAACAAGCATTGATTTGTTTCATGAGAGTATTAGAGGGAATCTTTTGATCTCTTCTATGTTGCTCACTTAAACTTGAAACTTTCGCCACAAACATACACTCTGCTTCCTTGTAGAATCCTTCATCATTTTCCAAATATTTTTGGATATACTCTTTGAAGTGAAAAACCCTTCTTGAGAAAGTAGTTGAGATTTGTGCTAATTCCCATATCTCAAAGATTAAGGATATTCTTTTTTTAATACTATATATTTTCATACACCCACTAGTAAGCTCGATGAACCTTTTAAATTAGAACTGGTTCCTGGTACATCTTCAAGATTTTACATTGGTTCTATTGTAGTGATGGGATCAACAAATAAAGGTTTTGGAATCAAATATTTTTCTAGTTCCTTTATTCTTTCTTTTAAGACACAATTTTCTTTTCCTATATCACAAATAGACCCATTCAAGACTTCTCTAGTTGCATCGTGAAATTCTACGATTTTTTAGGGTGGAACCCCATGAAAATCGATCTCTGATTTCCACTTATATGAAACATTTTTATTTTTCAAGTTCACTTTTTCAATTAACAATTTTTTGGAATTTTTATGGTAGATCATGTGGTGAAAAGTGACATAATCTTCTTCAAATATCTTTGTCTCTTGAGAAGCTTATTCTTCATAAATAACCCTAGTTTCTATCATCCTTTTTTCTACCTAGTTGGGCTCTTCTATCACATCATCAACTTCCATATCTTTGGGACTCCCTTCAATTTCAGGTAATTCTTGTCCCTCTTTTTTAATTTCTCTCTTTATTTTTGTGGAAGTATGTAAAATGTGAGGTTTTTCAATTGTCTTCTTATTAGTGTCCTTCTCTCCACCATCATCTCAGTTTCCAATGGATGACCTTATTTTGTTCTGACCATTATTTCGAGGTTTGGTCTTTGTTGAGGTACTCTTATGTGATACATTAGGTGAATTTGGGTTTTTATTTGTTGTATCTCTACTCCTTTGCTTGTAACACTCATTTGTGTTATCCAATTCTTTGATATCATTTAGGGTGTCTCCAATAAATTCTTTAGGAAGATTCTGGTTATCTCCCCCTCCTTCTTCAAATTTCATAGACTTACTGAAATATGAAGCATACCCAATGAAAGACGTGTGTAGAAAAATATCTTTTGGATCAAAACCTTGAATGGTTCGAGATTCCTTCAAACTAAGCTAGTCAAATTGAACTGTATATTCATATAAATGAAATATATGCTTGACAAGAATCTCTCCAACCCTCCATGGTAGTGGGATACATTGTTTTTCCTTTTCTCATTGAAGAAATGTGCCTAGTGTTTGTACTATCTACACAGTTCAATGACGAAAAATCCTCCAGAAACATAAAATGGTAATAAAAAGGGTTTCCCCTAGAATCCATATAGTCTCAGAAAACTAAACTCTTCCAAATCTTCAAAAACTCCTTTCTGAGATAGAAAGGATGCAACTTCCAGTGATAACCTTGACATGGCAAGACCATGAATCATATTCTTAAAAGTAGACATTAAACCATTTTTTACTTTGTAAAAGTTATATTGGGCCTTGTGCCTCCATAACACTGGGTACTAGAAAGAAAATTGTTCTTTCTTGAAGTCAACATTTCTCGCTCTAGGGAAATATTCAAATATATGACAATAAACTAAAAATAATAAATAAATTTGAAGTCATATAGAATTTCTTAGTCTTTCTCAGGCTCCCCAACTAAAACGAAATCTCATTCGAGATGATGTGAGCCTAGTCAATCATGGAATTTTCATGAATATAACGATGGAGAATATTATATAATATATATTTGGTAACTAAGACTCTGGACTCTTATCCAATTATTATGGCGAATAGTCAGGCAAATTTCTTATACGGGTACTTTAAATAGAATACCTAGACCTAAGTAGAACCAACGTTGTGTCTCGGACTTGTGAGGAAAATTTTGAGAAGCTATGTTCCTCTACCATGTACTTTAAGAAATTCATCCGCCTCAAAATTATTGAATATCAAAGTGGGGTCAGGAAGTCACTACATCCTCCTAAACACTGAAGTGGCCAGAGAAATCGATGATTTTCCTTGTATATGAATGATTCTTCTCTTTGTATCAAACTTTTCGACACACCAAAGGATCACTTATTTAAACTTAGCTACTCCTGGTATGCACCTGACCAATGAAATACCTAAGATACAGACTTTGTCCAATTCCTTTTCTTTAGGTGGGAGAGACAAGTACCATTTATATTCATGTGACCACTGAAACTGGTGGTCTTCACATCTAAGGGTGTTGACAATGTCACCACAATATAATTCCTTCCTTTTACTTGACATGTCTTAACAAAGATTTCATTTTTTGTGAATAGGTGGTGCTATTGTTAATATAATATTTTACAACATGGTGTTTAATTAATTATTTATTTATTACCATGTATTGCCATGATTATCAACTATTGTAGCTCTTAGTTCAAGGTTGCTAATTTGTACAATTGATTTTGGATTTATGGCAAAGATTTTAGGAAAATCACGCCACTTAATAATGGTATTAGATTCACACAAGTGGCAGATGATGTGGTGGTGGGAAGTAAATGTCATCGGGAATGGTGATATTATATCAAGGAGTATGAAAAATGGTTAAGTATTGAGGCATGAACCGAGGAATGGAAAGTTTCTTATGGTGAATGTGGAAATGTGGGATCCGAGATTGTGGGGTATGGGGAACGAATGGAAAGATACAAGGGACTCCTACATCTGCATTGATGAAATATGATAAGTACAAAAAGGTTTAATTTTGTGAGTCGTGGAAATAGGTAAGTTATTCTTGAGAACACAAAAATGTGAGATGTGGGTCTGTGGGTCCAGGGAAAGGGTAAATGGAATCAAATCAATGTAGCGCATCCACATTCGGGAAATTGGTTAGGTATGAAAAAGTTAAAAGGTGTGTTATGGATGATGTAGAAATACAAAAGATCTTTTTGAGTGTTGTGGGTTTGTAGGTTGTGGGACTTGGGTATTTGAGGGGTGGGGGATAGCTTGGTCTCCCGCAACGATATTTCCATAAAAAACAAAAATGGTCAAGTGTTGGGTTCATTGGGTGGGGAAAATAGCTAAGTATTTTCTTACAGGTTTGTGGGTTTGAAGACCTGCAGACTTGGTGGTATCGTGATTTGCAACGCACATTTTTAAAGAAAAATAACTAAGTATATAATATTCAAGAGACAAGAAAAGAAAGGAAGAATACCAAAAATGGAACTTTATACACTAACATGTATCAACGAATGTAGATCAACAATCATTATGCAAAATATTGTAGAAATCCAAATGATAAGCCACCTAAATTCAATCCAAATTCAATGTCAGTGTGATATGCTAATGCAAACGATCAACATGATGATCAAAGTGATTATGAGTATATATTCACCACTGGTCAACAATCAAAGTCAAGAGATTTAATGGCTTCCAAATACTATTTTTAGAGTGAGTATGAATATGTCTGATTATTGGATATAGGTGTCACCCAACACATGACTTTCATAAGAGATTTATTTTGGTCCTTTCATGAATGTAAATTGAATTCAATTTTTTTGGCTGATGATACAATGCATACACCTTGAGGAAAAGTTTTTATGAAATTTTTTCTCTCTGGAATTAGAGAAAAAATGATTTCAAATGTTTTGCATGTACAAAAATTTAATAAGAGTTTGTTTTCCTTAGTAATGATTTGACAACCAGGGTATCAAATTATTATGGAATGTGGATTGCTCAAAATCAACTCAAAAAAGAAAAATTTCAAAACAATTATTATAGGATATGAAGATGGTAAGCTTCTCAGGATGAAAGGGAAATTCATTCCTCAGAAGCCAGATTTTGTATGAGCAATTGATTCAAAAAATTCATTGATAGGGTTATGACATGTTTGTAATGGACATATAAATTTTGATAGTCTTTCACAACTACAAAAATAGGGAATGGTTTAAGGAATACACACCTTTAAGAAGGAAAATGCAATATGTGAAACTTTCATTTATGGAAAATAAAATCGAGAAGTGTTCCCTATTGGATCATCATGAGAAAACAAATGTTTGAAACTCATACACAATGACATTTGTGGACCTCTAGATACTTCTCTTGAAGGATGTAAATACTTTTTACTTTTCATTGATGATTTTAGTCAAATGACTTGGGTGTATTTATTGAAGGAAAAGTGAGAGGAATTTGAAAAGTTCAAAGTTTTTCGTCGTATGGTTGAAAAATAAACCAAGGAAAAGATTAGTACTTTGTGGACAGATAATGGAGGACAATTCACTTCAAATGAATTCCAAAATTATTGCAAAGATAAAGCAATCAAAAGGAAATTCACAAATTCATACACTCTGTTGACACTCAGAACTGTGGGCTACAACAAATCAATCCCGAGGCAACCTCGAACCACTTTGGATTGGGAACTGCCTCTTCCAACCTGAGAGGGATCTCTCGAACAATGTCACAATAGGAATTTAAGTAGCGTGAAAAAGGTGGGCAGATTTATGGGTAAAAGATGGTCTTGGATTTGTGGGGTTAAACTACGGAAAAGGTCCATTGGGCATGGAGTCAAATGAAAACCGTAGAAAAGAGATAATAGCAGAGATTAAATGACTTGCAGAAAGTGAGGCAAAGTAGGTCTATCTTTCAGCGCTTTGATAAATCATGATGCGGTAGGGGAAAGAAAAAGGAAAGGTCGACGTAGCAAAGGATACATGTAGAGTTCTGAAAATGCAGATTGGTCTTACACAACTGATAGCTGGTGCAGAGGAAAGGCAATAAACACTTACAAAAAACCCAAATCCTTTCGTTATAGTAGTGGTCGTACTAAAGTATAACGAAGCACATCGGTTAGAGGAAAACAAAATGTAATGCAGTTGTAATGGGTTAAGGAAGACATAAAATCTATGGTAAGACAATTTCAGTTGTGAGTAAGGAAACACATAAATGAAATCCAAACAATTTTAACACATCTGAAAGAGAAAAAAACATGCTGAAAGAAATCGACTGTGATGAATCTCACAGTTGCAAGAAAAAATCATCTTTATTACTCCAGTCTGGTTTACAAAAACTCAGTCATTACAATGAAACTCTCTTCAAAAGAAGTTTTTTCAGTCTTGCGCTCATGCGTACCCCCTCCTCCCTTTTTTTTTTAAATGTTACATACATCCATCTTTTAAAGAAAAATAAAACTCTTTGTATTCCGGGAATCGGAAACGGTTTGTCTTCTAGACTCTGTGGCTTCCAGGCGCATCTGCGAGCTCCTGGAACCGTTACTAATCGTTTGACCACTCGTCATTCCTTCCTTGGCACTTGAAAGCTGCGGTTTTTCTTTAGAATCGCCCAACTTTCTGTTAACAATCTAGCAAGATGCCTTCACTGCAGTAATATAATCTGGTCGAGTTTATTGAAATAGTGATTGTATTTCCACGAGGGTTCTCCACTCCTTCGCCCATTCACTGCCTGACAGCCATAATATGAAAAACAAAATCCTACTGCAACTTTCTGGATACTGCTGCTCAACAACTCTCGGTCGGAAGAGACCTTGCTGTACAGACCTTGTTTCAAACCTGTACTAGAAAGTTGAAACAATACCCAAGCACAAGGCCACCATTTTTTCAACGCATGAGGCAAGGTCATGTCCATATCTATCCCATAGAAATATTCATCATCTGGATCACTGGGTTTCCATTGCTCAACCAAAAGAGATAGCACATTTACAGCATGACCCATATCTGGTCGTTGGTATGGCTCTCGTGCAGTGCAGTGACCTGCTAGTTCTGCAACAGTGCAAATGCTCTTGAATGTCTCATCTACGACTTACAGAGCCTTGTCATCAATTCCCCTCTTTCATTGCTTCCCTGAAAGGGTGATAATATTTGACAACAGATTCACAATCAACATACTCCATTGCATCCATAGGTGGTTGAATATCTTCAATAACTTTCGATGAAATAACTTTGCCTCTATGATGGACACCACGAGCTGCGAGCTGCGGCATGTACCTCAAGCAGTTCAACAATCCAGACACTAGTTTCATTTGAACATTTATTGTAAACAATAATCCTAGCTTGCCTAGGAGGAAGTTGACGAGGAATCATCAAACCACCTTTGGTTTTTGGAAGCAGTGAAGGTTGGAAAGGAGGGAAAAAGTAAGCATCTGCTAATGCAACAACGTGCTTGTCTGGCTCTTTGAGAACCACTTCAATGAATCGCATACCATCCCGCATCTCAGGAGTAGCCCCTGCTGCTCTGACTGTTGAAACTGCAACAACAATTTCAGCTGCAGATAATGGATCTAAAGGATGCCTTGGATTAGCTCACAACATTTGCATCACTGTCCCTTTAGCTGCAGCCTTGGGTGCTTGGCTATTGCATCCGTGGAACTTAAAACCACAGAAGGAATTATCGCTTCACTGCTTCTCTTCTGCTTGTCTTCACCGAGATATTTATTAATTCCCCACTCTGCAGCGAGGGGAACCTCCGCGGAGGACGCCTCGTGTCGCAAAGATGGCGAGGATGAGGCCTTAGCGACCAAATCCATGGAGGATGCGCCTGACTGGCAGCATATCGTCATTTCTTTCGAAGCTGAGGCCATTGCAATGGATTTGAAAATACACCGAAGCCGTCCCTCTCTCTTGTGCTCCCGCTGGTTTTAAAATCTGACATACAACAAGCCTCTGAGCCCCCTGCCTCCTGCACTGTTATATCCTGCAACGTTACATGACCAGCTCGAACCCATGGCTCCAACGCCTCCCCAACTCTAGGATGCATACCATCGACATCGTGAAAAACGTAGTGCGATTGAGGGCCAAAGAATTTGGCATGATAGACCATCCATTTTTTCATTCTCTGAGGATTCAGATCGTTGTACAGAGAGGATCCACCTCCTCGTTCAAAACCTGCTCGAATTACTGACGATCACCTAGCAAGGGTAACGCCCTCCTTTCGACACAAATGGTAACGGCCCAATCACCATAGAATGGTAACGCACACCTGAAAAGATCTTATTTTTATCGGTGTGGCAGGATTCACAGTCAATACTGTATGATGAGAATACGGTGCGGCATATACATTTTCCTTTTCTAAATATAGTCGCTCCAATGGATTTGGGTGGGCGAAATTGGACAACGGTCCAGTGAAATTATTATTGATACATTAACTAACGCAGTCGACCGTGCAATATCGTCAGGCACTCAGCTTCATGATCCAACGTCGGCGGTTTCGTGTAGCAACCTGCTATGGTCTCTTAGCAGAATGGATCGAATAGCGAAGTAGCATGTTTATAACGGTGCAATCCTATTATTCTGTCCACGTGTCTGGGCATTTCTAGCGTGTAAGAGAAAACGTCTCTCGGTTCGAATTGTCCGGCGCTATTCACAAACTGAAGAGGATCTCTCCCTGCTAAGAGTACAATATTCTTGTGATCATCAGAGGCTGTTGTTGTGAACACCATGAAGATAATTTTCCAACCTGACTTGACATGATTTACACGAGCAAAAACCATTTGAGAAACACATCGAAGGATTAGTTCTCTGATTTCTACAGAGCTTCTCTTTCGCAGTACAATGACAAATGGTTTCATAAATTCATTCTGGAAGTTGTAATTCACCAACTCCTCACGTTCTAAGAACTTCATAGAAAGCTGTCGCAAGGAATCCATTGCAAAAATAGCAATGGATAAATTTTCAGAACATCCAATTGTTACAAAGAAATCAGAAAGCACATTCCAATTCGAGACCAAATTAGTCTAATGCGGTTCATATTATAGTGCGCAATCTCAACAATCTTAGTAAGTCTAAAAACCCGAGGATCAGTTGGAGACCGTAGCTCCTCCATAGAAACCTTACAAAGTGCCTTTACAAAATCAACTATTGCCTTACTGTTCAACCTTTGGCTTCATGTGAATATGCGATTCATTTCAGAGCTTCCAATCTGTTCAAGCATGTTTAAATTGGTAACCAAATTGTTCATCTTCTCGGTTGTAACTACTCTTGAAGCATGACCCCCAACACCAGCACTATCATATGATCCCCGTCAAGTAGCAGCCGCAGCATATTGCAACCAGCCACGTCCCTTCCTTTTGAGGATCAGAAGAATAGGTGATTTTGGTGGCTTTACCTTCTCTAATTCACTCTGAGGTACTGCAAAAAATGTAGCATCTGGAGGAGCACGCTCTCCTAACAGATGCAACTGCTCAAATGTGAAACAAATGTTAAAATGTGTTCCCATGCTTCTTGCAAATAGTTACCATCTTCATCAACAATAGTAACAATTGCCTTGATCGCATCAATATTTTTCTACTTGATGTCAGTAGCAGAGTGCAGGGATGTGAACTCTGCCAAAGAAGTCACAAAAACATCTCGCTGCATCTGCATACACATGACAGAGGTAACATGAATTGCATTACAGAAACCTTCAAGGCACTGGTAAATAACCACCTCGTCCTCACTTTGGTCAAGAGGAACACTGAATGCTGCTAGCATTGGAGCCCAGCAAACCTCCACCATGAATCTTAAGATTACCACATCTGTAGCAGCATAATATATAGACTTCAAACTTGATAGCTTTTGCCTTAAACTGCTCTTGCATGTGCCGAATAAGATCATCACTCGTCTCCAGAGCTTTTTCTTCCCCTTTCTTACGAATCACAATATTTAGTATACCATCTAGACCTAAAATTTTGTTATGCAGAGATATAGAAATGATATCATCTGATTAATTAATGAATAGATGTTCCAAGCATAACTTGAATATTATAAACTCATTAACGTTCCAACTTGGAGAGCAAAGAAGTAAATTCAAGAGAGGAACCCTGTTTAACAAACCCTTGGGTGGCACAGTCGATTTTGATATATGTTACAACATTAGCTCCAACTAGGGATGGTACTTTCTCGTAAAGTGACGAGAACAGTAGACCAGGTGCCTTCATCCATTGGGCGACCTTACGTGAAAGTTGTAATTCTGAGTTCTCCTGCCAGTGAAATCACCCTTATCACATCCTGAACGCTGTCACTTTACTTGCATCCTTGCGGAACAAAAACTGCTCATTCATCCATTGGGTTACGGAGTCGTAATGCTTTAGAACGAAACCATGCTGGATTCAAAACTGAACTGAAAAACATATTGAAAATCATCGATGTAATCTAATGCTTGAAGTCAAGCTTATTTATATACATCACCTACTCTAACTACTGAAAAATTTTCACTGAATCAAATGATACAAAAATGCCAATGAAGCCAATCCAATAATTGTCTTCTTATTTGAAACTTTCTCACATTTTCTTCAAGCAGGCTGAAAAAGGAAACTGACAATCCCCATCTGACCTATTGGTGATCATGGATCTGCAAACCTTTCGTCAATTCTTGTGACCAAACGTTCATGACATAGCATATTCCTCCATTAAATGAATCCAAAAGATCAGCAAAAGGGTCTTGAAAAAACATATCATACTGAGGTATTAGAACATCCAAGGCTACTCTATGTTCTGATTCGTGATGCTCAGGATCATTAAACATGGCAACCATATCTTTTTCATGAAACAAGGCAGAGTCTACAATCTGATCTTCTGGCAGGAAACATCATAAATAGGTTCACTAACTTTCTGTAAAATTCCATGAAATACCTACCTATCGCCATTTAAAAACAGATTTACATCTTCTTCTTGAGTGAGTTCACAAGATCTAGCATCTCTATGAGCCAACTCTTTCTCGTACTAGTCGTTTTCATCAACTTGAGAAAATTCTATTTTTTCTTCCTCCTCCTCAAGAGGACTTGTATCACAACAATCTTCAAAAAGGATTTCAGCAGAATATATCCTCTTACAATGTTGATGAAATAGTGTGTGAAAACATTTCAATGAAGGAATACTGGAATGGGGTAAAGATTTATACCAGAGTCTAGCATCTTTTTCCAATGAAAACATAAGCAATTTCATGAGGACATCTTCATGGTGTACATTCAATTCTTCCATGAGCTTGTGGAATTCAAACAAATGCCGACCAGGATTGTCGTCTTCATCTTCTCCAAATTTAGGAAGGATATCCCCCCAAATTTTAATGTCCGGAACAATGTTTGGAAAGCCATAAACATTTACAAAGTCCAGAGGAGCAAACCTTGCAGCAATTCGAGCAGCGAACGAGTTCGACATTTGAGACCAATGGAGTCGCCAACAAAATCATGTAGAGTCTACGAACCAAGGAGTCGCAAGGTGAATGATCACAGCCAACCGAATGCCTATCCCTTGTTCACCATCAGGAGATAGATCTGAACTTTGTCATATCCCAGGGAAGATAACCTCGTCCTCCGTCCCCGGCAACGGCGCCAAAAAATGTTGACACTCAGAACTGAAATGGGCTGCAACAAATCAACCCCGAGGCAACCTCGAACCACTTTGGATTGGGAGCTGCCTCTTCCAACCCGAGAGGTATCTCTCGAACAATGTCACAATAGGAATTTAAGTAGCGTGAAAAAGGTGGGCAGACTTATGGGTAAAAGATGGTCTTGGATTTGTGGGGTTAAACTAGGGAAAAGGTCCATTGGGCATGGAGTCAAATGAAAATCGAAGAAAAGAGATAATCGCAGAGATTAAATGACTTGCAGAAAGTGAGACAAAGTAGGTCTATCTTTCAGTGCTTTGATAAATCATGATGTGGTAGGGGAAAGAAAAAGGAAAGGTCGACATAGCAAATGATACATGTAGAGTTCTGAAAATGCAGATTGGTCTTACATAGCTGATAGCTGGTGCAGAGGAAAGGCAATAAACACTTACAAAAAACCCAAATCCTTTCGTTATAGTAGTGGTCGTACTAAAGTATAACGAAACACATTGGTTAGAGGAAAACAAAACGTAATGCAGTCGTAATGGGTTAAGGAAGACATAAAAGCTATGGTAAGACAATTTCAGCTGCGAGTAAGGAAACACATAAATGAAATCCAAACAATATTAACACATCTGAAAGAGAAGAAAAACAAGCTGAAAGAAATCGACTGTGATGAATCTCACAGTCGCAAGCAAAAATCATCTTTATTACTCTAGTCTGGTTTACAAAAACTCAGTCATTACAATGAAACTCTCTTCGAAAAAAGTTTTTCCAGTCT
Organism: Picea mariana; assembly: GCA_032191745.1. NCBI lineage: Eukaryota > Viridiplantae > Streptophyta > Pinopsida > Pinales > Pinaceae > Picea > Picea mariana. The sequence goes on along the minus strand of JASDQU010100138.1, from coordinate 869,617 downwards.
TGCTCTCATGCGCGCCCCCTCCTCCCTTTTTTTTTAAAATGTTACATACATACATCTTTTAAAGAAAAATAAAACTCTTTGTATTCCGGGAATCGGAAACGGTTTGTCTTCTAGACTCTGCGGCTGCCAGGCGCATCTGCCAGCTCCTGGAACCATTACTAATCGTTTGACCACTCGTCATTCCTTCCTTGGCACTTGAAAGCTGCAGTTTTTCTTCAGAATCACCCAACTTTCTGTTAACAATCTAGCAAGATGCCTTCACTGCAGTAATATAATCTGGTCGAGTTTATTGAAATAGTGATTGTATTTCCTCGAGGGTTCTCCACTCCTTCGCCCATTCACTGCCTGACAGCCATAATATGAAAAACAAAATCCTACTGCAACTTTCTGGATACTGCTGCTCAACAACTCTCGGTCGGAAGAGACCTTGCTGTACAGACCTTGTTTCAAACCTGTACTAGAAAGTTGAAACAATACCCAAGCACAAGGCCACCATTTTTTCAACGCATGAGGCAGGGTCATGTCCAGATCTATCCCATAGCAATCTTCATCGTCTGGATCACTGGGTTTCCATTGCTCAACCAAAAGAGATAGCACATTTACAGCATGACCCATATCCGGTCGCTGGTATGGCTCCCGTGCAGTGCAGTGACCTGCTAGTTCTGCAACAGTGCAAATGCTCTTGAATGTCTCATCTGCGACTTCCAGAGCCTTGTCATCAATTCCCCTCTTTTTCATTGCCTCCCTGAAAGAGCGATAATATTTGACAACACATTCACAATCAGCATACTCCATTGCATCCATAGGTGGCTGAATATCTTCAATAACTTTCGATGAAATAACTTTGCCTCTATGATGGCCACCACGAGCTGCGGCATGTACCTCAAGCAGTTCAACAATCCAGACACTAGTTTCATTTGAACGTTTATTGTAAACAATAATCCTAGCTTTCCTAGGAGGAAGTTGACGAGGAATCACCGGACCACCTTTGGTTTTTGGAAGCAGTGAAGGTTGGAAAGGAGGGAAAAAGTAAGCATCTGCTAATGCAACAACGTGCTTGTCTGGCTCTTTGAGAACCACTTCAATGAATCACATACCATCCCGCATCTCAGGAGTAGCCCCTGCTACTCTGACTGTTGAAACTGCAACAGCAATTTCAGCTGCAGATAATGGATCTAAAGGATGCCTTGGATTAGCTCGCAACATTTGCATCATTGTCCCTTTAGCTACAGCCTTGGGTGCTTCGGCTATTGCATCCGTGGAACTTAAAACCGCAGAAGGAATTATCGCTTCACTGTTTCTCTTCCGCTTGTCTTCACCGAGATCTTTATTAATTCCCCACTCTGCAGTGAGGGGAACCTCCGCGGAGGCCGCCTCACGTCGCAAAGAAGGCGAGGAGGAGGTCTTAGTGACCAAATCCGTGGAGGATGCGCCTGACTGGCACCATATCGTCGTTTCTTTCGAAGCTGAGGCCATTGCAATGGATTTGCAAATACACCGAAGCCGTCCCTCTCTCTTGTGCTCCCGCTGGTTTTACAATCCGACATACAACAAGCCTCTGAGCCCCCCGCCTCCTGCGCTGTTATATCCTGCAACGTTACACGACCAGCTCGAACCCATGGCTCCAACGCCTCCCCAACTCTAGGATGCATACCATCGGCATCGTGAAAAACGTAGTGCGATCGAGGGCCAAAGAATTTGGCATGATAGACCATCCATTTTTTCATTCTCTGAGGATTCAGATCGCTGTACAGAGAGGAGCCACCTCCTCGTTCAGAACCTGCTCGAATTACTGACGATCACCTGGCAAGGGTAACGCCCTCCTTCCAACACAAATGGTAACGGCCCAATCACCATAGAATGGTAACGCACACCTGAAAAGATCCTATTTTTATCGGTGCGGCAGGCTTCACAGTCAATACTGTATGATGAGAATACGGTGCGGCATATACATTTTCCTTTTCTAAATATAGTCGCTCCAACTGATTTGGGTGGGCGAAATTGGACAACGGTCCAGTGAAATTATTATTGATACATTAACTAACGCAGTCGACCGTGCAATATCGTCAGGCACTCAGCTTCATGATCCAACGTCGCCGGTTTCGTGTAGCAACCTGCTGCGGTCTCTTAGCAGAATGGATCGAATAGCGAAGTAGCATGTTTCTAATGGTGCAATCCTATTATTCCGTCCACGTGTCTGGGCATTTCTAGCGTGCAAGAGAAAACGTCTCTCGGTTCGAATCGTCTGGCGCTATTCACAAACTGAAGAGGATCTCTCCCTGCTAAGAGTACAATATTCTTGTGATCATCAGAGGCTGCTGTTGTGAACACCATGAAGATGATTTTCCAATCTGACTTGACATGATTTACACGAGCAAAAACCATTTGAGAAACACATCGAAGGATTAGTTCTCTGATTTCTACAGAGCTGCTCTTCCGCATTACAATGACAAATGGTTTCATAAATTCATTCTGGAAGTTGTAATTCACCAACTCCTCACGTTCTAAGAACTTCATAGAAAGCTGTCGCAGGGAATCCATTGAAAAAATAGCAATGGATAAATTTTCAGAACATCCAATTGTTACAAAGAAATCAGAAAGCACATTCCAATTCGAGACCAAATTAGTCTAATGCGGTTCATATTATAGTGCGCAATGTCAACAATCTTAGTAAGGCTAAAAACCCGAGGATCAGTTGGAGACCGTAGCTCCTCCATAGAAACCTTACAAAGTGCCTTTACAAAATCAACTATTGCCTCACTGTTCAACCTTTGGCTTCGTGTGAATATGCGATTCATTTCAGAGCTTCCAATCTGTTCAAGCATGTTTAAATTGGTAACCAAATTGTTCATCTGCTCGGTTGTAACTACTCCTGAAGCATGACCCCCAACACCAGCACTATCATATGATCCCCGTCGAGCAGCAGCCGCAGCATATTGCAACCGGCCAAGTCCCTTCCTTTTGAGGATCGGAAGAATAGGTGATTTTGGTGGCTTTACCTTCTCTAATTCATTCTGAGGTACTGCAAAAAATGTAGCATCTGGAGGAGCACGCTCTCCTAACAGATGCAACTGCTCAAACGTGAAACACATGTTTTTTTTGCAAGTGAAAATTACTCCCATTTATAAAATGTATAAATGTATTTACAAAAGCAAATGAACGTGAAACACATGTTAAAATGTGTTCCCATGCTTCTTGCAAATAGTTACCATCTTCATCAACAATAGTAACAATTTCCTTGATCGCATCAATATTTTTCTGCTTGATGTCAGCAGCAGAGTGCAGGGATGTGAACTCTGCCAAAGAAGTCACAAAAACATCTCGCTGCGTCTGCATACACATGACAGAGGTAACATGAATTACATTACGGAAACCTTCAAGGCAGTGGTAAATAACCACCTCGTCCTCACTTTGGTCAAGAGGAACACTGAATGCTGCTAGCATTGGAGCCCAGCAAACCTCCACCATGAATCTTAAGATTACCACATCTGTAGCAGCATAATAGATAGACTTCAGACTTGCTAGCTTTTGCCTTAAAGTGCTCTTGCATGTGCCGAATAAGATCATCACTCGTCTCCAGAGCTTTTTCTTCCCCTTTCTTACGAATCACAATATTTAGTATACCATCTAGACCTAAAATTCTGTTATGCAGAGATATAGAAACGATATCATCTGATTAATTAATGAATAGACGTTCCAAGCATAACTTGAATATTCTAAACTCATTAACGTTCTAACTTGGAGAGCAAAGAAGTCAATTCAAGACAGGAACCCTGTTTAACAAACCCTTGGGCGGCACAGTCGATTTTGATATCTGTTACAACACACTCCATGACAGAATGGAGTGATAGAAATAAGTTAAGATTGGAAGAATTAGCTCACACTGAAAACACACACAGTTTGTATTATTGCACACTAATACATAGAGATTACATAGGTATATATAGGTGGATTCAGATCCAACTGATTCCATATTTGGAGGGAGTGGTTGAGAAGATATCTCAGCATCCTCCTACAAATCTTCAACCAACTCAATCAAGTCTTCTAAAGTAAGCTTTATTCTAACACCCTCCCTTAATGCTTACTTTACAAATTACAATCCTTAATCACAATTACAGAAAATTACAACACTTTAACTTTCGTCTGTCTGGCCTTCATCAGCTCCTACACCCACTTTGATGCCTCTGTACTGCGCTCTTTCTCTTCCTCTTCTTAGAGCTTACCATTCAACTCATTTAAAGCATAAATGCTTCAAACCATCATTCATGAACTTGTACAATGGACAATTTGACAACTCGGCACATCGGGGCTTCCGTGATAAAAGATGTCAATTATTGATGCATTCTATGAACATGCCTCCATCTGTCAGATTTTTGCTTTCAGCTATCCTTCAGTGTCTAGAAGAGCAGTTTGGATACGGAATGTCCTCAACATTCAATTATACAAGGTGACTTCCAATAAGAACAATTGTTCTTGAAACCGGCGCTGCCAGCTTATATCAAGATACAAGAGTTCCTACTACACTTACTAAACTATTAACTCGCATTAACAACACTAGTAACTACTATGTTGCCATTAAAACACATACTTTCACAATACGCATAATTATATATAT
>JASDQU010100138.1:835729-850461 GCA_032191745.1 Picea mariana | reverse complement strand
TTCAAAAAAAAAAAAAAAAAAAAAATTTTCCGTTTGGTAAAGTAGTTAGAGTTGGTTATTTGCTAAAAAGGAAAAAGAGTTTGTTTTTTAAGTTCTTTATTGATTTCGTGAAACATAAGTAGCTTATAGTTAGGCGGAAATACGTTTTAGGTTTTCTTTTCAAGATCTTGAAAAAGTTAGTTAAAGAAAAGTTGGTTACAAAGAGTTAGTTGTAAAAATTTGCTTTTGATTAGAAGTAATTTTTCTTTCAAGTTTCATATTTTTCTCCTCTTTTTCATCTCTTATAACATCACTAGTTTCACCACCATATCCCTTGAGTAAATAAAGCCATTAAAAAGAATGCTAAATCTAAAATTAACCAGAATTTTTATGTTTGTAGGGTCAACCAACTAGTTTAGGGTTCGGGCCTTGAATTAGGTTGGAGAGGAAACTCTTCAAGGCCGTTAAACACACACTGGAGTCAGAGTTAGGGAGTGTTAAAGTCCAGTGTCGTAAAATTTATTCGGGACCCCCCTCTAACATAGGGGATAAACACGAGGTTGCATGAGGAAAGGAAACAAAGATAACCCCTCCAAATTCGGATTGAACATAGTGGGGAACGCATATTGAGGATCTATCTTGGGAGTAATACTGATTGCATTTTCCTACGTAGCTTCGTGGACCTCGAATCCACTCAATATCCTCTGTTGTCTTCTGGACTATTTTCTCTCGATACCATTGATAGGTTTCAAACTTTTTATCCTGCTCATTGCGATTCACCCGACTGTCGATTGTACCCGCCTGGTGACTGACTGCGAGCTGGAAACTTAGTTGCTCATATTCTAGGGACTTACACGGGTGACTGCGGGGATATACCGGGGTACCTGGGGTAGACGCCAAATCACGCTTCGTAGAGTATACCCGGAGGGTGCTTCTGTGTTCGAGTTGCACTTACACCAGTTAGTTGCTCTAGTGTCAATTGGCGTAATTGTCCTTCCTACTAGATAGTCGTCTGCTTGATTTTCCTTTAGGAATTTTTAGTGTGTGCTCTGTGCTCCCTATTTTTCCATAGTGAGTTATTCAGTCATTGATTTGGATCTCTGACCTAAGATGGTAGACCGCCCACTCTGTCGGTCGTGAGGGCTTTTCGGTCTTCTGCTTAGAAATGTGGAGCCGCCTCTTTATAGGTGTTTTTTTTATACAATTGGTTTGCCAGAGTCAATGTGTGAGACTTTTACAGACTTGAAAGATCCCACAAGGGGAGAACCTATGCAAAATATCTTCATGGATAAAGTTCCTGACATTACCAACCAAGGAACCCCTTCAAAAGGGGATTCTTGTGCTTTTCCTTTTTTAGGAAACGTTGGTGTCCCTTTGATGGCCACTTTGTACATTCCTGGGTTGAATGTGGGATTAACAGTTTGGTTGGGTACCATTCCAAATGTCCCTAATTCTCTTGACGCTTCTCAGTTAAGAACCTTATTTCATGGGCATCATGTTGATGTTTCTTCATCAAATAAATCTTCTCCTCCTCCTTCTACCTTCTCTGGTGAAAGTATAGATACTAGTAATCGGAAGTCTAAACTAAATAGAAAGAGAAAGAATAGGAAGAAGAAATCACCAACCTCTACAAGTCATGTTGGAGATAGGTCGTCAACCTCTGCAAGTCATGGTGGGGGCATGAACCTAGTCCTTGCAATTCATACTGGAGTTCAACCACCAGCCTGTGCAAGTAAAGTTGGAGATAGTTCCTCAACCTATGCAAGTCATGTTGAAGACCAACACCCAGCTTCTGCAAGTCATGCAGGGGGAAAACACCCAGCCCCTGTAAGTCATGCTAGGGAAAAAAGTCCATTCACTGCTAGTCATACTTGCAATAGGTATGTAGCCTCTTAAAGTCATGTTATTGACCCATCACCAACCTCTGCAAGTCATGTTGGAGATGTGCAACCAACCACTTCTAGTCATGATGGGGGCATTGATTATGTTGAGAAACCTAAACAGATAGGACGTAAGCCTAAGTTCCTTTGTAATATTTGCAAGGGAGATCACCTTACTCATTTGTGCCCTGGTATTCCAAAGGTACGAAGATTATGGTCCCTGTCTGCAAGCTCTTCTGATTCTGAGTCTTCTGAGGTTTCCTCACAGCCTATTCAGCCAATGGTTGAGAAAGTGGTCATGCTGATGCAGTCTTCAGTTGATCCCTCTCTTTTATTGAAGAGTGTCGAGTCTACCAAAGCGGTCACGCTGATGCAATCTTCGGTTGATCCCACTCTTTTCATGGAGAGTTTCGAGTCTACCAAAGAGGTCATGCCGATGCAATGTTTGACTGATCCCACTCTTCTCTTTGGGAGTGATGTGTCTACCGACTATGTTTTTAACATTTCCAGTTCAGTACTTTCAGAACAAGGGGGCATATCGCTCACTTTCGAGCACACCCCCTCCAAGCCCTAGGATGGTTTCGTTTGATTGGAATGACCTTGTTGAGCCTCATCTTCCTTCTTTTGCACCCTTTCAAATAAGGGTTGATGTTAATTCAACAAACATTTATCGATGTATTGTGGATGAAGGAGCCTCTACAAGTATTTTATCCTCCTCGGTTTGACAAGCCTTGGGATCTCCCCACCTTGTGTCTGCTTCACATGAGCTATTTTCTTATGACATACGTCCTAGTGAATATTTGAGGGTTCTTCCTCAGTTTCCTATCTCGTTAGGTGGGAATATTGTCCTTGTTGATTTTATAGTGGTGCAAGGCCCGTTAGATTTCAATATGCTTCTCATGCATGATTATGTATATTCTATGAATGTTGTGGTGTCTACGCTCTTCCGGGCGATGCATTTCCCTCACAATGGAAGCATTGTCACTATCGACCAGTTGGCATCTGATAATCACCATCCTAATTTGGTGTTAGTTCAGGCTGCCCCTTTATATGTTCCTAGTATTCATGTAGACTCTACCCCGCCACAAGTAAATTGTGTGGCATCTTATCCTCGATGTTCAATTGCTCCCGAGCAGGAACTTGTTCACTCATGTTTTCCTTCTCGAGAATTGGTCTCAACAATTGATTCATTGGTTTATGCAATGGGGGCATGGGAGCCCTTGCTTCCCCCTCTTGGTCCAAGTGATCTTGAGTCTCATTTTGAGTCTAATCTCACTATTTGTAGATCCTCAATCCCTCGTTCTTGTGATTCTTCGTTGATAGACTCTGCCAGTCCCGACCAAAACCTCCATCGTCATATGGAATATGGTCAGTTTGCTTCTCCCTTTGGGACTGTCGACCCTCATTGTTTGCATGATTTCTCAGATTTTGAATTTCCTTCAGATGAGGCTATCCTTGAAGCCATGACTACAGTTTCTATACTGTGGGAAGAGTGACATTGTGGTTTTTGTTTTGTTCCCTTTTGGGAGACTTTCCAGGTTGATTATCAAAGAGACTCTTGGTCTCAGCCAAGAAGTCGGCTCTACCTGAACCAGTATTATGCATGAGCTGTAACCCCATGGATTCTTCTTTAATCTCTTTTCAGACTCTCTAAACATGAAAGTATTGTCGAGCGATCTTATTGCCCTTCACGCTCGCCAAACTCAAATTTGAAGGAACGTCTGTCCGGCGGTAGTTTACCCCTTTTTTGGTCTAGACGGTTAATTTCACAAATAAAAGTATGCTCTAGGAACTATGGTTCAGTAGAAGAGTATTCTCGGGCATAAGTTTAACTCTTTTTTGGGCCCGAGGGACTAAATTTTTGAAAAAGGAACATTCTCGATGGTTTTGGTTTATCACCGTTTTCGGGCCTTGGAGATTACTTACGAAAAAGGAGAATACTTATGAATTACTACGGTTTCTATACCATGAGGCTATCCTTTCTACTATTTGTCTCTTGACCTCATGAGTCGACCATCCTGAGAGTCCAGTCATTCCTGATTCAAAATCGTCGAAGTTATTTTCCTGATCATCGAGATCATCTTGTCTTTTCCCAACGATTCATCAAAGACCTTAGGGTAGTGCTTTATGCACTCCCATTATACTCCTACCTAATTTTTAAAGATCTTAAAGATCAGTGACACAATCTTCAAATAAAGAAGCAAATGACAAGAATTTTTTTTTTTTGTTTTTTTTTATTTAAGTGCTAAATGAAGCAACAAAGGGAAAATGCCGACAAGCACAAAACCAAGAAAACAAACTAAAATTATGGCTTAAAGCGCATATCGCAAAGAACCAGAGCAAAGACGCACAATGGCAATCAAGAAAGCACCGACTCTTACGCTTGTCTAAAAACCATAAAACAAAATCTTTCTTTTTTTTTCTTTATCTTTTTAATCAACAATCAAATAAGAAAAACTAGGCTAAGGATGAGAGGCCCTAACCTAATGACTGTGCAGCCCTAGACTCAAACCCCTGAGAGGAACACTTCTCACCGGAGGAGGGGATGACTGCCCCACCCAGGCTGAAAAGCAACCAGTCAAGCCCGCGACTGTCACTGAAACAACACGCGTGCATAGCTATAACAACACGCGGGTACTCGTGGGCAGAACTTGCACAGGCCGCGGGTCTGTATAAATGCTAAGACAAAACAAAACACAGGCAACCCAGACCTAAAAAGGCCTTTGGTATTGACAACCAGGGTCTCTTAAAGGCTTGGATGCTTCTTCTTAACAGAAAAGAAAAATAATTTCAGAAATAACAAACGCAACAAAACAGACTGAGACAAGACTGTAAACCAGCAAGACCCAGACAGGATCCAGAAATCCCCCTGAGAATGTAAAATTATGACAGGGAAGAGGAGACTGCCTCTTAAGCTCTCTGATCCCTACATGCTACTGAAACCACCACAACAGGCATTCAAATGCGAGCGGTAGAAGGTTAGGGCGTGGGTTACACGCGTGCAGGCCTTCTGTAGGCCGCATGTACCTCTGTGTGTCCCGATAATAAACGTCAAGCACAATCAAGGAAAAACTGGTATAAAGAACCAGGTTCCCTGCTAGCTCTGACCTAACAGAAAACAGACAAGAAAAGAAACAAAGAATACGATCCTTTAAACCACCCAAAAACCTCTACCAAATCCAGAAACCCTAAGAGTATCATCCCCAATGGAGTCGCCAATTCTGTTGTTGGGAAATAATACCCTACGGACTAGCAAGCTAGGGCTAAACTTGCATGCAGATCATGACCCTAAAGAAATCACTTTTAACCTATCACCCCAAAACTCAAACCCCTTTTTCACATGCTAACATGGGAAGAATCTACTAACCATTTTACTGATGTTTGGTGTAGATCCTCCATTGCGCTTTGTTTGCTTTCTTGCGCTGCTCCTTCCAAAGACAATTCTGCAATCAAGACAAAAACACTATGCATGCATGCTATTTTTCTACTTGAGGGTTAGAGATTAAGCATAAATCAAATAAATCATACAAAATTCATGCATTGGGACGGAAAAAGTATTCTTTTATTAATCTCAAGATGAATCAACTTACAATAATGATAGCGACCGACCACCATTCCTCGATCCTGATCCTGGGCTCCTCCTCTCCTTTGTCCTCCAACTGCTTTGCTTGACTTCTCCTTAGGCTTGAGGAAAGGCTAAAGGGTTGGGACAAACGGATTTCGCAATTGGGCAGAGTTTCTTTGCTATAATTTTACTCTTCCAAATAGTACCCCTACCCCTTCTTTTATAGGCTAGAAGGAGCTAGGGTTTTGGATGAACTATTGGCCATGCATGGCTGGGAGTTTCAGTTAACTGACCCAAATCTTTTTGTCCCGTCGGAAAATTTCCTGTTTTTGTGCTTTGTTAGGTAAACGCGGGCTGTAGTGGGCCAGCCAGCATTCCAACGTGTGCAGTAGTAGGCCTGCCAGCGTTCCAACGCATGCAGTAGAAGGTTAGGGCGCGTGCCACTTGATTTAAGAGGGTTTTCAAGAGTTTATTCAGCATGTCTTTGGGCAAGGAAGATATATGAGTTGGCCTGATGTCAGGTAAGCATGTGTGGTGCAATTTAGGGTTATAACAGATGCCCCCTAATGTGTGAGGTCAGAAGAGCATCTGATGGCCGAAATACATTACCAATTCTTTACGAATCTGTACTGATATGCTGAATGAGTGAGCCCAGGAATCAGGAGGTGCCGTCTGCAAAAAATATCAAATGTCTCACCGAGGCGGGCATACCCATGCTCAGGATAAAATAGAACCATGGCTACCAATCAAATACACTATAGATCCATGACAAACAACTATGAAGAGTAGCCGCGGACAATACATAGCGGAGCTACATCTCGAAATCAGAAAGATATACATATAAAGTATCCATCTCCCAGAAGCTGATTCGGCCTGATGGTTGTACTTCAGAGCTTGAGCAACAACTTCAAAATCTTCTAAAACTCGGGTAGGAGTGTAATATGAGTGTATGAATGCACTACCTAGAGGTCTTCGACGACTCGTTGGTTATGGACTTGATAATCTTGATGATTGGACTGAAGGCTTCAGTGATTTCGAACAAAGACTTGATTGGACGTTCAGGATGGCCGGGTATGCGGACAAGAGACATATTGCAGAGGAGTCGACTCAGGCTTAGTGACAAACTTCCCTTGGACAATAGCATGACAAGTGATAAGACTCAGGCAACATATCTGTTAATCATAAGTCTACGAAGCAGGAGGCAACACAAACTCTCCATATGTTTGGAAGAGTAACCAAACGGTGGAGGACACAACTCTATATAACGAGCAAAGCTTCCTAAGGTCGTACTACATCCCATAGTTTGATGATCAAACAGACAGATGTGCTTTATCCAAGGGCGACTCATTATGCTGCTAATAAAGAAAATACTTTTCCCATCCTCTTTTTGGGGTATATTTGATTTTATTTGTTCTTTTTTGATAATGAAAGAATAAAGGAATATTACATTACAGTGAAGGAACGAGTATAGAAAACATACAAGCTCAAGGCACAAGGACAAGACTGATATTCTAGGGAAATGATACTCGGGAAAAGTCCTCCAGTGGCCAAAGGTGTTAAGATGCAAAGGCAAACTGTTACTAGGCTGATGGGTAAGGTATACAAATGCGGTTGATAGAACACACAATGGTAACTTCCTTCGATGTAAGTTTAACGAGCCCAAAGAAGGGAAGCTCGGTGATTTTTCATATTTAGAGAGTCTGAAAAAGCATAAAAGGAAACTCCATTGGGGTACCTTTTTCATCAATAGTCTAGTCGGTTCGAAAAAGGGATAAACTAGCACCGATTAGATGTCAATTCAAAACCATTTTAACGAGTGTGAAAAGGACAAGATCACTCGACTATTTTTTCAATTTTAAGGAGTCTGAAAAAAGCTTAACTATGGACTCCATCAGGAATGTTCTTCTGGACCATTTTAACGAGTATGAAAGAATAAGGTCACTCGACAATCTTTTCAATTTTAGGGAGTCTGAAAAGAGCTTAACTATGGACTCCGTGGGGGTTTCTTTTTCGTAAATTTAGTCCCTCAGGTCCGAAAAAGGAATAAAATTATACTTGAGGATACTCTTCTAAAGAATGGAAATTCAATAGAGTATTCCTTTGTTCATACAGTTGACTGTCCGGACCGAAAAAGGGGTAAACTACCGCCGGACAGACATGACTTCAAATTTTAGTTTAATGAGCGTGAAAGGCCACAAGATCGCTCGGCAATCTTTTCATGTTTAGAGGGTTTGAAAAGGGCTTAAAAGGAGACCCGTTATGTTTGGGGAGTCCGAAGGGTAAGACAAAGAGTGAAAAAGACCCATGTGAATGAGGCTCAAACTCATATTCAGGAAATATTACACGGACTCCCGAGCCTACAGTGTTATTAAAAACGACATGGACACCATAATGCAACCAGGAACTACCTAGGGCATCCATGTTTTGGCAAGCTCTACCACCAAGTTGTAACACTTCTAGAGTAGATATGACAGTTCCGTGCCACAACTGGATGGGATCGATCCTACATCATAAGAACAAAAGGCAACGAGATGCAACGGTCGGGATGAAATCCTACCCTATATGCTCAAGTTGAATTTTGAAGATTTTTTTTTTTTTTTTTTTATGGACCGTCAATATATTTTTTATTTTTATTTTTTGAAACTCAATAAAAATTGTCCCAATACCTGATCAAATCCCTCCCATATAACTCCTGGATCACTCTAAATGGTTTTTGGTATAAAGAAACTGATAAAGGGGCCCAAAAAAGTGACAAAAAGAGGCCAAAAAGTCTATAAATAGAAGCTGGCAGCTCATTATCACCATTGCTGATTTGGAAATTGACTATGGAGCCAAAAGACCCCCTTTGCCAAAGATCGTGATTCCGAGAGCTACAGTGGACGAAACGGACTTTTGCTTGGACCAAGTAAGTACAAACTCCCTTATCTTTCATTTCAATACTTCACTTGTTGTGTTTATTTGATTTTGGGGGTGGGCGTCGACCTCAAAGAGGTCAGCCCTAGGCAAACGCAGGCTGTCCAAGGACAGCCCGCGGGTACCCGCGCGCAGAGCCAAAGCTGCACGCGGGTACCCGCAACTGTCGCCTCGACAGGCCGCGGGTACCCCCCGAGTGATGCAAAAAATGGATTTCAACAAGTCTTGACCCCCCCTTTTGCTTGGTTGTGTTGGCAGGATGTATGTTCAGTGGAGGGAGAGGGAGCATGAGGCCGCCAATGAGTTAGTGGCCGCAGATCCGAATGCTATGGCCATACTGACGCAATGTGGTTTAGTAAAATTCTTTTTGTGTCCGTTTATGCGCGCACAACCAAGGCTGCTGAATGCCCTGGTTGACTATTGGCACCCTGATGCAAAGGCTTTCATGATAAAGGGGCAATCCTTGGTGCCCACCATCGAGGATATTTACTTTCTGATTGGCCTCTCGAGGAGAGGAGAACCAGTCAACTTTCAGACGTTTCCTACGGGGCCGAGCAAAGTCTCGGAGTTGATAGAGGAATATTGCGAGGTTGGGACCAATTAAAGGACTTCCTCGATACCTGTTAGTAGTATTACCAGCCTCGCCCTTCAGACTATCTTATCGTTCACTGGGCAAATTACCGGCTCCGTAGCCATGCATCAGGCTTCACGCGCACATATGAACTGTGCAATCCAGTGCATGAATGCACAAATTTTTGATTGGAGTACCACACTATTAACAATCATGACAAGTCAGTTGACAACTTGCAGACAACGGACACACAGGATCTTCGAGTTTGGGACCTGTTAGCACTTGGTAAATTTCCTAGAGGTTGAAAGAGAAGAAATCTACAAAGGTAACCTTATCCAACTGCTTTTAAAGCTGGGATCTAGCCCTTCCAGCTTCAGAGAGGGATCTCTCTATATGATTTAGCTTTGTTTTCAATTTCAGATATTAGGCTAGGTAAAGAAACTGTAGGTTTTGTTGTTAAAGAGTTTTTTTAAATTGGTTGAGACGGTCTACACATCCATTGGGCTATGGGGTCTGTGTTTAATTAGTTATGAGATGAAACCATAAACACCAAAAGAAGACTTTCATAGGGCGAGATAATATATTCACTGGATCTTTAGTAATTAAAATGATGGACAGAAGAAAATATAAGAAAGATAACTTCAAGTAACAAGCAATTAAGAATTTCTTAATCCAAGATATCAGAAGATAAACATTAAAATTTTTAGAATCGGAAACAGGGTATCAAAGATAAATCCTGCAACATTACGCTATTCATAAATATTAGTTCCAGAAAACAAAATGATTACAGAGAAAGAAAAATATTCAACTTAGAAAATCAACATCACCAGTGAACATACACAAGAATCCTGTAAAAGTGCCTCTTCTTTATTAATGGCAGATCTCTTCAAAAATAGTACAGTTTGATAGCGATAGGGTGTGCGAATCAACAACACTCAATACTTTGAAAGGTGAAGTATTTATAATTCAAATTACAAACGTTCCTATCATAACTGATCAGGACGTGCTCATTCTATTTTTAGCCTAACTGATTTAACTAATCAAAACTGCTTGATGACTCGGTACAACTGCATGCAGAATTTCTGGGGTAGGCCGTTGGCGAGGTTCATGTGTAACCTCTTTTGACTGGACAGGTGACTGGACCTAGACAACTTAGCTGCTAGTCGAGAAGATCGCAGAGCTCCTCCCATGTGATCTGACTAGGCACAGTGACTTTGATTAGTCTCCAATACACTTCATCCATTTCCGTGTATTTAGAAAACGTGGGATTTGTGAGGAAAATGTATCGAATCTCATGTTGGATACTGATGTCCAACTGAAGGGCGTCCAGGAATGCTTTGCCAATGATGCTCCCTTGTATGCCAGCAAATTTTGAACTGTCTTTAGACACTTCAGACAATCTCTTTTTATAATCTGGGAGTGTCATTAATTTATCATTAATGACTTTCAGACCAGGTAGACCTTTCTTTTGGAGAGCATCAATTTTATTGAAGAATCTTTGTACTCCTTGGTCAATGACCCGAACCTTTTCCTCCAGCTGAAGCATTAGACTTCTCTTAGTTAAAACCTTTTTTACCTCAATTATGGTTTCTGTTCTGTCCTCGATCTTCAGTTCTTCTAGCTCTTCTCTGTTCTTAGAATTTAAGAATCCGATGATCTCATTTGCTTGTGTGGGCATGTCTCCCAACTCTATTCTAATCTTCTCAATGGCCTGTTGGATTCTCTGAACCAACTCATTCTGTTCAAACATAATCTGGATCATTGGCCATATTTCATTTATGGACTTTATGATGTCTATCCATACATTCTCTTTGACCTCAGCCAAAGTCTTCCCTGCCACTGTTTGTTTTTGGAGCTGCTGTAGTTCCTTCCTTAGCTGCTCAGTTACCTACTTCTCCTTGGATAAACTGGTTTGGAAAGAAGTTTTGAGTTCTTGGAGGTTCTCAAATTCCTTCTTCAGCCTGTTGATTTCAGTCTCTTGTAGGTTCATCTTTTCCAGGGATTTGGTGAGATCAGCTGTTCCCTCTGGTGATGTTACTGGTGTTGCTGATGGAATTGCTGTCACTGTTGCAGTGCTCAATCCTGCAATGGGGATAGCACTCAATGGAATTCCTTCCATCGGCTTCATCTGTTCTTTCTCTTTCAATAATTTTTCCATCTCAGCTTCCATTTCCTTGAGCTGAGCATTCTGCTCCATGACCAACTTTAGCATCTCATCCTTCTCACCTTCTTTCTCTGCTATCTCCTTTGCCTGTGAGTCCTCTGTGGGCGGGAGTTTCAACTGTTTTCTTAAGGATGCGATGTCTGCATTCTTTTTCTTTATCATCTCTTCTGCTGCTTTGATGTTCGCAGGATCATAACCAATCTTCAGGACCAGCTCCTCCAATGTCTTGATTCTGTTGTCTTTTGCGAAAGATGATATTTTCTCCAGTTTGAGTTGTGTCTGAGCATTGTTCAGTGATACCTGAAATTTTGCTGCAGAAGCTGAAGCGTGTGCCAATGTGTGAAAGACCATCTCCCCTTTTTGTTTGTGCAGATCCATCTGATCTGCTGAATGCACGTCCTTCGTCTGGAATTCGAAGGTGGCCCTCTTGTAGTCTGAAATCACTTTGGGATCCGGTACCTGGGCCTGTAGGAAGGCCATGTGCATCCTGCCTCTTTCAATGTTGAATGCAGATAGCAATCTATGTTGCGCTGTGGATGACTGCTTCTGGAACTGGGCATAAGTACTGCTAGTGAGGGTCTGGTTCTTTTTCTTGATCAATTCATACTTTTCAAAAATGCACAACTTGGGCCCAGTCTTGCTTGGTTGAGTATCCAGGGGAGAATCTGTGGATTTCTTTGGTATTGCTGTTGTGATTTCCTTATGCTGGCTCGAACCGAAAGGTGGAATGACAGGCTTGACCCCTGTAGTAGTTACTGTGGTAGGCGGGATTTCTTGTTCTACTATCGCGCTAGGCGTTGAAACTGTCTTTGGCCTCTTGGTGTGCATCTGGAACTCTTCTGATGACACCTCTGTTACAGGTGGAGATGACTCTTGTCGGGGACTTTTTTCCTTAGGGACCTGAGGTGTGGTAGTGGGTGGCACACTCGTCGAGGGAACCTGCTGTTCCACTTCAACTTGCTGCTCCATCTCGACTAAGGTGTCAGGCACCCATACTGTCTGATTTGAAAACTTTTCTATCTCGGGCTTAGACTCATGTACATACGGGATATTCTTATTTTTCACCCGCATTTCTGAAATGATCCCACATGGATCATAGTGCCATGAGAAGCTTGTAAAGAATTTCATCTCCTTCAACATTCTGTCAGCTTCTTCCCCGACACCTCGACTATTGTAGATGAAAGAACCAATCTGCCCCTTGATTTTCAATTGCTGCTTCTTCTTAAGGGAAACAAAATGAATGTCATCTGAATTCATTATCTGTCTAATATATTCTAATGCAAAGGTTCTTACCGACACATATTGAGGTAGTTTGTAAGGTGCCAATTCGCACCTGAAAACTCTGATCTCGGTGTGGTTTTGGTACAGATACCAGTCTCCTGTCTTTGCATTGTCCAAGATTTATCAACCTATCTTTATCAACCAACGGGATTTTGTCCAGGTCGACCGGAGGAGGAAGAAATGGATTCTCTTCTCCTTCCGCTGGTCTTGGCTTTGGCACCATCTCTGCAACAATACCTGCAATAAACAATATGTTAGTGGGGTCGACTAACTGTGGATGAAGGTGACGAGGAAGAAATGGAGGAATAATTCTGGCGCGATGGACGAATAATGAATGAAAGGGGAATAACGATAGTTTTATTCAAAACCGGGGTCGGTCGGACGCGGGAGACACGTAAGCAGGATAACGAGTATGTTAACCTGTAATAAATGGACAACAGGCCACTTGGGATGAGGTGGCAGGTGACGGTGGCCAAAGCATACAGATGGGTGACGTGGAAGCCAGGGATTGGTGGTAAAAGTCCCAATAAGGGGTTGTTCATGAGTGAAAGGGGTGAGGGACTGACAACAGGGACTGACAGCAGTTATGGGATAGGACGTATCTTGGGAATCAGTGGAACAAGTGGCATCAGTGGAGGATGACGTCCCTGAGTGATGGAGGATGTCAGATGGCATATGGTGAAAAGACTTTGGGTCCAATAGATTTGCACCACCTATGAAAAGGGGCCCACCTAAGAGAATATCCATTCCGGACCCCCCCCCCCCTTTGATTAAAAGTAGAACACCAGGGGGGGTCCGAAATCCTTTCTAGACCGTTGATCTGCGCGCTCGTTTCCAGGCCGTAGATCTCAACGTGCTCTTTAATACTCATTTCGGACCCCCCCCTCCATTAAAGGTAGAACGGACAGGGGGGTCCGGAATCCATTATGAACCGTTGATTTAAGCGCCCTTCCCTGGGCCGTCCAGATTTGCGCCAATGTTATTACCGATTCTGGACCCCCCCCGGGTTAAAAGAAGAACGGTCCGGGGGGGGTCCGGAATGGTCTGTGCACTGTAGATCTGAGTGCCATGATATGGACCACTGATAAGTGTAGGAAATATAAATCATGAGTGGAAAAAGGGATGTGTCGGGAAACTTAGGATAAGTGCCTTTTATGGGTTTTTCCCAATTTTTCACATAGACACCACCAAGGGGACATCATCTAAACTATTCTTAGGCAATGGAGACATGGTGTAGCATTTTCATCAATCCGGTTTCATGGGTGGTGAAGCAAATGAAGAAACTAATCTACATGCTAACCTATCTTCCTAGGACAATTAACCCAGATTAAACTGTTGGGTTAAGAAATTACTCTACCTAAGGGCTATCTGACCAGGATTAGATAGTCTGGTCAGATTTATTCACTACTCTAATATAAGGGCTATCTGGCCAGGATTAGACAGTCTGGTCAGATTTATTCACTAACCTATCAACATTAAATTTAGAAAGAACTTGGCCATGCTTGAAAGGTATGGCCAAGTTACTATTATTGCATGGGGCTTTTTCCTTTTAATTCTTTTATGCCCTCTTTTCCTTTCCTTTCCTTTTCTTTTTTCTTTTCTTTTTTCGCTTTCCTCAAATCATTTGCAGAATGAAAAACCAATTGTCATTAAAAACACTAGATACAGATAATATCCATAATATCCAAGTCATCAGTTGATTCCCATAATTTATGGGGTGATAACAGTGGCTCCACCTGGGGATGGTACTTACCCTGTTAAGTGCCAAGAATCCAATTTCCTGTCATTCTGAACATATCTGCCTAGTAGCCTTCGTTGGTTTTATTCTCAGAAAAAATGTGAAAAACAGTGATCAACAGCTTAGGGCCTTCTCTTTGGGCTTCAACCAACTGATTAATGTTCCTCACTCAGAAAATGCAAGTAAAAACTGAAAATTGAAACTGGTATGTACAATGGAGAGTGAGTTCTTCAAATTTTTTTACTGAGGTGGGACATAATGTTTCAGCATTCTTCCATTCACAGGTGCTCCTGGCAGATCTGACCCATCAGCGTTGTTTAGCAAAAAAGTATTGTTTCCTCTGAAAGCTTGGATCATGTATGGCCCTGTCCACAGATTGTCAAATTTCCCATGCTTTCCCTTGTCCTCGTTATTGGCATCCCATCTCAACACCAGATCTCCCAGCTCAAAATCATCCTCCTTGGTTCATTTGTCGAAGATCTTCTTGATGTTCTCTTGGACGACTTGTGTTTTGTTGAAAACATCTTCTCTAGTCTGTTGCAAATGAATCATCTGATTGATTCTTCTCTGGGAGTCATTTGGCTCCGCTTGTATCTCCTGAAGTAACTGTTACAGGTATGAAATAACTGAGAGGGGGGGGG
>JASDQU010100138.1:764639-832600 GCA_032191745.1 Picea mariana | reverse complement strand
GCATTAATAAACTGCTCCAAGTGGCCGCGTTGGCTGGGGCCGTGGATGTTTCCCCGTAGGGGTTTTACCACGTGAAAACATCGGTGTGTTGATCTTTGATCTGGTTATGTGAGTGGTTACTGAAGGTGTTCGTCCTCTGTTGGAATACCTGTGTTGTCGAACATATGTTGGTTGGATATTCTAATGAAAAGAAAGATGTCATATTTTATCCAATGGTAAATTTGTTGTAAGTTAAGATGTCATATGTGATGAAATAGAAATAAAAAGTGTTGTTGAGATTGAAATTCATCTGGAGAAATTGGAAAAACAAGTGGATAAGGAGAAAAACAAGATAAAAAATCAACCAAGTAAAGAAAGATGGTTTGAAATGGATTGGACTTCACCAGAAAATGGAAGTGATGAAAAATATTCTCATGATGGTTCTTCTACACATGAAGACTTAGAAGAACAAACTTACACTAATGAATATCATAAGATGCTTAAGTGGGATACTCAAATTTTAAAATATCTTATACCTAATGAACAAAATAAAATAGGTACAAGAAGTTCAACCAAAATACAAGAAGAATTTGCCTTAATAACAAATTATTTTACTGATCCTTCAACTTTTAAAGAGGAAGTAAAATATGGAGAATGGAAAAAAGAAATGATTGATGAGTACAAATCAATGATGCAAAATGGTGCTTGGAAACTTGTTGATTGTCCTCAAAATGTGGAACCCATTGGATGCAAATGGGTTTACATAATCAAGTACAAGTCATATGAAATGATTGAGAAATATAAATCAAGACTAGTAGCCAAGGGTTTTGTGCAACAAGAAGGAATTGAATATGAAGAAAAATTTTCACCTACAAAAAAATGGAATATGATAAGGATAGTTCTTTCTTTATCAGCTCAAAATGGATGGAAATTACATTAGATGGATGTCAAAAGTGGCTTCCTCAATGGAGACTTGTAGGAAGAAGTATACATGATTCAACCTCTAGGGTTTGAGCTCGAAGGACAGGAAAATAAAGTTTGCAATTTAATTAAATCATTGTATGGTTTGATTAAGCAAGCTCCTAGAGATTGGTATGCCAAGATGGATGACTACCTTCCCACAATTAGTTTCCAGCGAAGCGAATTCGATGATACATTGTATGTACATCTAAAAGGTAAAAATATGATCATATTAGTAATTTATATGGATGACTTGATCATTACTGGAAACAATGATGATCATATTTCGCATGTGAAGCAAGAATTACATGATCGATTCAACATGACTAATTTGGTATTACTTCACTATTATCTTGGAGTTGAAGTATTTCAACAACCAAAAACAAATTGCATTAGTCAATGCAAGTATGTATTTGAACTATTGGAAAAATTTGTCATGATAGACTACAAGTCTATTCTCACCCAAATGGAACAAAATTTAAAGGGAAGGAATCGGTAAACAATACTAGTTATAGGTAGTTGATTGGCATCTTGATCTACTTGAAAACCACCCATCCAAACTTATCATATGTAGTCAGTAGTATTTCGAGATTCATGCAGGAACCAAGGAAAAGCCACTGGAATGCAACAAAAATGGTTCCTAAATATATCCAAGGTACAAAAGATTACGGTCTTCTATACAAAAGGAATAAGAATTTTGTACTTATTGGATATTCCGATGCAGATTTTGCTAGAAATGTTGATGACAGGCCATCAAAATTAGGTTATTTAATGAATATGGGATCAACATAATTTTCTTCAAGTTGCAAGAAGAAGGCTATAGTGGCAAATTCTTCAGCAAAGGTAGAATATATTTTAGCATGGGAAGCAACATGTGAGATTGTCTGGTTAGGAAAAGTTTAACATGATATTGGAATTCTTTAAGAAAAATCTACTTCATTATTGATTGGTAGTCATTCGGCCATAAGACTTGCTAATAAACCAATTTTTCATTCCAAAACTAAACATGTCAACACTAAGTACCATTACATAAAAATACTCATCACAAAGGGCATCATCAAACCGAAGTATTTTTCTTCTGAAGATTAGATCTTCGATATCTTCATGAAATCCCTTGGTAGGATAAAATTTACTAGGTTTAGAGCAAAGCTTAGTATTTGTTTAAATGTGCTTTTGGATCAAAGGGGGAAATGTTATACATGATGATTCTAAATTACTTAGTCTATATTAAATTTGAATAATATTGTATTTAGTCTTTTCTAGAATGAATATTGTTAGATTAGATAATAAATATAGAAATTAGTCGTTTCTTATAATCATTAATTAGAAGATTAGTTAGATTCTTCATTTATTATACATGGACACTTGTCATGTTCACATGATTATGTGATAAGATGTACATATCAAATTTAATGTAGTAATATAGAAAGATGAGCTTATTTGAGATCTTTTCTTCTCACGCGAGAGTAATGTTGAGTTTGTAAGCTCCTGCATAAACTATGTAATTTTTATTTTCCTTCATTAATAAAAGTTGTGTGTTTGAGGACACTTCTGCCATCATCTGTTCTATCAATTATATGGCACATAATGGCTTGATATCATGGAGATATACTCCTAATCTAAAGGAAAGACATTGGTTCTTTCTGTGTTATCAGTTACCTCAACCCAGTATCCAAGGTTCAAATTCTATAGAGGAACATTGCTGAAGTAGTGAAAAAGCATAAACATCTTAGATTTGGTCATAGATAGATAACTATTTACTTTCATAGGCTCCGCTCACTCACACTTAATTAAAGGATGATGTTTAGACTAGGAAGCGTATGGAGTATCCAAGGTATTATGCATAAGGACATAGCTCATCTATAAACATGTATATCTAAGTAATTATCACAAACATGTATCACACTGCATGCCTTTAAAGGAAGATTGAAATTCCCCATCCACCTCCCTCAAATGATAATTATAAGGAAAGAGGAAAACATGTTTAAAGGTAAAGGATCCAGAAAGGCATTTTAGATCATGTGGGACATGCATGTATCTCTACTGGGTCTATGGATTCTCATTGTCAGTGGATCAAGGCCTATGATATTGGGATGACTTTATTGGGGCTATGGAAACTCGCTAGTAGTGGAGCAACACTAGAGAAATGTAATAATTGGCCTGAACTTTCAACATTCTTGATGTATAATTACCTTGTGATACTACATTATCCTCTTTGGAAGGACTAAGTCTAAGAAAATGAGCTGTATATAATTTCGTTGAAATGAAACCAAAAATATATCCAAATTAGGTATGAACTCTCATTCATATTGTCTCAAATTCTATTATCAGTGGGACCTACTAAGAATGGAATTTGATGCTTCTCGAAGATTTTTTTTTTTTCATGAACCATTATTTTTCTTGACCATATATGGTGCAAATATTCATGGTGCCACCCAATGCGTGATAATTGTTGTGCTGGCAACAACCCCTCCCCATTTTTTCTACTATTCTTCTGAACTTCATTCCTCTTCAAGTTGAAAAGTCATAGGGTCCCTCCTTATTTTGTTCAACTTTTCATGGTCCATCTTGCCTAAGTATGGGTCATTATGTCTTGCAAGTTTCACTAAAGGCACCCATTTCAAAATTGCATTATCCCTAAACTAAACCATCTTTCAAAATTATTTTCTTCAAAAATTCTCATCTCTTGCTACCACACCCTTTATCACTGGCATAAATCATTTTTGGTGTCGATACAATGTTTATCACTAGTAGAAATATTTTTCGGTGTTGATAGTGTTTATCATTGGAAGAAATATTTCTTGGCACAAATACATCCTTCATTTCCCAAAATAATCTTTAATGGAGCTGATATATTCTTCATCGCTCGATGTGATTTCCCTTCTCACCAATGTTGCTCCATGAAATTTTTTTGCGCCAACATTTCACCATATAAAATGTTTTTTCACAGTGAAACACCATATGTTGCTGATAAAATATTTTTTCTCTCTGATATATTGCTAGAAAAAAATATTTTCTTTTCCTATACATTGGTGAAGAAAATATTTTTCTCCACTGAAACACCACTGAGGAAAAACATTTTTCACCAATGTATTGTTGAAGAAAATATTTTTCTCCACGGCTACACTGTTGATGAAATTTTTTTGTTGTATACATATCATCAAGGAAAATAATTTTTCTCACCGATACATCGACAATAACAAATATTTTTCCACCGATGTACCATTGAGGATTTTTTTTTCCTCGTTGATACATCGCCAAGATTTTTTTTTCTCAAAAATACATCCCCACATCATTAAATTCACATGTGCAAGGTGAGTTTTCATTGTTAAATGCTCATAAATCTATCCTTTTTTGTTTTTCACTCCCAATGGTCATTTTAAACTTATAAAACCCCATTTTTCACCCCATTCAACATCGTTGCAATCAAATACATCATGTCTATTTGGAATAGGTTCAAATCATTTTCTATGGCACGTTGCTATCCATGAATGCCCATACCCTTAACTTCCCATTCATATATTGATAGGTATGAAACCTTTACAGGTCACGACCCTTTTTCTTTCCTCACAAGTAAAATGCAATGAAAAATAAAAAGGCTTTTTACCGATAAGTAAAATCGGGTCTTCACTTCCTTCACATGTTTATCCTTCTATATTTCAGATGGTATACCTTCCCTCATTTATGAGGAATTGACAGCTCATTCCTCTTTCAACATTGTTTCTCGAGATTTCACATTTGAATCCAAAGAGAAGGGGGTTTTACATTTTTCTCCCAAAACAAAGCTTGCAACCACATAAGTTGGGCCCGAAGAGTTTCTTCCTCACCATTCATATACCCTTTTCCACTATTAATGGTTTTCCACTTGAACCTTAAGCAAAATACTCTCTTGGAATGTGACCCATGCTCTCTTAAAGCTCCAACCTCACGTTGTAGAGAAATTTTCACAATTATAGTATTTACCAGGATCTGAGGTTTAACAAGGGGAAAATAAGATCCTGCTACCTAGTATTTTAAATCCTATTTCAATCTTGGGGTCACCATGGATTCTCTACGAGGGGGTTGCTCAAATGCTAACCAAACTAGTTTTTTTCATCTTTGACATAGGTGAATCACAAGAACCATTATGGCCACCTATTGAAGAATAAATTACAAAGGACCCATCATTGAAGTTTCATTAGACAGAGAGGAAGAAGTGGTAGAGACCATCATCCCAGACCCCATTCACGATGATGTGCTCTGTATCATTGAAAAATATGTGTCCTATCACTAGGGAGAGATATCTGAGATGTTCACCATTGAAACATGTTTCCAAGAATTTCCAGAAGGGGACCGAGATATGGGCATCTGCCAAAAAATTAGATGCTCTAGACTCAATAGGATAGCAACACACACAACAATTTTCCCATGTTCTTAAGCAATTTAATGGATTATGAAACATACTAATGTAGATAATAGACTAATAAAATATGCACATGGAAAGGAAATTTATTCCTTTATTCCTTTAGTGCTCAAAATGTGCTACAAACTACCAGATGAAGAAATTGAGCTTATTGAGGACTGGATGAAAGAATTACCTTTAGATCCCATATATCTCACGAAGAACTAGTGGATCCTAGGAAAGAATTTTAAGACCAGATCATCGACCAATTACCCTACAAAGATGTTGAAAACACCCTATCGATATGTGGTGGTCATGCTATGCATACTATATGGAAACGTTGATGCCTAGAAATTTAGGGTGTCATGGGTCCCCATGATCCACTCTGTTAGCACTAGGAGTTGTCCTTATAATGCTAGAAGAACAAGCCTAATACCCATCAGAATATGAATAATTAAATCATGTTTATGGTTGGTGGATCAACAAGAAAGAACAAGAAAGAGGGTAGCAGATTGTTTGCAGAGGCATTCCATTGGGCATGGAGTCATAACATTTTGCAGATCAAAGAAAATCAAGTTGCATACCAAACAAAGACTTATGTGATGATACATGGAGGTATAGGGAAGATAACAAAAAGAAGAACATTCATCAAGCAGGGATCCTCTCTGCAAAATAAATTAAAATAATACTTGAATAGAAATCATGAAAGGAGGCAATCACTGCAAATCCTTTGCAACTCATGAATCTTCTACCCATGGAAAACCATTGATCCTCAATGTCTTAAATTCATTCAAGAAAGATGAAAATGGAAAATGGAAAATATAGAAAATACAATTTGATAGTAACAACTCTCATGAATCTCTATGTTAGAAATGTTTTCATCATATGCCAATAGGGTTAAAATTTAGCATACACACAAGTTTCTTCTCCCTAAGGCCCTTCTCAGGTCTCTTAACCGAACCCTTTTCAAGTCCATTACACCAACCTATATAGCCTACTATTACATCATGCACTAAAGACTCAAACTTTCCATCCTAAGCCCAAAATAGTAATCTATTACAAAACATAATGACACCTATAAACTAACCTCTAACTTCTAGGAAACAATTACAAAAAGATAATGACATGTGTAAACCCATTCATATCTTTAGGAAAATGCTTCAACTTCAGATTACTTTACTATTCAGAGAGAAGAGAATATATTTAGTTGCTAATCTATCATATCTTGATGAGTCACCTATTCCTCATGCTCTCCTGACATTTTGGAGGAGTCCCTTTGCGCTAGACCTTCGAGATGAAACAAAATATGGATGGCTATGTGGTTCTGCAGTGAACTGTCACATGTTGCAAAACCTTTGTAGCAGTTTCGATGTGAAAAGGATTTTGCTATGAAATCTCTGTGTAAACCGATTTTGCAAGGAACCAAGCTCTCTCTGCAAAATCCATGTAGAAGCCTATTTATTAAGCCTGAAAACATTGTCTTCACCTCTATATGACCTCCCTCATGTACAACATCTTTAAGTTTGATAGCTGATCAAACTCCATGGGAAGGTCCTTCAAAGACCTGCATAGTGAAATATCAAGAAATTCGAGTAGCTGAAGTTTAGATATGGAAGGAGGAAGCATTAACAATCTTGGGCATGTAGACAATCTCAACACCCTTGAAATGCCTTCCTAAGAAGATTCTTATGTTCCATAGTAATGTTGAGATCCTTATAGAGATCATCTTATACTTCTTGGACTTAAAGTGGAAGCCCTATGAAGACCCCCCCTTGATGAGCAAAACTCACAAGCAATGATAAATTCATTTGAGTAGTTTCCCTATCCTTGAAATGATCTGTGTTGGTAAGGTCCTTTATGATGTTTATGAAAATAGAAACATCATCTATAGCACCAACATAATAGAGTTCCATAAGAATATTAAGCATGCTTCATTTCTTCATTGCTCTTGAGCTTCGATCTATGTCCAAATCATCAATTGTTTTCCCAGAAAGAAGACTTTCAAGAGCCCCTGCATCAAATTGAGTGAAAAATCCTTATACCTTTTATGAAGTAAGGAATAAACCTTAACAACTGCATTGATGTCAAAACTTCTAAGTTTTTCATCACAGATAGTTGTTACAACTTCACTGACAAATTTTCTCAAGTTAACAAATTTCAATTCCTCCAGCAATCCTTCTCGCTACTCTTCATTTATCTGTATTTTTTTATTTTTTTTATGACTGTTGTGTTACACTTGATGCTAGAATCTAGAGACCTCAGGAAACCTGAATCTGGCCTTTCTATATTTAAATTAGCCCTGCGCATTGCAAACTTTGCTTCATTTAATTTTTTCATCTCTTCAAGATGAGCTCGAGCCTCCTCATCATATTACAAAAAGATAATGACATGTGTAAACCCGTTCCTATCTTTAGGATAACACTTCAGCTTTAGACTCCTTTAATATTCAGAGAGAAGAGAACATCTTTGGATGTTGATTTGTCGTATCTTGATGAGTCACATGTTCCTCATGCTCTCCTGAAGTTATGGAGGAGTCCCTTTGTGCTGGCACTTCGAGATGAAACATAATCTGGTTGACTGTGTGGTTCTACAACGAGTTGTCACACGCTGCAAAACCTCTGTAGTAGTTTTGCATCGAAAATAATTTCACTGCAAAATCTCTGTGTAAACTAGTTTCGCAACGAACCAATCTCTCACTGCAAAATCCATGTAGAAGCCTATTAAGCCTGAAAAAATTGTCTTCACCTTTATATGACCTCCCTCATATCCAACATCTTTAAGTTTGATAGCTGATCAAACTCTATAGGAAGGTCCTTCAAAGGCCTGCATTAACAATCTTGGGCATGCAGACAATATCAACACCCTTGAAATATGGGCACACATGGCATTTTTTTGGTAAAATAATTCCCTTTCTTATTCACATGCAAAAGAAATATGGTGAGCTTCACCACAGGAAATACCTTGTTAATGAATTCACCAATCTTGGCATGCAGATGCTAAATACATTGTCAATAGTGTCAGATATCTTGACCTCGAGAGTGATTGTCTTGCCCATGAGGGCTTTCACAAAAGTCTACGTATTGACGCTGGAATATAACTAACGAATACACCTATGATTGAAAGGCTTTCTACAAATATCGCACAGAACATAGAGCGCAAGCATGAAGATATATGATGATATTCTCCACAAATGGCATTCTCTTGGCAGATTGACAACTGATCACTCACACTATGTTCGTGGCACGCCCAATTTTCTTTTGACTGCATTCAACATGTGACTGTAACACTTGGAATATTGACACATAGACCGTTTAGGATTTCAATTTCTGAATCATAGGCAACCCTTTTTTATTTGTTTTCTTTGTGGGATATATCCCACATTGCTAGGGATAATGTAATCTTTGGTGTTTATATGCACAAACACCTCCAATATCTTTCAGTGCATAGTGCACAACCTTTTGGGTCCTTTGTCCGATCGTCCCCTCGTGGCATATGTCTTGGTATCCTTCGCGTATATAGGATACTAGAAGCTTTGGTATGCAGGTCTCCTTGGCTAGCTCATGGACCTAGGTGCTTCGACATATACTATATAGTTTATTGGGCCTTGAGCCCACCAAAGTTTGGCTTATATAGGATACTAGGAGCTTTGGTATCCAGGTCTGCTAGCTCATGGACCTAGGAACCCAAGGCCCGCCAAACTTTTACATAAAGGTATGCAGGTCTCCTTGGCTAGCTCATGGACCTAGGTGCTTCGACATATACTATATAGTTTATTGGGCCTTGAGCCCACCAAAGTTTGGCTTATATAGGATACTAGGAGCTTTGGTATCCAGGTCTGCTAGCTCATGGACCTAGGAACCCAAGGCCCGCCAAACTTTTACATAAATGAACCCAAATTGGCCAAGAGAACCCATTTTTATTTGCCAAAACTTATAAAGTTTTACCTAAGGCCCATGATTAAAGGCAGTTTGAACAGTCCGCTTAGCCCTAAGAACACATTCATCCTTTTAAACTAAATTTTACCAAATTTTATTTTAGGAAAATTCAAATTTTGGCCGATGTTTTTTATAAATTATAAATTTAGCATGTGATAACACACTCTACCACCACCACTAGACACATATTCAACTAGCAAGATTTCCTCTATGCTACAATGGAGGATACTATATCAATTGCAAAATGCACATCTCTTGGCAAACATCCAAGTTTCCACATGTCATCTTATTTGTTGGATGTAATGTGCATGGTGCACATCTATACTGAAATGGGTTGGGAATGACAACCAAGTGACCCTCCCATTCATGTTTATGGTCAAGATTTATGGGAGCACAAATACAACATGCACTACCATAAGATATACAAGAAATTTATGATTCCTCCATATTAGTTATTGTTCTATGCTCCTATGCTTTGCATTTCAAAGAAAGAAATGGTTGTAGTGGGGAATATAGGAGATTGGTTCATGATGGAAAATGGGATATATATCAAAATGTATGGTGCAACCAAAGCTCCTCATCTTCTTCCTAAATATGTCCCTAATAAACTCATTTTGCAGGAAGTGGCATACCAAACACTTGTGAATGGAATAGGTGCATCTCTCACTAGAGATAATAAATTAACTTGGATTCCCATGCCATTATGGCTAGGTTCTTACTGTTTCAGAGATATTAAGAAAGTGTGGGTAGCTTACATTAGGGACAAAGACAAGGAACAATCATGAGATGTATTCTAAATTGCAAAGTAGGAAAGGAACAAAATAGGGAAAACCAAGAGTTGTAATTGTCATTAGGGAATTCAAGAACTCCCAAGGAATAGTTACAAACTCAACTATATATGACAAAGAGCACCCACTTTGAAGGGGGTCTTACATTTTGTAATTTTTTGGAAATATTTCTAAAATTTGAATAGCAAGAAGCCCTCAAGGCCATTTTGGAGGAGAAGGAAGTTTGGTGTTTATGAATCTTTTGTTATGAACTGCTTCCAACTTGTTCATGATCATTATGGATGTTGTAAGGTTATAGTACTCATTTCTTAGACTATTATTGTGTTAAATTTATAGCTTTGCAGTGTATGTCTTTTCCGATATCATAGTTCTTAGATGGTGAATAGATAGTTTTGAATGAGTCATTGTTGTAGACTATTTTGTGCATGTATTTTTTCATATATTACTAATACTTGTCCCTCTTTAGTAGTTAATTGTTTAAGTTTGTGTGAAGGAATTATCGATTTTTACTATCTATTCATTCTTTCGATATTTTGTTCCTAGCTAAGATAAGTTAGATTAGACTTATTTTCTTCATTTAGTTTAGTTCATGTTTGCATCCTTTTCATTTCTACATATCAAAACCACTTATGCCCATTCATCCTAGTAATTTCATCTAATCTTGAACCTATATGGAACTCCTATTCCAAACGGTGTGAAGTCTAATTGGTATTTCATACTAGGGAGTACCCTTATCTGTTAAAGGGATTTTTTCCCACATCAACAAGTTCCTAAAGAGAAACAACAAGTAAACTCTTCTAGATAATGGAAACTCAAGGTGAAGAAATCCATGAGTCCACACTTAGTGAAGAGCCAAAAAGAGCCTTCCATAAATTGACCCTAGGGTAGTGAGATCCAAGACCAACCAACACAGGAATAAGAGAGAATTATGGTACCCCTCACACAATAATCTGTTAAGCCCTAAATAGTGGCACATTACCCCTTAATTGGGGCATGTTACATTAGTATTGCTATTTTATTTATGTCGGCTTGGGTCCATTAGTTGTAATTGAACCTCCTAGTATCCTATATATACCAAGGAGACCTTTTCATTTGAAATGATCATGTATTTGTAAATTTATGTGATGTATAAGGAGGTTACCCCCTCGAAGAAGCTTATTATTTGAAATTCTCTCTTTTTCAAGGCGTTGAGTACTTATTTTGAGGTTTTTATGCTATTTTGATATTTGGTTCTTAACATTTGGTATCAGAGATCGAGGTCTTGGGGTTTCACTACTACATCTGAGACACCTTGGAATTTTCACTATAACTTTTTTCTACAACTTTTCAAAAGGAATTTTCACTATAACTTTTTTCTACAACTTTTCAAAAGGAAATCCTTGAAGGATATTTATTAGACGGATCAAGGTACTTGAGGTTCAAATTTTATCTACTGAGGCTTTATATGTTTGGAGATATATCCTGTGTAAGATTGGGTTCTGGAATCATCCTGAATTTAGTCATCACAAAATTTTTGCTATAAAATATTTTATGTGATGTTTCATACTTTTAAACTTGGAGGATATTCATATAAATTATCATGGTAGCTTTGATAAAAATTCCAACTTCTGGGTCATTCTACTTTTGGAGATACACCCTTTGTAAAATAGGGTAGCTGACTAGTCCTATTAATGAGTCTCAAACATGTGTTCCAGGTAAAAAGGTGATATCTTCTTCAGTGAGTATCCAAATTAAGTGAGACCAGTTGCATTGGATATTAGACAGTATGCAATATTTCTGGTGCAAGTTTCAGAATCAAATATCTTATATTTTTCTCTTGGCATGCTTTACAAGTACGCTCTCCTAGAAGGGACATAAATCATCAAGGTATGGGGAAGTTACCATAACTTCCACTTGGAACATCCAATTTTGATCAAACCTATGGAATTGCAGAGAAGACGTATCAAAGAACTAGATAACGGAAATTTAGACCAAAAAGGGATGAAATTTTGGAGATACAATAGAGGAAAGATTGTCTAGAAGAACCACCTCCAAATCAAGGTTTAAAAGTGATACTTGGAAAACATGCCACCAAAAAAGTGAACTTCTACACCAAATAAGCCTTTAGACGATCCTATCTGGACTCTTGATAAAGGTGAAGAAATGTGCAGAGACATAAATGATTTACAAAAGAAGGCAATAAAAAAGGATGAACTACAAGGGATGATGGATTCAACTGAAGCTAAGTTGGAAGAAATAATGGATACTAAGATGGATGGTTTAAAAAGGGAGATCATGGAAGAATTTTTCTAATAGAGATGCCACCTAAAAGTGAAAATGTATCCCATGAAATTCATGATGAGGACACAATGAAGATAAATCAATACTGGAGAAACTCTAACTTTGGGTTGAAGACCAACCACTTTCCTAAGATTGATATGAGGAATTTTTATGGCAAGGATCCAATCACATGGATACTCCAGATGGAGAAGTTCTTTGATCTACATGATGTGCCACACACACAAAAGGTACAAATTGCATCTTTATATTTAGAACCCAATCAATTTGTGTGGTATCGATGGCTTTGTTCTCACAAATCACTTGTCACTTGGAAAATTTTCACGGAAGAAATGATAGCACACTATGAGGATACAAGGAGCAATACCTTCTTCAGCTAATTGATAAATCTCAAGCAAAAGGGTTCAGTTGTGGAGCACATTCAGAACTTTCAAAGATTGAATATAAAGGTAATAGATATTTCAGATGAGCACCTAATTGATGCATTCATAGGAACTTTAAGGGATAACATTCAACATGAGGTTGGCCTTTGGGAATCCAAATCATTGGAGAATGCGTTTAGGGTGGCAAGAAATGTTGAAAGTAAAAATATGGCTATGGATACTAGAAGGACCACTCCTAACATCTATTGAGAGAATAATGTTCCTTCTTCTAAAACACCTCAACCTACAAGGTTGACACCTCAACGATTGGAGGAAATAAAATCAAAAGGTTTATGCTTTAATTGTGACAACAAGTATAGCAAGGGACATAAGTGTGGTGAGAAGAAATTATTCTACATAGATTGTGAAGAGGAAGAAGAACAAGAACCATCTCAAGATGAAAACGTAGAAGATATTTATTCTGAAGAGTTGACTCCCACCATATCATGTAATGCATTGGATGGAATTAACACTCCTCAAACCCTCAAGATCAAAGGATATATAAAAAAGAACAAGGTAATAGTTCGAATTGATTATGGTAGTAATCATAATTTCATTCACTATAAATTATCCAAAGCTCTCAATTGATTTATATATCTAGCGCCAGAGTTTCAAGTAATGATTGTAGATGGAGGAACTATCAATTGCTCAGGAAAATGCCATAAGATCAATCTTACTATGGGGAAATATGTAATGAATAGTCCAATGATTGTTATACCCATGGGTGGTGTTGATGTCGTATTAGGAGTCCAATGGTTACAATCATTGACAACAATGGATTTTAATTTTCAAGAACTTTTAATGAAATTTTCATTGGAAGGAAAGGAAATTGCATTAAGGGGTATTACAGGGAAACCCAGTAAGGTGATAAGATCTAATGGCATAAAAAAATTATTAAAAAAGGGGCATCAGGGTGTAATTGTACAACTATGCTCACTAGTTGTTCAAACATCTAAGTCATCTATTCCCCTAGATCTCCAAGGGATCATTGATTCATTGATAAACATTCCAAAGTATTTGAAGATATTCCTAGAGGTCTTCCACCCACTCACAATCATGATCATGCTATTCACCTAAATCCTGGGAGTGTTCCTCCTAACATCAGTCCTTATAGACACCCTTATGCCCAGAAGAGTGAAATTGAGCATATGGTTGAAGAAATGTTAGAGGTTGGCATTATTATACCTAGCCAAAGTTCTTACTCTACACTAATGGTAATGGTTCTCAAGAAAGAGGGCTCATGGCATATGTGTCCAGATTATAGAGATATCAACAAGATCACTATTAAAGATAAGTTTCCCATTCCCATCATTGATGAATTGTTAGATGGACTACATGGAGCAATATACTTCACAAATTTGGATCTTCATTTAGGGTGTCATTGGATTAGAATAAAGGAAGCATATATCCCAAAAACAACATTCTGAACTCATGAAGTCCATTATGAATTTTTGGTCATGCCTTTTGGCCTTACAAATGCACCTTCCACATTCCAAGGGTTGATGAATTCCATTTTCAATTCCTTCCTTCAAAAATTTGTGTTAGTATATTTTGATGACATACTAATCTATAGCAAGTCTTGGGAGGATCATGTTCGACATGTTGACAGGGTGATACAACTACTAAAGAAGCAACAACTATATTCCAAAACATCCAAATGTTTGTTTGGGGTAAAGTCGGTAGAGTATTTGGGTCATATTGTATCTCATGAAGGTGTCAAGGTAGACCCTAACAATATTAAGGCCATGATGGACTGGCCGATTCCCAAAACATTGAATAATATTAGAGGATTTTTGGGTTTGATAGGTTACTACCGCAAGTTTGTTCGAAACTATGGAAGAATAAAAACACCTTTAACATCATTAACTAAGAAGGATGCATTTCCATGGACTCGAGAGGAAACTCGAGCTTTTGAACAACTTAAAGAGGAGATGTGCAAAGCTCTTGTCTTGACCACACCAGACTTCACAAAAACCTTTATTGTGGATTGTGATACCTCGGGAAATGGCATTGGTGTTATTATAATGCAAGAAGGAAGGCCCCTTTCTTTTGAAAGTCGACCACTCAAGGGAAAGGACTTACACAAACCCATTTATGAGAAGGAAATGATGGAAATACTCCATGCATTGAAGCAATGACACCCTTACCTAATAGGTAGGCACTTCAAGGTCAAAACAGATCATGATAGTATTAAATAATTCTTGGAACAAAGACTATCTTCATAAGAAAAACAAAAATGGGTGACCAAGATGTTGGGTTATGATTTTGAAATCATCTACAAAAAAAAGGAAGAAAAATGTTGTGGTATATGCACTCTCAAGAAAGGATGAATATGTTGAGGCCTTTCTCTGTTCTATCTCGATCATCCAACTTGATTGGATAATAGAAGCAAGTGATGAATGGAAGAATGACAAAAAAGTGTGGACTCTCATTCAAAGGTTTCAACAGGATTCTAGTGCATCATATACATTTACATGGAAAAATGATTCACTATGGTACAAAGATCACTTATATTTATGTAAGAAATCCCAACTCAAACAAAAGGTAAACCTGGAATTGCACACCTCTCTGGTAGGAGGGCACTCAGGATTTTTGAAAACCTACCACAGGGTCAAGAAGGAATTTTTTTGGGATGGCCTTAAAACTGATGTTCAAAGGTTTGTGGAAGAATGTTTGGTTTACCAACAAAATAAGGTGGAAACAACTAAGACCCCAAGTCTTTTACAACCATTATCCATCCCAAGTTAGCGTTGGGAGGAGGTTTCCATGGATTTCATCATAGGGTTACTGAAGTCTGAAAGAAAGAGTATCATCACGGTGATTGTTGATAGACTGACCACCTCTCACTCTTTCAAAGCTAGTACAGTTGCCACTACATTTATGTAGACAATTCAAAAGCTACATAGAAGACCATAGATTATTGTAAGTGACATAGATCCCATCTTCACTAGACATTTTTGGACATAATTATTTTCTTGTTTAGGTACTCAATTGACTCATATCTCATCGTATCATCCTCAATTTGATGGACAAACCGAGATAGTGAAAAAATGTCTCGAAGGCTACCTTCGGTGCTTTGTCTTTGATAAACAAACACAATGGTTCAAGTGGTTACCCTTGGCACAATGGTGGTATAACACTTCCTTTCATACTGCAACAAAAATGACACTATTTATGGTGCTCTATGGATATCACCCACCGTCCATCACTTATTCTCTAATTTAAGAAAAATCTAAGGTTCAAGTATTGGAATATCACATTGAGTATCAACAACAAGTTCTCTGACTCTTAAAGGACAACCTGACCATGACACATAATCGCAGGAAACAACAAAGAAATCAACATCGTAGTGAAAGAAGTTTTGAAGTACAAGATTGGGTTTTTTTAATACTACAACCATACAAACAAATGTCCCTCAAGCAAGCTAAGAAGGATAATAAATTATCACCAAAGTATTATGTCTCTTATAAGGTGTTGCAAAATATTGGTACTATGGAATACAAATTGGAGTTGCCTGCATCTTCGCGAGTACACCCAGTTTTCCATGTTTCATGCTTAAAGAAGGTTATAGGTGACAAGATCCCAGTTCAAACTATATTACCAAAACTTGACGAGGAAGGAAAAATCATATTGGATCTTGAAGCTATCACTAACACAAGAATTCTCCAGCTGAGGAATAGATCCATTTCAGAGTATCTCATTAAGTGGAAGAAAATATTTGTTGAAGATTTCACTTGGGAAGATGAGTCTTTTATACAAAAGCATCTAGAATTACTCAAGCGTTGCGGTCAACACTTATCTGAAGGGGAGGGGCATGGTAAGCCCTAGATAGTGGCACATTACCCCTTAATTAGGGAATATTACATTAATATTGTTATTTTATTTATGTCGGCTTGGGTCCATTAGTTGTAATTGTACCTCCTAGTATCCTATATATACCAAGGAGACCTTTTCATTTGGAATGATCAGGTATTTGTAAATTTATGTGGTGTATAAGGAGGTTACCCCCTCGAAGAGGCTTATTATCTGAAATGCTCTCTTTGTCAAGGCGTTGAGTACTTATTCTAAGGTTTTTATGCTATTTTGATATTTGGTTCTTAACACAATCACCCAATGTTCATATTCTCTTGTAAATATGGGCATTCTCCAAGGGGGCTAAGGTGGATGTTAAGCATTTGTCTCATGTACCACAAGCACTTTCCACTTGTCGTTACCTATGAGAAACCTAGGAAAATCCACTAAGTTTACCACTTTGCAATCAATAATTGGGTAGAATAGTTGTAGTTCATGCAATTGGTAACTGGGTAGAATAGTTGTGGTTGATGCAATCGATAATTGGGTAGAATAGTTGTGGTTCATAGTTGGGTAGAATAGTTGTGTGTAGAATATATTTGTTGATTAAATGTTGATTACTAATTAATTGTTGATTAATTGTTGACCCCTAGCAGGTAGGAAGGGTTGAACAACGTGATTTACCTCTAGTTTGTAATAAACTCAAGCTCACCACACCTTGGGAATAAAATCGAAGAAATATTGGTTAATTCCCCCCTCCCCCCCTAAGGGATTTTTTTCTATCCTAGATTAATCTAGCCCTTAAAAAAATCCATGTGGATTTGTAAAAATCACATGGGAAACCATCAAAACTAGGCACTTTATCATCAAACATCTCATGTAGAGTTGTAATCAATTCATCCACAGATAATCCATAATCACATGGATGCTTTTGTTCCTCTATAATATTAACTGGAACAACATTAAGGAAATGTTGCATGGCCACCTCTCTTTCTTTTGGAAGTCCTAAGATTGAAAAGTCATCAAATAATGAGCTACAAATTCCCATTCGATCATTTACCTAGCCATTCAAGTTCTTGATAACAACTATTTTTTTACTACCTTATTTAATTTCCAAAACCTTAATGAATGCCTTAATGGGCCTATCTCTCAAATTGATCCAATGACGATGAGCTTGAACCTGATCATTTATAGCCTTCTAGATTTCATCCAAACTCAACGTATTGTAAACCTTGGTGCATGTATTTTCTTTTCTTAATCAAAAGGGGTGAATTGAAGGGCCTTAGAAACATCTTCAAGTTCCTCTGGAATGATTCAAATCTAGTTACACCAAATGTTGCAATTTTTCACCCATGTATAAAGGACATAGTTCACCAGGCACATCCTCCCACAAGGTATCTACCCATCCATCCTCAATTTGGTATCTAGGTAAAAGGTTCTAGAAGGTTTTGATACAAGCAAGGAAACTAATGAAATTTCAAATGAGAAACATTCATGATATAACACATTTTATGCATGCACATTTATTTTTCCCTCCAAGAAATGAAAAATCAAATGGGCCTATGATTAGACAAACTAGTGATGCCATCAATCCATACAAGAAAACCACCATATGAATCCAAGGAGGAAGTGTTATATTTTTATGACATTTCTTGGCATTAATATTTTATATGTCAAATTATTAAAATTAAAAACACTATGTTGTAACATACCATATGAATCTGAGGAGGAAGTGTTCTATTTTTATGACATTTCTTGGCATTACTCTTTTCTATGTTAAAGTCTTAAAATTAAAAATCACTATGTTGTAACATATATAATATAATATAAAATACATTTGGACTTGACTGCAAAAGAGGATTATGATTCCAAGGGTGGGGACAATAGGTGAGATAAATGTGTTTACTTGACTTGTTGCTTGTCAACACAAGAACTTCCCCTTTGGGATAGTGTAAGAGGTTTTGTGCATGCAACGAATGAGAAATTGCAGCAAGAAGAAGAATTAAGGGAGGCTGACAAATTAAAGGATTGTGGGAAAAGCTTATGTTACATGTATAATATTCTTTCAATGTTGAAAAAAGATACATAGAAACGAATTTTGAGATGCCTTGCTTACACTTTGCTTTGAGAAATGAGGAAAGTGATGTTTCTAGTGGTTCTTCATTCTATCAAGATGAAATCCTAGAAACTATGGTCAACATAATATATCCAAGTTTGTTGGAAACCACAACAAAAGGTGATGACTGAATTGAAACTGTAAACATTTCATGGAATGTTGTGGGGTCGACATCTTGGGTTCCAAATATGACATGCAACAAGAAGGACAAAAGAGAAATAGAAGTTGAATAATTGAATAGGAAAACACGATGTACATAGCATGAAAGAGTTCGTAGGAAGTTACCATGCAAGGCCCAAGTGATAGATACATTTTCATCTTTACCAACAACCAGGTTGAACCCTTAGGGATGTGTCTTCTTTGAAGTCTCATTATCATTCCTGTAGTTGATCTATATTGCAACACAACCACCCTTCTTCCCTTTCTTTCCACTCTTGAAATATGTGAGTGCCAATTCTTCTTGAATTTTTTCTTGTATATATAAGACCAACATGTAGAAATATTTCTACACCAAGTTCACATTTCATCGATTTCTAAGGTATATTTTATGAAGTTACGGTTATTGTATTTCACTACCTAGTAGTATTCTCATTGATGATTTAGGTTATAGATACCTTGGTAGAGGCCATGGAAACAAGATAAAATTAAACTGATATCCAAAATGGCGACCTCCATAAGAATTAGGCTCAACTTTCCTTTGAAAATTTTCATAATAACCTACAACAATAATATTAGTCTAAGGTTAGTAGCTCTTTCATGGTCTAGTCATCCTGCAATCCTTGATTCCAAATTTGAATGTATTTTCTTAAACACATCATACCATAGTTTGTTGAGTACACTATATTGAAAATTATTTGTCCTCCATTGGCATAGAGGGGGCACATGAGCTATTAATTGAATAATTTCTAGCTTATGGCCACATTCAACCAATCCTTGCACCATTGAACAATTTCCTCTTCCTCTCCAACTAACATCATAGGTGGTTGCATTGTATTCTTAATATCCATCTAAGCATATAACAAATATATTAATTTTCTTGGCTCCATGAATAGGATCCATGGATGTGCCAAGATTATCTAGTTTTGATAAAGTACCTGCATTCCAAAAACATTTTTTTTATTGCAATTGTTTTTAACAACAAATAACCCTAGTTGGTGGAATTTTCGGGTGGGAAGGGGAAGATCATATTGGACTAAGGGAGAGATGGAAAAGGAATTTGAATAGTGTGTTGGAGCACTAAATATAGTGTCAATCAAACTCAAGGATCGACCAGATCGTCTAGTGTGGATTGTTAAGAAAATGGGAAGTGACTACAAGCTTAAGTTGGGTTATCAAGAAACAAGGGTAAATCATGAAGATGAAACATGGAATTGACACTTCATCAAGTTAAAATTACATCTAAAAACTAAAATATTCATATTTTTGGTCCTAGACAACAAATTTTAACATGGGAAAATATACAAAACAGATCATGGAAA
The DNA here is from genome assembly GCA_032191745.1 of Picea mariana. Classification (NCBI taxonomy): domain Eukaryota; kingdom Viridiplantae; phylum Streptophyta; class Pinopsida; order Pinales; family Pinaceae; genus Picea; species Picea mariana. The sequence continues at coordinate 812,472 of JASDQU010100138.1, read as the reverse complement.
GGCCTTGGGTGTTGTTTCCTATGAAAAATGAGCATGGAGAGTGTAAACCATATCTCCTTGCATTTTCATTTCACAAGAGAAATCTGGGAAGAAACAAAAAAAAATCACAAGGGGGGAAGGTATATGGTAGGGGGTAATGTGGAAAAAACACTTGACAACTGGTTAGAAGACAATGATGTGAGAAAGGACCATCATTCACTCGTAGGATTGGTCATATGGGTGATTTTTTTAACATGGAATGAATCCTATTCCAACCCAAATAGTTCAATTCTACATGGACTTACTATATATCTAAGTTATGAGAAAGTTAATAAGAAGGTAAAGAAAATTATGATATAGGACCCTCAAATGGATTGGTTTTCACTCCATTGGTTTTGCAGAGTGTAAAATCTAGATGAATATAATTTTTATAACAAACCCCTAACTTCTTGTGCTTAAATATCTGGACAAGAATAGTGTGCCTTTGTAGATTTAAATTCTAGTGTTCATAAATGTATGTCACAATATGTATTGAATATCTCATGAATAATAGATTCAGTATATCAATGTCTCAATGACATCAAAATCACTGAACACTAGCTACTCACATTCCAATGTCACTAAAGTTCTTATTTATGACTTTTTCTCTAGTGGTTAGTACGATATGGTTTTCATGTGAGTTGTGGTTATAATTCTCTAAAAAATCTTATGCAAGATCCAACATATTCATAAATTATAAAATATCCACTTGACAAAGGGAAACATTGTTCTCAAACATATTGGTATAAGATCTTGCAAGCTAGTTTATAGTTCTTCAATTGCATATTGGTTGCTACAATGAATGCTTGATTTTGAGAAGATTGGTTCCTTCGGTTGAAGGTTTCCTTTGAACATGTATGCTTCTCCTTAAAGGTTTGTTTCCCTATATTGTTTAAAGAGCCCCACTATTATTATGTTTTCTAAATTATATATATATTCTGATAGAGGTAGATTTATCGCATTGATAGTTTGGACACTCTATCCAATAGTGGTTTTATTTCCAAATTTTGGGATTAGAAGTTTGGACTATTTTCAGTATTGAATTAGATTCATGTTTAAGTGTATTTATGGACCTCAAACTCAAAGCATACACTAGATATTACACAACATAAAAACAATTGGAAAAAGTTGGGAAGTGTGGCCAAATTTGATCTTGTTTGACTATCTTGAACCAGTTTTGACCATTTAGAAGGGGCAAGTTTGAATGATTTAACCCGAGGTTGATATATTTAACTTGAGTTTCATAGGCTCATGTTGAGTATGAACGGGTTTTATGGAAGGCCTATATTAGCATTGTGTCCCTCTATTAATGAACCTAGTAAATAGGTGTAGTGGTCCCTGACACAATAATTATGTCCTTGTCAATGTTGCATGGCGATGGGAGTGTTGGGTGGTCTGTCAATGGCCCTATTTTCTTCGACCCCAACCCAATTGTCTCGATAGGGTAGGTAGGATTCCCAACCCAACAACTTGAGGTTTGTGTCTACTTGAATTTAACTTTACACAAGCTAACAAAACCCTAGATACCCTAACAAAAGTTTAAATTTACACGGGCTAAGAAAACATGAAAAAAAATAGTCCATTACTCACCATGCTTGGTTCCCTATGAATATTGTCTTGGGGTTGAGGGCTCTATATCCTTATGCATGTAGTGGCTAGAGTTATTTGTCTCCTTGCACTGCAGTGACCGAGGTTTCTGTTCCTTACACTGCAGTGGGTGTTGAGGTCTTTGTTTTCTTATGCGTGTGTGGGGGTTTACTAGATCAAGCTCTCGGCCTCGACTATACTCTTCCTCCCAAAACCCTCGATGACCTTGACAATAACTAACTCTTCCTACCAAAACCCTCGATAGTCATCATTCCACCTAGATTGATAGAGCCAATTCATGGAGAGAGGAAAAGTTAATCAAATTGTGTGAGAGAGAGGATTCAAGTGCATAGAGGTTGTAAGAACCCTTAGCATGAATGAGAGAAATGGGAAAATGAAATGGAATTGAAGTGATAAATAACCTTCCTTTATTAATTCTAATTAGTGGCTATTAGGTTCCTCAAATTGTCTATTCGTATATATTATATATTATATTATAATATAATAAATATATTATTATAATTAATATATGTTATATAATTAATTATATAATATATAATTGATTATATATTAATCATTTCCCCTAACACTACAAACCCATAATACTCTAACACCCTATGATGATGATGACAATGGTGATGACATTAATGATGATGACAATGAAGATGGTGATGATGATGATGACAATGGAAATATAGTGATGATGACAATGGCGATGATGATGACAATCATGATGATGAAAATGGTGATGATGATGCCATGGCGATGATGATGTTGATGACAACTGTGACAATCATGATGACAATGATGATGATGACCATGACGATGACGATGATGATGATGTCCATGGCGATGACTATGACGATGATGATGGAAAACATGACAATGACAATGATGATGATAATGATGATGATGATGATGATGACAACGATGATGACTATGATGATTACCATGTTGATGACAATGACAATGACGATGATGATGAAAATGGCAAAGATGATGCCAATTGCAATGATGATGATGATTATGATGATGGTGATGCCAATGATGATGATGATGATGATGATGATGATGATGATGATGATGATGATGATGATGATGATGATGATGATGATGATGATGAAAATGGTGATGACAATGATGATGATGATGATGATGATGATGATGATGATGATGACGACAATGATGACAATGATGATGATGATGATGACTATGAAAATCATGATGATGATGACGATGATGACCATGGCGATAACGACGACGATGATGAAAATTGTGATGACGATGAAGAAGACAACTACAATGATGATGATGATGACCATGACGACGATGATGATAATGAATGATGACTACGGAAATCATGATGATGATGATGGTGAACATGACGATGACGACGATGACGACGACGACGACGATGATGATGATGATGATGACTACAACAATAATAATGATGATGATGGTGATGATGAGATGATGATGATGTTGAAGACAATGACAATCACAATGACAACAATGATTATGACCATGACGATGAAAATGATGATGATGAGGATTGTGAAAATCACGATGATGATGATGATGATGATGACCATGGAGATGACTATGACGATGATGATGGAAAACATGACAATGACAATGATGATGATAATGATGATGATGATGATGATGACAACGATGATGACTATGATGATTACCATGTTGATGACAATGACAATGACGATGATGATGAAAATGGCAAAGATGATGCCAATTGCAATGATGATGATGATTATGATGATGGTGATGCCAATGATGATGATGATGATGATGATGATGATGATGATGATGATGATGATGATGATGATGATGATGATGATGATGATGATGAAAATGGTGATGACAATGATGATGATGATGATGATGATGATGATGATGATGATGACGACAATGATGACAATGATGATGATGATGATGACTATGAAAATCATGATGATGATGACGATGATGACCATGGCGATAACGACGACGATGATGAAAATTGTGATGACGATGAAGAAGACAACTACAATGATGATGATGATGACCATGACGACGATGATGATAATGAATGATGACTACGGAAATCATGATGATGATGATGGTGAACATGACGATGACGACGATGACGACGACGACGACGATGATGATGATGATGATGACTACAACAATAATAATGATGATGATGGTGATGATGAGATGATGATGATGTTGAAGACAATGACAATCACAATGACAACAATGATTATGACCATGACGATGAAAATGATGATGATGAGGATTGTGAAAATCACGATGATGATGATGATGATGATGACCATGGAGATGACGATTATGATGACGATCGATGATGATGAAAATTATGATGATGATGGTGATGATGATGACAATGTTGATGATGATGGCACTGATGATGATGATGACAATGGAAATGATGATGACGATGGCGATGATGATGATGGTGATGGAAATGGAGATGATGATGATGATGGTGATAACAATGATAATAACAATGGATATCATGATGTGTTGATGAGAGTTTATGACACACCATTAATAGGAAGGATAGATCTGGTCTGGGGTTGTCTACCTAACCCAAGCCGTTTGGTATGATCTAACCTGACAGGTTTTATGGCTCTGTTAGACAACTAGGATACTAAAAATAACTAAAGGAAATAAACTAACTAAATAAATGATTCTAACAATCGACACACTAATTACAAATGTTCATCTAAGAATATGAACATGCAAATGGTTATAAACAATTTATATACAGTTTACAAGGTTTGCATAAAATCTTGTGAAAGTAAATGTTTGTGATAGTGTTTCTAAACAAGATTAAGTAAGAACATAACTCTTTCTAATGTTTAAAAATAAATTAAACTACTAAACATTGAATGAATATGATTGTAATGATAACACAAAAATAGACAAATCTAATTAACATCAAAATAATGCAATCATTGTTCATTCATATACAAACTACTTTAAACAAAAGAAAAAAATACATCGACTAACCTCTAACTGATCAACAAAACTAATTTTATCTCTCTGTGTTGTGTGAGCTCCTACTTGTCCTGCATTAAGTGGAAAACTATGACAGGAAAAATCATAATACTTCCTGAATAAATTCAAGGAAGTGTTTCATATTCTGGAGTGAATTAATAACAACAGAAAGATAATATATATATATATATATATATATATATATATATATATATATATATATATATATATATCATGTGACCTCAAGATAATCAATAGCTAAGAATGAACGAAATCTCAATTTTGGGTAGTGATGTTATCAACCATTTAAATCAGAAATAAACTAAAAAATACCTAAATAGTTGATTGATCACAGGTACAAACTAGACCAAAAATAATGGACAACATTTAAATAATCAACGATATAAAACATCATATGAAGAAAATACTAAAGATAAATTAACATAAGTGACATTTCATAACACATAAATAATAGGAGAATACAATAAAACAATCATTGTATATTTTACATAGGTCTAAATCCAACAACAAACTACTTTCTCATATCACTTCCAAAATCATATGTCCATTTTGTGGTCCAGAAAAACGTGTCCTCAACACCAAGCAAAAAAATCTATTTAAACATGTCTTGGATCAGTTACCTCCTATCATACAAGATAGAGGATGATCCCTGAAAATAAGTTTTTTTTGCAATAATATAATAACAAAAGGATACTCTTGTAGGAGTCTTTACATAAAAAATAATTACCTTAATGACATTGTTTTTTCAAAAAAATGGGAAATCACTAATATATTGAACGCTTAAACCATGATTCCCTTTCCTTAAACATAGCATCATAATATGTTGTTTACCTGAAATGATAAAATGAAATCAAAGTTTAGATAATAATACAAACAAAAAAATTAAAATAGACTGGCTATAGAATCTTTCGATTCTGTAGCTAGTCTCAAAAAAGATAAGTTCAAAAATGAATCTAATCTATTATTTTTCAACATAATCAAATCAAAACAAAACCAACTATTTACCATTTCATAAATTTGAAAGGGAGGCATTAGATAAGTCCTAATTTATAATGGTGTTGAAGTTTGTTGCATTTTTAATTATCACATTACCAGACCGCTTAATCCTCTTGTTTTCCCTGTGAGCGTTTGATCGAACACAAGCCTTCAATTCATCATTCTCCCTCTCGAGAAACGAGTTTTGTGCTACCATTTAGATTAATTGTGCTTGAATATAGGGGACATCTCAGTAATATCGCTCAATCCAATCAAAGCAATTTTCACAATGAACTGGTTCTAAGGTAGGCAAAGGTTGAACCTATTTTGCAGAGGGAAATTTAGTCTGTCCTGTGATTTGCTTCAGATCGTGTTGTATACCAAAGAAAACCCCTTGTTTCTTTAGGAACGGTGGGAGATTAGAAACTAAATCAAACTGTATTACATCAGTATCGATATTGTTACCTAGAATCTGGTCATCTACATCCTCTTGAGCAATAAAATTATCGATCTCATCCTCAGAACAACGATCATCGATCTCGATCATAGGGATCGAGCTCAGATGATCACGTTGTCGATTTCTCATATTTCTAGATATGAGCCGACCTGGTATCTTGTTTGTAAAATTCACATCTGGATTACTATGTTTCTTATACCTGCACTTTTTCTTGATAATTGATTCGTTTAAAACAACCTAAATCGACTCATGAGTAGGAACAGTATAAACTCTATCCTTTAAATCATCTAAAACTTCTTCCTGAGGCTTTCTAGGAATGAAATCGCATCATGGCTTCTGGATAGCAGCAGAGTTTTTGTCTATGGACACATGGCCTTATTGTATATTAACACATAGGTTTTTGATAGTGGGTTTAGATCGACAGGGACTGGGGTTTTCATCGAGATGAACAGGTGGTTCTATTACATTTTCGGGTAGGGTAAAATTATTTCTAAACAAGAAATTTTCCCAACTGTCCCCAGTCTTAGATAGATGAAAAATCACAAGGATTTGGATGAGGCCATGGTGGAAAAGGCTCGATTGAGGGTTTAGTTTTTGTCTCTGATAGAACTTATTCATTTTCGGTAAGCTCCTATGCAGATAAAAATGCATATTCAAACTGAAACCTAGAAAAACCATAAGCAAGAAGACATGATACAAAAAGACCAAGCCATATCTACCTTCACAGGTTATGAATTCATTAAGCATTAAGAACATGACATGCCATCGGGGTTTGAAAAGAGAAATTGGTGTACCTTTTGGACAACATTGTGATTTCTTGGAGCCCATGAACAATTGCCAGGGAATGCCTTCGGTTTTGATGTTCTTAAATGATCGATATCCCTCTTGGGATAATCTTGTAGCTTCTGTTATGGAAACTTCGATCACCTGTAGTTGTAGATGCCCAACCTTATCTTTGGTGCCATCAAAAGACTGAGCAAAATCTTGGGCCACTGTGAGGTTGTAACCCTCAAACCGTCTGATGAAACTATCCCAACCATACACCACAAGGTCATCCATGGAATCATCATGTGAGAGGAGAGCCTGTGAACCGTTGGGCTCAATCCTCACTATGGGATCCATAGATATGGTTACAAAGAAACAACAGAGGTAGCAATAAGTGGGTTGTGTTCTCCAACACATGAAAAGTAGGATGAGGTATGCATAATCGGGAGCAACCCGATATCTAAGGATTCAGGAGGCTACCATAACTATAACACATGATTTTGGTCACTCTGGTGATGTCTCTACAAGTGATGTGTTCAGGCTCACATAAGGAATTTTTGCTTGAGAAAGATGACTGTTGTCTTCTTCCAAAAAACACATTTTTAAGATGAGTTCGTAGGCTGCCTATGTTACAGGGTGTGAGAATCCCTCATTCTCATAGGCCACCGACACTTAGGGTGTGAACTATTCGTAGTCTGCTCCATAGATAGGGTGTGAACCTATTTTTAATCTTGGAAAGGAGAAGAAGTCACAAAGGTTCTAGAAAGGGATCTTCTAGAAAATGAGTTGGCATTCACATGGTTGGAATCCTACTGACTTCTCAGATTTGGTGGGATCATCTTCATCCCTGTAAACATCCCTCCTTCTCCAATATATTGAAAGGTTTCTCATGGAAAAGGTTAAGCAAGAGTGAATGAAGAATTGGTGAAAGAATTGTGTGAAGAACCCTTCTTGGACAGAAGATTGAAGACTCTATTTGGTCTATCAAGAGGTATTGGATCTTCTTCATGCAAATGCAGAGCAAGTGTGTTTGTTGGAACCAAGGGTCACTGAAAGGAAGCTTGCAACATCAAGGCGATCATGTTGTATCTTCTACTTTCATTTAATATAATATAGCGGCATGTCCCTTTCCCATAAAATCACTATTATTTTATAGCATAACTCCTTGATCCTATGCATAGGTTGACATTGAATATACTTTGCTATTTTCACTTTGGTTGGTTTGTGTTGTCTTGGACCTGACTTCACAAGAGAGCCGGTGTGAAGCGGGAACAACAGAGACCTAAGGAAGCGATATAAAGGTATGTCACTCATTCCTTCTTATTAGTAGATTCAATGACCACAACTTAGGGAAAGAGTAATGTCCTGTCCTATTTTGTTCTAGATCCAGGTGGAACTAGGGAGATCTGTTAGTGGCCACACCTACCGATTTGTCCGATAACAAAATTGGCGACTCCACTGGGGATACAACCCATTTTTGGTGGTTTTTTATTAGACATTTGCTCTTAACCTACCATTTTCCATTCCCATCAATCTCTGAGTCTTGAGGAGACCCTTACAGGCTCCCGGGATCTAGAAGTTCCCTCAGAAGTTTTGTCTTTTTTCCAAAATTTGCTTGATTACAGACCTTCTCGCATTGCACCCTTATGTAGCCTACGAGAACCACTAAAGTTTGCACCCTGTTGTTAAGTTTAGTACGAACTTCTCACATTCTTCCTGTGTCTAGCTTGAGAGAATCCTTGATTCTCTCACTGTACCACACTGCCAGCCTGCGAACCCACTTGCAAAAATTTTGGATTAAGTCTTTTGTGTCCTCAAATGCCCAGATTTGTTTACGTGTCTAGAAAGAACTTCTCTGGCCAGTGATTGAATGTTTCTTGACTTCAAATCCCGTGAATGATTAAGCTCTTCTTGATCATGTTTTCTCAATTTTTACCTCTTGACCTTTTCGCAACAAGGGTATAATCTCCAGTTTTGAAATCCGAGTGCTTGTTTGGTTGGGAGCCTTTGATTGGTTTGAAAGTTGAGATCAATTGTTCTTTTCAATTGCTTATTACTTGGAAAATTGTTACCCATGTGCATTTGAAGAGACTGGTCTTGCCAGTTTTTTATTTTTGTCTTTATTGAAAGATTGGTTTGGGTGTTTGTTGTGTATTTCTTTTTCATTGGTTGCTTGTTTTTTTTTAGTTCCACCCCTGTTGTTTGGTTTCTAATAAAAAATAAAGACATTTTCTTTTTTAAGCAACTTTTTTCGAAAATATTGGCATTCAAGTACTGAAAAAGAACGAATAGGGAATTTGCATTGTTCATGGTTGTTTGATATTACATTTCAAAGAAGATCATAAATCATAGTTTGTATTGTTCCAGAAAACTCCTCTTTCCCTCCTGTAGATAGAATTCATCGAACAAAAAATTTGTATCATTCATTCCTATTTATGCATTGTTGGTTCAGAGTCTCACACAACATCAATTTCATTTCCATCTCATTTTGAGTAACAACAGCCTTTAATAATATTGCGCAATTTTAAAATTCAACTAGTAACTTTTTCTAGGACTCTTTTACACCAACATTAGCTATGCTAGAGATTTGGAATAGGCAGTAAGACACACTCTCCAAAGCACAAAACACACAATAGTATCTTTTGATAAGGAGTGTCAAATTCAATTTACAACATTTTGTCCTGGGAAGCCCTTCTCACACAAGGGTGAAACCCGAGGTCGCATTGAGATTGATAGAGTTACTCACCCTACTTTGTTGATATCAGTGTAGAGATTGCACGTATTATGGGGGTCACTTGAAGGTATACCCACAATGATGAGTGGAATCCTCTCAAGCTTATTTCGGGCAAGATACCCTGCCCTTGTGTGTGGATCAGGCTGTCGAATGTTCCCCCAGGCATTATTGTTGTTGGTGGTAACCTTAGTAGCCTATCTGCTTAGGGTCTTACACAAGGTGAGTGTGAAGGGGCAAGTCTTCACAGTACCTAGAATCGACGTTGGCCAAACTCACTCAGGCTCCTTGGAGGGTATACCCACGATTATGTGTGGGAGCTTGCACTAGGATGTAAGTCCATTAAGCAGGTCGTCAACGTAACTTTTCCACCCTAGCCCAGCCCCTTCTTGTCTCGTCGTCGCGACGTTGGATTTCATCACCAACTAGTGACTTCGGAATTGGAAGGTCTTGTTTGCTTGGTTTCACTTCCTAGATTTTACTAGCGTATGCTGTTTGTTTACCCAAGTTGGCCATAGAATTTATTTCGTAAGATTATAACTCGATCACAATTGACCCTCCACGTCATTCACCTAGAATGCAAGGCCTACCCATAGAAGATCTGGAAGGTTCTCAACCCTTGCCTACCAACTCACTGGAGGGCTCCCATCAACAAAGTGAAGTCCAAGACATCGCCACTCCACAAGTGGAAAGAACTAACTCTTTAGAATGGTTCTGAATTACCAATTCTCGAGAGGACTTACGACTTCCTACCGAATCTGAGAGACATATTGCTCGAGTGAATTCTTCCAGAGATCTAGTTGTTCAGTCTTTTGGATCACTAACCGGACCTTTCATAGGACTTGAGGTTCAAGATCCTTTTTGGACTACTGACATTTTTAGACAGGATCTCTTTGGCTCAGGAGTAGGTGTTGATATCACTGTCGCACCTGAGTTGCCCGAAACATCTGATCCAGACACAGTACCTTTTACTACTGCATATTATTTTCCTGGTGCAGACACTTCGCCAGCTGACCACATATTGACTCTCCCTCTACAAATGGTCCATTACACAATGGTCCCAAATACTATGAGTCCTCACACTGATATTACTGCGACTAGCCAAGCCCCCATTAGCACACTGCTTTTCTCCCAGAGTCACCCCAACACTTACGCTCGGATATCATGCGTTGAATGCTTCTATTCCCGCTCCTACACAAATCACATCCTGAACTCCTGGTGGTTCCACTCCTTCTGGGCACCATCTTCCCAGTTTCATTCCGACACTTCCTCCACCCCCTTTCAGAGGACCTCTTCCATCCTCTATAGAAGGCACTGATACTAGTGGCACCATCCCATCTTTTACACCTAATTACCATATTCCTGTTGGTGGACAATTTCACAAAGGAGGCCAAACTGAACCCCCTTTTGCAAGACAAATCCTAATTGGGATGCAACCCCCAATTGGAGGGAAACCCCCACCGACCCCACCCTATGGACAAAACATACCTCCATCCTTGGCCCGGTATTGGAATTATCTTATACAACATAATCCTCAATTGACTGGGGGGAAACAACCTCAATCTAACTCCATCATACCCCCTAGTATAGGCCAACCATATCCAGGCACGTCTAATCCTATTTGGGGCTCAAACACTCAACCCCACACCCCTGTTCAAGGGTAAAACCCTATGAATTACTTGCCTCCACACTAAAAACCGAATATGCCCAGATCTTCGCATTATATGCAAACTGCTTATGGTCCCACTGGTTTACCGATGGGACTCCCTCCCCAAAGTCACTAGTACCCGCATGTGAATAGACAGTTACCTTTTTTAGCCACTCTGGACCTCCCAGATCTGTCAAGGATTTTAAAGGATCCAATCTGTCACTCTCCTCAATGGCCCACCATACCGGCCAAAATACCATCCGACATCCATAAATTTGATGGTAAATCGGGAGAGGACCCGAACAATCATGTAATGAATTTTCACCTTTGGTTCTCATCCAAATCCTTGATGGATGACTCTATTCGTTTATGCCTTTTTCAGTGAACCCTCACAGGTTCCACCGTGAAGTGGTATATCGAGTTACCACGAGGCTTCTTCACCGACTTCAACACCCTCTCTATGGATTTCCTCACCCACTACCAGTTACTGATTCGCTATGAAACATGAACTAATATTTTGAGTTCTTTCAAACAAACCAAAGCCACTCATATCTTTGATCACATTCATGAGTGGCGATGGAGACGACGTCTCATTAAAATCGAACTTCCCGATCAGTTGCTGGCAAAATGGTTCACAAAATCATTCGTGAATGACATCGCTCATGACATATCCATGGGTGGAGTTGTCACAGAAGAATAGGCCATCAGTCGTGCCCAATACCTAGACCTCGTTTACTCAGAAACGGGTACCCTTTACGACTTACTCCCTGATGCATCTCGTCCTTCTACTTCTACTACTTCAACCACTCCTGCTGCTTCTCATGCAACTAACGGTGTGATTGCCACCTTCCATGCCCAACCTCATTCCTTCCAAACCTCTAGTAACAACCCCAAATCCATTTCTTCTAATGTTCAAAATGCTTCCTCTCCTACCCCTCCCACTGACAAGACTTCTGAGGTAAACTTTGTCCAATCCACCCTCGTCGGCAAAAATAAATCCAAAAAAGGAAAGGGTAAGAACAAGGAGGATAAAAATAATTCACAAATTGAGAAAACCAAAACCCCACCTATTGATGATAGGGATAAGTGAAAACCCCGATACCCTTGTCTTATTTTTTGTGATGATCACTACACTAAGGATTGTCCACGACAAGCCGAGGTTACCAAGTTCCTTTAAGGGACCACAAAACCACCCACTCTGGCCGTATTGTCACAACCCTTCCCTTCTAAACAATAGGCCCAATTGGTCATTCATGACCAACCTTCCCCCTCCAATACATCCTATGTATTAATGTGTACAGGTGATTCAAAGAAGAATGACATCACACTTACCACTCGAGCCAAATATTATCCTTCCTCCAAAGAGAAGGTTGATGCAATACCTCCTTCGTTAGTCCAACCATCTCCCACGACTCCACCTACCAATGGTCCACTTCATCTCAAACGACCAAGCCTAGATACAGTTCTTTTCCCTCCTCCAAAGAGTTTTGTTCAAAAATCGGCTTTCAATCCCCACACACATGCTACCCAGAACTACAATATTGTCGAAGATCTGGCCCAAGCACCGTCTGCGATGTCAGCCCTCAAAGTCCTTCAAAGTTGTCCTATACAATGGAAGGAATTGTTGAAATCTATTGGTGGAATTGACCCCATGGATACGAATTTAATAATTTTTGACTTGGAAAATCACATTCCAAGGTTACCTCCTCAACTCACATTCCAAATACAAGTTATTGTCTCCGACAAAAACATTTGTAGAATGATTATTGATGAGGGTGCTTCAACTTGTGTCATGTCTATTACCTACTTGAAATCCATCGGCTCTCCTCCTTTGACTGAATCCCACAACACGCTCAAAGCCTTCAATGGCTCTGGTTTTAAGCCTTATGGTGTCCTCCCTTCATTGCAAACCCCCCCTGGATACGAGAACGTCGGTGTGGATCTTCTTAAAGATTCCTCGTTAATGGGTACTTTCCCCATCCCACCACCCGATGTTCCACATCCTTTTGTCGCCTCTATCAACATGATCTCCACCTCTGTTCATGGAAACCCTGTGTATTATGACCCATGGATGGTACCCAACCCCGACGATCATATTCGTTATGGTGACGAAATGCCTTTGAGTCTGATCAAATCTGCTTATCAAGCCATTCAATCGACAACCCCTACTACCCCCTCTCTTGGTGATTTATCTCTAGATCCTTTCCGCGTCATTTTTCCCACAGACAAGATGATTATGTCTGTTATGTCCATGGAAGACACCCTTTGGGATGATGGACATCATCGTTCCATCCTATTCCTGGAACAACACACCATCGAGGGTTACCAATGGATATCGACCCCGTCGACCATTGTCGTAATTTCTACCGTTCCTGAGTCTACACATGATCTATTCTACGAAGGGAACTTAAGTAATATCTCACCCACCATCCCCCTCGACATATCCATAAAACCTGGAATTTTCAAAAATGTGCATATCGGAGCTTCATTTTCCCATGACGAAGTCGTCACCTACAAGTCTCTTTTCCAAGAATTTTTTGACGTCTTTGCATGGAGCTATGAAGAAATGTCGGGTATTGACCCTGAAATTGTGATACATGAGATTAATACATACCCAGATGTTAAACCCGTTCAACAACGCCTTCATCCAGTCCACCCATGTAAAGTGGTCGCTATCAAGATTGAAGTTGAGAAACTTCTCAAAGTTGACTTTATTTACCCTGTGTCTCTAACTGACTGGGTTTCCAATCTTGTCCCGATCGACAAGAAATAAGGCACAATCCACGTGTGTGTTGATTATAGAGACATTGACAAAGCTTGTCCTAAAGACAACTTTCCTACCCCCTTCATTGACCAGATCATCAACGATTGTGCCAGAAGTGAAATCTTCTCTCTGATGGATGGTTTCTCCAGATATAATCAAATCAATATTGTTTCTGCGGACCAACACAAGACTTCTTTTATTTGTCCTTGCGACACTTTCACCTATCGGAAACTTCCTTTTGGTTTAAATAATGTTGGCACGCAACTTTTCAGTGTGCTATGTCTTACGCCTTCCATGATATAAAGCACATTGTGCAGCCATATCTTGATGACTTACCTGCTCATTCCATGCACTATGTAGATCATCCAATACACCTCTGCGCCATTTTCCTTCGATGTCGGTTTTACCATATACGCTTGAATCCCCACAAATGTGTTTTCTGTGTAGAATCCGACCGACTTCTAGGATTTATTGTTTCATTTCAAGGGATCAGGGTATATCCTTTGAAGGTCGAGGCGATTCTCAATCTCCCTCCTCCTTCCTCGTTTTTCTAGTTACAAAGTTTGCAAGGGAAGGAAAACTTTCTCCATCATTTCATCCCAAACTATGCTAAGCTAACTCTTGGATTTATACGACTTCTCAAGAAAGGTTCTGAGTTCATATGGGATACCACTACTAACAAAGATTTTGAATCCTTGAAACTGTCTTTGACACGTACCCCACTACTCTCCCCACCTGATTACAATCGATATTATTTCCTTTACCTCACAGCCTCATACTATACCATCGCTATGGTTTTCGTCCAGGAGGATGATTCTCATGAAAAACATGTCATTTATTACTTGAGTCAGAGTCTCACGACTACCAAAACCAAGTATTTACATGTTGAAAAACTGGCCTTGGCAGCCATCCAAGTTGTTCAACATTTCCAACACTATATCCTCTCTCACAAGACTATGATAATTTCTAATTGGAACCCTCTGTAACACATTCTTACATGCCAATTGCTAGGGGGAAAATACTCCAAATGGATCGTAATACTCTAGGAGTTTGAATTAGAATTCGAACGCACTAAGTCCAAGAAATCCTTAGTGTTTTCCGAGTTGATATGTGACCTTCCCTGCTCTGAGACAGAAAATGTAGCAACCAATTCATTAACCAATGAATCGCTTTTATTGATTAGTTCCGATGACCTTTGGTACAGAGATATCATCATATATCTCCAAACCCAGACTTTTCGACCCAATTTGTCTAGCACTGACCCCCATTGAATATGCTTACCAAGCCCGTCAATATATTATCCTCAGTGATACTCTTTATCGTCATGGGATTGGCTCTGTTTTTCAATGTTGCCTCATGTTTGACGAAGCCGAAAAATCCCTCAATGACTGCCATTCTAGAGCTTGTGGTGGTCACATGTCTGGGTATGATACTGCCTAGAAGATCTTACGAGCAGGGTATTTTTGGCCTTATTTATTCAATGATTGTATAATTGCCGTCCAAAAATGCCATGCTTGCCAAACCTACAACAATAAAATACGATCACACCATGCTCCTCTACACCCTATGGTCTCTGTTGGTCCTTTTGCGAAATGGGGTATCGATTTTATGACATGTCACCCTCACTCGACCGGGGGGCATGGATACATTATTGTAGTCATAGATTATTTTATGAAATGGGCCGAGGCGATGCCAACATTCGACAATACCAGAAGGAATGTAGCATTATTCATATTCAATCACATCATTGCTCGTTTTGGTGTTCCTCAGGCTATCGTTATTGATCATGGTAGCCACTTTAGAAACTTCATGATGTCTGAACTCACTGAAAAGTTGGGTCTTCACTATGAAAACTCAACACCCTATTACCCACAAGACAACGGCCAAGTCTAAGCAATAAACAAGGTCCTCATTACCATGCTTCGACAAATGATAGGGATTCACAAAACTAGTTGGCACACGATGTTGGTTTCAACATTGTGGGCTTACCGAACATTCGTTAAGTCTGCTACCGGGTTTACACCATTCTAGTTAGTTTATGGTCTAGAAGCCATCTTGTTGATTGAATGTGAGATACCCTCCCTAAAACTATCCATCAAACTTCTCCCAAACACTTTTTCCAAAGAAGAACGTCTGTTGTATCTCATGTAATTAGACGAAACCCATCACGATGCCACCCTAGTTATAAAAGCCCAGAAGAAACGTGTCAAAGTCCAATACGACAAACATGTCAGGCCACGCATTTTCTCTGAAGGTGATTTGGTTCTCCTTTACAAACAAGATCGGGATATGCTAGGAGCCGAAAAATTTGAAGCTATGTGGCGAGGTCCTTATATCGTCAGATGAGTTTTGGAGAAAGGAGCTTACGAGTTGGTAGACTACGATGGTATCCCTTTGAGTGAACCCAAAAATGGGTTGTACTTAAAGAAGTACTATGCCTAAGATCACATATGCATAGGTTATTGTATTTTATTGTATCATACTTTTTGTGTGTTACTGTAGTATTCTTTTTCATTATTTGGTCTCTGCCCCTGACCGCTCATGTTACGTTGTGCTTGGTTTCCAGATTTCTGAGTCTTCGCTACCCCACATTGGCTTCATCGATGGCGCTAGCCATAGTACTTAGAACCTTGCTTCTGCTGCATGGGCAATTTACACACCTACAAACGAACTTATCATTTTGTGAGGTGTGTGCCTTGGTCGTGCGACCAATAATATTGCAGAATATAGCGTCGTCGTCGAATTGTTGATTGATGCTATTTCGGTTGGTATCCACCACCTAGTTATACGACTCGATTCACAACTAGTAGTACTACAACTAAGTAATGTCTATGTTATTCAAAGTCCTACTTTATTACGGGTATATTTACGAATTCACCTCTTGGAACGTTATTTTGATTATATTGAGTATCAACACATTCCTAGATGTATAAATACATTGACTGATGCTTTAGCTAACTATGTGTTAGATAGACATTTGGGACATTTATAAACCAATCACACATTACATGTATAACACAACACAAGATAAGCCAGTAGAAGCCGTATATATGTATATAACGATCAAAAGTGTTTACAAATTTTTTTTGTCCAAGGACTAAAATCCAAAAAATACGAAGCCCATGGCTTCTACAAAATAGCGTCATGGATGATGTTCACGATAACACACAACTTCTCGGGCCACCCTACAAAGCAGTCGACTGATAAACTCGGAAACACCCATAGTATGGCGCTGGTAATGTCTAGGGATCTCCCCAATAGCCATATCTGGGATGTCAGTAGTTAACCCCTCCAAGTTCTGCTCTACTGCCTCGTAGTCTTCAGCATCCCATCTCACCATTGGAGTCGCCTCTCCTCGTTGTTGAATAGGAGATGTTCTTGGAGGTCGATATGGCCCCACATCTGTGTCATCAAAAAGAGATTTTTCGATTAATTCTTGGACAAACATAAAAACATTTCATATGATAAAAATTACAAAAACATTTAAAAAGAACAAAATGTGTACTTCTTACCTAGATCACCCCACTGAGCATCCTCAGGCAGGGCCAAATCTGGATCCCCTTGGAAATCCAAACCAGCATATGCGTAGTCATCAATCATCAGCATCTGGGGCCTTAACCAGTCAAAAAAGGAATCATTGTACTTGATTATAGGCCCAACTACGTGTCGAGCCATGAGGTTTCACCACCTCAACATCCTCGGATCCTGTGGGGCTGGTAAACCTCAATCAACCTGTAATCACAGCAGTGGGACCCTCTTGAGGAAGAAAGACACCAAAAGTGATCCGTACCCAAACTGCTTCAAGTTACCCCTTCTGCACTTCGTCAATTGCCTCTTCATACTGCGGAGAACTGCATCTGACCAATTGAAGACCCGAGGCTCTCTGCACTCTATGGCGTATTGGAAGTAGCTCTGGAGAGCCATGTGTGGAGCCACGCTCCCAGCCACACATGCAATAGTGAAAAATATGGTTCGTAGGGTCAAGTATTGGACCCCCCAAATAGCAACCTTACCCTTGCTTCTTTCTGTCGCACGAACACAATACTGGCGACAATACTCACTCATAGGGAGTCTGTCGCCTCAACCATTGGTCAAGCTAGAATGGCATCCATGCTGTGATAACCCAGTTAGAAAATAGATATCCTCGATATCTAGGGTCAGCGTATGGACTCCCACGTAAAATAACTGTTGGTCCACATCCCACATGTGGACCAGGTATTCCAACAATCTGAGTTGGGCTCTCATGCCCGAAATCCTGAAGAATTTCAATAGCCCACAGTCCCGGAGGGCAGCGACTGTACCCGGGTCATTCCCGACAATAACTTCATCTTCCTCATGTTCTCTTTCTCGCCACTCCAGCATTGTGATGGTCAAACAATTGCACAAGAGCCATGAGAGAAGAATCAACAACTTTTTTCAAACTTTTGCATAATTTTTATTGAGCATTTTTTAACTTTAAAATCCATGTTTTGGCCCTCACAGGTGAGCCTTTGGCACAGTGCGATATTCTTGCAGGTTCCCTAAAGGCCACCTGTGAGAATCCTAGATTCTCACAGGTCCCGTAAAGCTCGCCTAAGAGAATGCTCGAACGCATGGTGTGACTCTAAAATGGATTTAAAACCCTAAAAATTGCCAATAAAAACTAAAACTAAACCATGGAAAAGTTAAAAGATCAAGAGCTTACCTCGTTGGCTAAAATGATTCGCCAAATGATCGCTTGTGCCTCCCGCAATCGAGCAAAGAAATTTGGGGGAAAATGAGGTGTGTTGGGCAAAGTTTTTGGCAAAATCACAATGAAATGGTAAAAAGCCCTTTTTACCCATATTTATTCACTTTTTACTATTTTTATTGATTTTTATATTATTTTTATTGCTTTTCTTATAAAACCTAATGCCTAATAGCCTTGTGAGTATGGTTTTCCGCAAGTGTAGAAACTTTGAAGTCCAAACGAAGGAGTACGGGTGTTTTTTCTTTTTGTCGCATGTACGACTACCTTTTAGGGTTTTTAGAAAAAGCTCAAGCTCAGTCTCCATTCGTTCTCACGATCGAAATTATATGAGAACATAACTGAGTACACTTTTTCTCGTCTTTTCGTACTCATATGGTAACACAAAAACGACGACCCTAAAGGAGTATCCTTTAAGCTCTTTTCACGCTCCATAAAAATGAAAAGATTTTCGAGTGATCTTGTTCTCTTCACGCTTGTTAAAGTATCTGAAGAAAATGTTCGACGGGCAATAGTTTATCATTTTTTCAGTCTCGTCGAACTTATTTATGAAAAAGGAACTGGGAGAGTTCTCTTTAATTGTTTTTTAGACTCTCTAAACATGAAAAACTCTCGAGTTTTCTATCCTTAGACTCGTTAAACAAACATCGACAGACCTGTAATGGGACCGAACCTCTCCTTCCTAGGGTTCATTAAATATACTCCAGGGGACTCATCCGAAGGATGAGATTACATCAACAAGCATATGTTATCCTCCTCAAGCTTGCGTAAAAATAAAGAGGTACTTGCCAGAAATGGTGGGGGGAATTTTGGGAAAGGGATGTGTTTTTGTATTCATATTAATGGTAGTAAGCATCGTTCTTGAACATGACACCCCCTATTTGTCATTTGAATTCCGGTTGGAAAATCCATTTGTCTCTCGTTCGACTTGCTACAAGGTCATATCTTGGGTCATCTTTGAGTTAGTGTTTCCAAGTCCTTGGTCATGTCGTTCATATGTTCAAGAGAAGTTCACATGAGCCCTCTATTGAGTCATCCATCTGTAGTTGTCCATTCTTACTATGTCAACCTTCCCTATGTCTGTTTTGACTCGTATTCATACTTCGTATCATACTCAAAATCTATTACTTATTTCGTGTCATTGATGGGGGATACACAAAGGCCCTCCTGTGATGAGTCTTGTTCCATCGACTCCAACTCATTATCCAGAAATGAGACTTAGAAATCATTTAGTACCTTGGAACTTGCATGTCTTAATGGCAGGTCTCTTCGCTTTCGACAGGGGTTTCACATCATTGATCCCTGATCGAGTGATTCCACCGAGTGCTCGACTTTGGCTCATTCATTTGCATTCGCTCGGATTGTACTTCAGTACCTTGGGAGTCATTGACATCAATGGTGATTTCCCTCACACTTGTTAACGGTTTTCATCAATGACCGGTAATCAAGTAGTTTCTACCATGTTTGACTTCAAAACATGTAATCGCATGGCTAGATTTGTACTTTCAGGTGACGGGATTGAAGAGCCCGGGTCTCATCTTTTTTATCTAGGCTACTATGGAGTATGTATTATTTGTGTCGGTGCATAGATCCACTTTGTATGTCACGTGGCTATGTCATCTTAATTCAAGTCTTCTCACATAGATCCACAGTGTATTCCTAGTGGCTATGAAGCATTTTGACAGCATGGATCCACGGTGTATGATTGGTGGCCATGAACTACGATTCCATTCATTTTTTATCTAAGCATGGGAATGCCTACCTCAAAACTGGTACTATATTCTGCATATGCTTGATTGTTCACAGGTTTCTGATTAGGTGCGCTCCTGGTTTCTGACACATACACGCAGTTTACAAAGTATTTCGGCTGTCACAGATTTCAGCCTCATACTTTGGGGGGAATTTTGTTACACATGATTTTGGTCACTCTGGTGATGTCTTTACAAGTGATGTGTTCAGGCTCCCACAAGGACTTTTTGCTTGAGAAAGATGATTGTTGTCTTCTTCCAAAAAACACATTTTTAAGATGAGTTCGCAGGATGCCTATGTTACAGGGTACGAGAATCCCTCATTCTCATAGGCCACCTCCACTTAGGGTGCGAACTGTTTGCAGTCTGCTCCATAGATAGGGTGGGAACCTGTTTTTAAGCTTGGAAAGGAGAAGAAGTCGCGAAGGTTCTAGAAAGGGATATTCTAGAAAATGAGTTGGCATTTGCATGGTTGGCATCCTATTGACTTCTCAGATTTGGTGGGATCATCTTCATCCATGTAACCATCCCTCCTTCTCCTATATATTGAAAGGTTTCTCATGGAAAAGGTTAAGCAAGAGTGAATGAAGAATTGGTGAAAGAATTGTGTGAAGAACCCTGCTTGGACAGAAGATTGAAGACTCTATTTGGTCTATCAAGAGGTATTGGATATTCTTCATGAAAATGCAGAGAAAGTGTGTGTGTTAGAACCAAGGGTCACTGAAATGAATCTTGCAACATCAAGGCGATCAGGTTGTATCTTCTACTTTCATTTAATATAATACAACAACATGTCCCTTTCCCATAAAATCACTCTTATTTTATAGCATAACTCCTTGATCATATGCATAGGTTGACATTAAATATACTTTGATATCTTCACTTTGGTTGGTTTGTGTTGTCCTAGACCTGACTTCACAAGAGCGTCGGAGCGAAGCGGGAACAACAGAGACCTAAGGAAGTGATATAAAGGTATGTCACTCATTCCTTCTTATTAGTAGATTCAATGACCACAACTTAGGGAAAGAGTCATGTCCTGTCCTGTTTTTTTCTAGATCTAGGTGGATCTAGGGAGATCTGTTAGTGTTCGCATCTACCGATTTGTTCGATAACAATAACAACCATTTGGAGATTTGAGTGGGTACTAACTAGTGGACACGCAGGACAAGAAACCACTCTGTGAAATGAAAGCCAAACCCCAAAGCACCAAAACTTACCTCTTGCAACAATGAATGTAGGCCTAAGATATGTAGGACGAAGGGATGATGTTTGAAGGTAAGTGTGTCAGTCTTGTACCAAGACGACAAGATCGTGATACGACTGCTAGGTGTAGGATTCATATTTTGAATTAACTCAAAGTTTTGCTAGTTGCGCAATCAAGAATATGTCAAATGTAAAAACCATATAATCAAAGATATAAATGACTAAGTCATATCTCCCAAGGTGAATAACTCGATTTATATGGTAATGGATCAAAAAATGAAAAATATAGGCTTACAAACTTTAATATAGACGCCCTTTAGGTGTAATCCCATTTGCAAAAAGAAAAATCTACAAACTATATGATGACCACTCAAAACAAAACTTGTTCAAATTTCATGCTTTCATTCATGAAATTGAACAAGGAGAATGATAGAAGAAATAATAAAATTATACAGACAACTAGTCCAATGAATTTTTCCAAGACCAAAGATGGTAAAAAAGGTTTGTAAGGAGAAAGAGGCAGCTACAATTTTTTTTATCCCTTGACAACGAATTTTTACCATCATAAAATTTTGACAAGAATTGTTGGCTTCCAACAATGGCGACATGCTGGGCGAATCAGTTATCTCTGCATCATCCAAGATTTATATTAGGGAACACATGACTCAACAATAATTATTAGAAACAATTAAATGACAGATCAAGCATTTCGATAATAACTCAGAAAAATAACATAGTCATAGTATTAGGTGAAGTTCTGTCCAAAAAACGTAATCCAATATCTCGTTTCGATCACAGGGGTAACAATGTTTATACATATAACTACAATACCATTGATAGGGCCACTGCTGCCAATAGGCATCTATAGCCTCGACATGGATGTCATTTAACCCACCCTAGTACTCCTATCCCATCCAAGAGTTATCTATTTGTGACAAAAGCATCCTAACATATGATCTAAATTTCAAAACATACCCGAGGATCTTCGAACCTGACATTGCTTCAATGCCAGCAGGCATGTTCAGTACCTCGGTGAAGTTGTCTTGGTATCATGTGTGCATTTACCCGCTACCAGCATACCTTTTTAGTATCCCAATGGGTTTACACACAATTCCCACACATTACAGTGCTTCCAACTCTCTAAAAATATTTATAATACTTTTAGAAACTTTGTGATATCAAGAGAGTGGGGTGATACTGAAGATTTCACAGCCAGGCAATGATAGGATCGGTCTTTAAGAATTAGTTTCTCATTCTGATGAATTTCATCATAATTTGGACATTTAAGATTTTAGTTATGAAATCATCTCTGGAATGGGAAATCACTATGAGTTTTTTTCATTAAAACAGGGACGACGTTAGAAGTTTTTTAAAGATAATTATGTTTTCCTGTGATTTAAATGAAAAACTGAGAACAATGACTAGACAAAAACTTACCTTCACTGATCTGAGTTTTGGACTTATTGTTCATATGCTTGAACTTTTATCAATTGATGCTAATGAAAGATACAATTCACTTCAATAATGAATTGTTGATTCAGACGTAATCTTCTAGAAAACACAAACAAAACACACAAAATGAAAAGAACCAAAAACAAAAAACAAAAGAAAAATTAAAATATTTACAAGGGGGTGGATATGATTTCATCAAGTGAAGTATTTCTTAAGAGACTGGACATTCACTAGGAAAGTGTCCAATTGTCCCTCCAAGTTATGTAGACGAAAAGAACTAGGACCCAATTTTTCAGAAACGACAAAAGGCCCCAGCCATAGGTTTTGGAACTTGGTATGTTCTCCTTTATTCTCGTGCGCTTTGTCCCATTTGAGGACCAAATCCCCTACATTAAAATTTCTTTCAGAGGATGAACTTTTACCAAACCATCTCTTTACAATTTGTTGGTGCTGATCCAATTTATGTTTTGCTTGTGTTCTTACTTCTTCTAACTTCAATAAAGCGTTTATCTGGTTTTCTAGAGGACATTTCTCTTCTTGAAATTTCCATGATAATTGTAGAGAAGGAAGCAATAAATGTGGAGGAGGATGGATTCTCTTTCGTAAACGAGGAAGAAAGGAGAGTTACCAATGAAAGCTTTTGGAGTCACTCTATTAACCCAAAGTGCCTTGTGCCAATACTTGTGGTTTTATGAAACTATTCTCTTTATGATCTTGATCAGATTCTTGTTTGTTGATTCATCCAAACCATTCCCTTAAGGGTAATAGTTGGTAGAGTAATTTAGTTTGATCCAATTCTCTAAAGTGAAAATGTTCATGTCCAGGGAGGAAAAATAAGAGGCATTGTCAAAAATCAAACATTTAGGAATTACAAAATGAGTGATAATATGAGAGTTGAGAAACAAAACTACCTGATTTATGTTAACCACTTTTAAAGGTAAGGATTCAGACCATGTTGTAAAATAGTTTGTCGCTGTGAGAATGTACTTGTGCTGCTACGAGGAAGGGGGATTGATTGGTCCTATAATATCTAGGCCCCATTGTTGAAAAGGTGTATCTACAGTAACACACTGTAAAGGAAAATATGCCTTTTTCACCCATCCTGTAGCCTTTTGACAGATTATACACTTGGAGGACAGAGTATGAGAATCTTTAAACAGGGTAGGACAATAGTAGCCAACCCTTATCACTTTGTGGGTAGTTGTATCTCCACCAAAATGACCACCAACATCACTGGAATGATGTTCAACTAGCACCCTTTCGGATTCCTCTTTTTCTAAACAACACAGAAAAACACCGTCTAAGTTATTAGGCATAGTTTGCGCACAACCTTAGT
Organism: Picea mariana; assembly: GCA_032191745.1. NCBI lineage: Eukaryota > Viridiplantae > Streptophyta > Pinopsida > Pinales > Pinaceae > Picea > Picea mariana. The sequence continues at coordinate 788,020 of JASDQU010100138.1, read as the reverse complement.
GCTCTTGTTTTTGTTGGGATAAAGATTATGAGGAGTAGTTCCGTGCAACAAATAAAATCTGATATTCTCATACCATGAATTGGGCATAGTTTGCGCACAACTGATTTGTGTTTCATTATGCTGATTTTCAATTGATGTATTTATTTGATTTTCTGACTTTTCAACTGAATCAACTACCAATTTACAAAGGCCTTGACCTATAACGATTTGTGTAGGTACTATTTCAAGGTCATATTTCTGAAGTGATGTCATCCAATTTTCCCTTTTCTCTCCCAGCACTTTCTGCACTAACAGATTTCTCACAGCAGGGTAAGGAACAACAATTTTTGTCCTGGATTTCAATAGGTAAGACCTGAAATGTTTATCTACTTTAAAAACAACATATTCCTGTTGATATACCGCAGGGTAATTTAGTTCTTCTCCTTTAAAGGCAAAGCTCATAAATGAAATAGGTATCTCACTGCTATCAACATTTTTCTTTATGATCACAACAACATAAAACCCATTAGATGTAAAAGTATATAATGTAAAATCATGGGAAAAATTGGGACTCATCAAGGAAGGTGTTTCGATTATAAATTTTCTGATGGAATTGAAGACTAGATTCTCTTGTGATCCCCATTTGTACAGAAAATCCTTTTTTATCATATTTTGTAGAGGTTTGACCATCTTAGAAAAACTAGGAACAAATCGTCTAACAAAATTAATTTTACCAAGAAAGGATTGCATGGCCTTTTTGGAAGAAGGTGGGGGCAGGTTGGTAATGGCTTGGTTTCTTTTGGGATCGATTATCATTCCATCTTTAGAAACTATAAAACCAAGCAGTTTTCCTTGTTCCACTGCAAAGACTGATTTTTTAGGATTGAGTGAAATGTCGAACTTACGTCATCATTCTAACACAACCCTAAGATGTGACATGTGATCTTTCTTGCTCTTGGAAAATACAATGACATCATCCAAATAGACCACCAATGACTGATTAATAAGGCCACGGAAAGCAATGTCCATTGCTCTTTGGAAAGTGGCACTAGCATTTATCAATCCAAAAGGCATTTTTCTGTAGGCATAGGTTCCCCATGGGGTACAAAAAGTGGTTTTCAACTGATCTGATAGAGACATAACGACTTGGTTATAACCCGAAAAACCATCTAATAAAGATAGTCTTTCAGAACCAGATACTTGTTGCAGAATTTGTTCCATTGGAGGAACGGGGTAGTTGTCTTTATTAGAGGCTCTGTTTAAATTGCAAAAGTCGACAAAAAGTCGAATCTCCCCATTTTTCTTCCTTACTGGGACTAGGTTGGATACCCATTGAGTATGCCGGATAGGAAAAATGATCTTGGTAGTAAGTAATTTATTTAGTTCCTTTTTTACGGTGGGTTCCAATTTAGGATGCATTTTCCTCAATTTTTGTTGAAATGGTTGGGTTTGGGGTTTCATAGGAATTACATGTTCTATTATGTTTGGGTCAAAAGTTTTTAGATCGTCATACGTCCAATAAAACACATCTTTGAATTCTTTGAACAATTTTGTAAAAGATGATTTTTCTTGTTCAGAGCACCCTTTTCCCAGATTGATATTTTGAGGATGATCTTGCGTTCCTAAATTGACAGTTTCGTACAACAATGAGGAACTATTTGTTTTGCAATTGACTACCCATCTAAAATTTTCATGTAGGTCATAAAAGTTTTCTAATATAACAACAGATTTTGGAATAGAATTTACCATCTCGGATGATGATTATGTATATCGAGGATAAGATATTACCGTGAAATCGTAGAGGTTTTCGTCAGGAGTGCTTTCATCAATTATTGCATCTTGGAAGGTGTCTTCCTTAAGAAAAAAACTGATGATCTGTTGATCTTCATCGAATACTCGCCATTTTTTGATGTTGTCAAGAATCAACGGCTTGAACAAAAATTCAACCGAGAATGCATTGGGAGAAAGACCTTCCGCAGGCAACAATTTAGAAGCAACATTACCTAACAAATCAACTTCCGAAATACTTGACCTAGGAATGGAATTTGTATTGAATGATAGAAATTTGTGCATTAAACCCCATACCTCGGTTTGGTAACTTTTCAAATGTGGGGATAAACAATGTATTGCATTTCTCACCTATTTGACTACAATTTCAGAGTCACCGAATACTACCAATTTTTGCACGTCCATATCCAGTGCCTTCCTTAGTCCCTACATAAGTGCTTCGTATTCTGTTGTGTTGTTAGTACATTCAATCTCCAATCGATAGGCAATAAATGTTTTGTTACCTATGGGATCGATGAGCACACAACCAACACCTGGCCCTTCCCAAAATTTGGATCCATCAAAATATAAGGACCAGATTTGTTCTTTATTAGCAATGTTCGGTGTACTTGGAAAAGTTGTTGCCTGAGTATAGGTTGTTACTTCAAATTGTTGTTCGAGATTGTTGATAGAGGAAATTTCAGTCATGAAATTACCGAAAAAGGTATTCATGCCCTACGTCTCAATCAAATTTGCAGCAGTAATAAAAGACTCATGTGGGTCGTTTAAATCTGTCATAGTGTACTTGAGGTAATGTTCTCTATTTATTTTGATCTTGTTGGGCCAACCATTTCTGATAGCCACAAATGAGACCAGTCTGTAGCAAAATATCCATATAACTATTCTGACCAATCTCTACTAAAAAATAAACCATATACTTTAGGAATGTCAACAACAATAATATCAATTACTTGGTGAACCTTGGGATTGGATGATAACCTTATCAACACATTTTTAAGTTCACCAATAAATTTGACATTAGTTCAATCTAATTGAATGCTCTTTAAATCATAAGGTTTTATCTCGGCATTAATTTTCTGACACATAGACAGACGCATTACATTTTATGAGGCGTCGGAATCAACCATACAATTATGTACATTCCTATTGAAAATTTTGAAAGTTAACAAGAAAGGAGGCACATTTTGTCTTGCAGAAACAACATAATTCTATTGATTTTTTATGGCTGTACCTGAAACAGTTTTATCTAAGTTTCCTACAGTCTTTTCTAATGTGTCCCTTTTATCCTAATTATCAGATGACATTTTACCTGAGACATCTTTAGCTTTGTTTGAGTCAGTTTTTGTTGATTTCTTGCTGATAAGATCATTCTTTTTATGATTTTCAACAATGCTTTGGAGCATTTTCTATAGGATAAGTGGAAATTTCATCAATTCAAAAACTAAAATATTTGCCCTTAATTTTTTAAGATATTCAACTAAATCATACTCTAAAACTGGGGCAACATAATTTTGTTTTGTTTCAGTTTGATTTAACTGTTTTGAAACCACATTCTTACTCATCTCGGATGAAGGTTTGTTTTGTGTTTTACTTTGAGGGTTATAGGGATGGATAATTTCAAAGTTTTCTTGAAAGATGTTGTCTGACAAGTGCCCAAAAGAGGGAGGAGATGAGTCCTCCTCTTCTGGTGTTTCTTATTCACCCGTATCGTCATGATTTCCAGGAGGTGTAGAAACAAAGTTGTTATTTCTTCCAATATTGTTTGCAAAGCATACTGTAGACCTTCGAAGTTTAGACCTCATGTGGTCGGGTTCGACCAGTTTAGAGGAAAAGGTTTTCTGAAAGGTGGTCTGAAACCTCCTTTACTTGTATATGCCTCCTCAATGGATCTTTTAAAGTCTATGACCTGATTGGATAATTTATGGAAAACCTTCTATAGACTCTCCAGATCTAATGTGTCTTGTTGATTTTTATTTTGAGGAGGCCTAGTGAGAATTTCTATTTTTTTTCTAAAGGATGAAGTTGTTTCAACCTCACCACCTAAGTTATATTTTAAGCTCATAATGTCTTTCTCTATTAGGACTGCCTCCTCAAAGGCTTCTAATAAAGTATTGTTTTTGGACCTTTTAACCCATATCGCTATGTTGTTATGCAGGGCCTTAGTATAGTATGCAATAGTTAAGTTTTATGCTGGCATTGAATCTATAGGGATTTTGTTTTTTGGCGTTAGGAATCTCTGGTTGAAGTCTTTAACTTTTTCCTTAGGGTTCATTTTGAAACTAGAGATTTCCATTACCAATACTTTCGGAGATTTGTCATCCCCAAATTTCTCTAGAAAACAGGTTTCAAACTTGTCCCAAGAGACAATGGTATGAAGTTGTTGAGAAAAATACCAGGTTGAGGCATTTCCCTCAAAACTGTAAGGGAATAACCTACATATGAAATCTTCATGTTCGACACTCTGGAGTCTAAAAGATAACATAAATTTCTTAATGTGATCCTCAGCTGATTGCTTCGAATCTAGATCAAATTTGGGCAACCATTTCTCTGTATGTTTAAGCAACAAGTGTTGGGGTCCAGGTACTGCCACGACATCTTGATCGAGCCAAGGTCTGGCGGGATTATTTTGATTTTCCATGGGAGTTGGTGGATTTGAAGGTTGATATGGTTCAAATGAAGAATTACCTTCATCCGAGGATTCCCTTCCTGAAGAGGGTGGAGAGGAATCATGGGGGGATGGTGGGATACCAGATCCTCCAACACCAAGGATAAGTGCTTCAATAGGATTGGTAATATTACCACCTAAAGGGTTTTTGGGCAAACCAGTGTCTTGAGGTTGTTCTTGAATATTTGTGAAATCAATGGGTTGATTAAGTTGTCTACCAAGTTGTCTAATATAGGATAAAGCACTCTAAGTTCTTATGATCGACTAGCGAACAATTTCTTGAACATCAATCCCTTGAGGAAATGGTGTCACTGGTTCAACGAGAATATTAGGGGTAATGTTTGAGGTAGTATATGGATCAAGTGTAATGTTATTGTCTGAGCGACTACGTGTTATGACATGAGAACGATTGTTTGGGGGAGTCTTACGACCTCCATGTACCATCAATGAATTTCAGGCCCTCCTTCTAGTGCCATTTGTTGATGGGTGTTTATGACACATCGTCAATAGGAAGGATAGATTTGGTTCGGGGTTGTCTACCTAACCCAAGTCGTTTGGTATTATCTAACCTGACGGATTTTATGGCTTCGTTAGCCAACTAGGGTCCTAAAAATAACTAAAGGAAATAAACTAACTAAAGAAATGTTTCTAACAATTGACACACTAATTACAAATGTTCATCTAAGAATATGAATATACAAATGGTTATAAACAGTTTATATACAATTTACAAGGTTTGCATAAAATCTTTTAAAAGTAAATGTTTGTGATTAAGCAAGAACAAAATTCTTTCTAATGTTTAAAAATAAATTAAACTACTAAACACTGAATGAATACGATTGTAATAATAACACGAAAATATACAAAGCTAATTAACGTCAAAATATATCAATCATTGTTCATTCATATACAAACTACTTTAAACAAAAGAGAACAATACATCGACTAACCTCTAACTGATCAACAAAACTATGTTTATCTCTTTCCGTTGTGTGAGCTCTTGCTTGTCCTGCATTAAGTGGAAACCTATGACAGGAACAATCATAATACTTCCTGAATAAATTCAAGGAAGTGTTTCATATTTTGGAGTGAATTTATAACAACAGAAAGATAAAAAAATATATATATCATGTGACCTCAAGATAATCAATAGATAAGAACGAAAGAAATCTCAATCCTGGGTAGTGATGTTATCGACCATTTAATATCAGAAATAAACTCAAAAATACCTAAATAGTTGATTGATCACAAGTACAAACTAGACCAAAATTAATGGACAACATTTAAATAATCAACGATATAAAACACCATATGAAGAAAAGACTAAAGCTAAATCAACATAAGTGACCTTTCATAACATAGAAATAATAGGAGAATACAATGAAACAAACATTGTACAATTTACATAGGTCTAAATCCAACAACAAACTACTTTCTCATATCACTTCCAAAATCATATGTCCATTCTATGGTCCAGAAAAATGTTTCCTCAACACCAAGCAACAAAATCTATTTAAACATGTCTTGGATCTGTTACCTCCTATCATACAAGATGGAGGATGATCTCTGAAAATAATTTTTTTTTGAAATAATAGAATAACAAAAGGATACTCCTGTAGGAGTCTTTACATAAAAAATAATTACATTAATAACATTGTTTTTTCAAAAAAAATGGGAAATCACTAAGCTATCGAATGCTTAACCCATGATTCCCTTTCCTTAAAAATAGCATCATAATCTTTTTTTCACCTGAAATGATAAAAAAAAATCAAAGTTTAGATAATAATACAAACAAAAAATTTAAAATAGATTGGCTACATAATCTTTCGATTCTGTAGCTAGTCTCAAAAAAGATAAAATCAAAAGTGAATCTAATCTATTATTTTTCAACAAAATCAAATCAAAACAAAAAAAACTATTTACCATTTCATAAATTTGACAGGGAGGCATCATATAAGTCTGAATTTATAATGGTGTTGAAGTTTGTTGAGTTTTTAATTATCACATTACCAGACCGCTTACTCCTCTTGTTTTTGTTGTGAGCGTTCAATCGAACACATGCCTTCAATTCGTCATTCTCCCTCTTGAACAATGGGTTTCGTGCTACAATTTGGATTAATTGTGCTTGAATATAGGGGACATCTAGGTAATATCGCTCAATCCAATCAATTCAGTTTTCACAATGAACTGGTTCTAAGGTAGGCAAAGGTTGAGCATGTTTTGTAGAGGGCAATTTAGTCTATCCTATGATTTGCTTCAAATCGTGTTGTGTACCAAAGAAATCCCCTTGTTTATTTAGGAACGATGGGATATTAGAAAAGAAATCGAACTGTGTTGCATCAATATCGATATCATTACCTAGAATCTAGTCATCTACATCCTCTTGAGTAAAAAAATTATAGATCTCATCCTCGAAAAAATGATCATTGATATCGATCACATGGATCGAGCTTAGATGATCACGTTGTCGATTTCTCATATTTCTTGATATGAGTTGGCCTGGTCTCTTGTTTGTAAAATTCACATCTGGATTACTCTGTTTCTTATACGTACTCTTTTTCTTGACAATTGATTCATTTAAAACAACCTGAATCAGTTCATGAGTAGGAACAATAGAAGCTCTATCCTTTAAATCATCTAAAACTTCTTCCCGAGGCTTTCTGGGAATGAAATCGCATCGTGGCTTCTGGATATAAACAGAGGTTTGCTCTATGGATGCATGGCCTTCTTGTAGATTAACACATAGGTTTTCAATAGTGGGGTTAGATCGATAGGGACTGGGGTTTTCATCGAGATGAAGAGGTGGTTCTATTACATTTTCGGGTAGGGTAAAATTATTTCTAAACAAGAAATTTTCCCAACTGTCCCTAGTCTTAGATAGATGTGAAACCACAAGGATTCAGATGAGGCCATGGTGGAAAAGGCTCGACTGAGGGTTTAGTTTCTGTCTCTGATAGAACTTATCCATTTTCTGTAAGCTCCTATGCAAATAAAAAGGCATATTCAAATTGAAACCTAGAAAAACCCTAAGCAAGCGGACATGATACAAAAATACCAAGCCATATCTACCTTCACAGGTTATGAATTTCTTAAGCATTAAGAGAAGGCCATTCCATTGGGGTTTGAAAAGAGAAATTGGTGTACCTTTTGGACAACACTGCGATTTCTTGGAGGCCATGAACATTCGTCAGGGCACGCCTTTGATTTTGATGTTCTTAAACCACTGATATCCCTCTTGGGATAATCCTATAACTTATTTTATGGAACCTTCATTCACCTCTAGCTGCAGATCCTCAATCTTATCTTTGGTGTCATCAAAAGACTGAGTGAAATCTTGGGCCACTATGAGGTTGTAACCCTCAAACCGTATGATGAAAATATCCTAACCATACGCCACAAGGTCGTCCATGGCATCATCATGAGAGAGGAGATCTTGTGAACCGTTGGGCTCAATCCTCACTATGGGAGCCATAGATATGGTTACAAAGAAACATTCGAGGTAGAAAGAGGTGGGTTGTGTTCTCCAACACAAGAAAAGTAGGATGAGGTTTGCATAATTGGGAGGAACCCGATATATATGGATTCAGAAGGCTACCATAACAACCATTTGGAGCTTTGAGTGGGTACTAACCAGAGGACGCACAGGACAGGAAACCACTCTATGAAATGAAAGCCAAACCCCAAAGCACCAAAACTTCTTCAATAATGAATGTAGGCCTTAGCTATGCAGGACGAAGGAATGATGTTTGAAGGTAAGTGTGTCATTCCTGTACCAGGACGACAAGATCATGATACGACTACTAGGAGTAGGATTCATATTTCAAATTAACCCAAATTTTTGCTAGCTGCGAAATTAATCATATGTCAAATGTATAAGCCATATAATCAAAGATAGAAATGACTAAGTCATATCTCCTAAGGTGAATAACTCAAGTGTTATGGTAATGGATCAACAAATGAAAAATATAGGCTTACAAAATTTAATGTAAATGCCCTTTAGGTGTAATCCCATTTTCAAAAAGAAAAATCCACAAACTATATGATGACCACTCAAACCAAAACTTGTTCAAATTTCATGCTTTCAGTCATGAAATTGAACAAGAAGAACGATAGGAAAAATAATAAAATCATACAAACAACTAGTCCAATGAGTTTTCCCAGATCAAAGATGGTAAAAAAAGTTTGTAAGGAGAAGGAGGAAGCTATAGAAAATTTTATCCCTTGACAACAACTTTTTACCATGATAAAATTTTGACAAGAATTGTTGGCTGCCAACACGATGAGAATGGCGATGATAACGACGATCATGATGAAAATGACAATGTCAATGATGATAATGAAGAAAATGACGATGATGATGATGACGACTGTGATGATGATGATTATTATGATGATGATATTCATGATGATGATGATGATGACAAATACAATGATGTTGATGCCGACAATGTTGATTATGGTGATTACAATGACGACTAGGATGACAACGATGAAGATAATGATGATGACGATACCATGACAATAATTATGATAGTGATGACGATGACAATGATGACGAGGAGGATGATGAAAATGTTGATTATGATGACGATGATGATGATTAACCCATATAAATAAATACTTTAAAGATGATAAATCATATAAAATATGTGATCACATAACTCATACATTTCATCATTTCTGCAATATCATTGATCATTTTCTTCTTCATCCAAGTCTACATCTGTATCATCTGGTTCAGAATCGACATTGAAAGGATTAGCCTTATTAACATTATCATAACAATCATTTTCAATAATATCATCATCAATATCATCATCGAGAACATTGTCATCTACATTTGGCTCAACTTCTTTGACTTCTTCATCTAACGGTACATCTACCCTATGCTCCTGTACATCTTCTTCTTCTTCAATATCATCTTTTTCTAGTACATTATACTTTACATGCCTTGTTCTTGGATCATATATGACAATGTACGACCAACCTACTTTACTTAGAACCTATGAATAAAAGACTTTCTCACATTGTCTTGGAAGAACATAAGTTTTTGTACCTGGCTCAAATGTCCTTGTATTAACCATGGTAAATCCATCATCATGTTCAATAATAGTTCTATTTGGATCACGTTCATTCATCTATAACATGTACCATTTGACCTCGAACAAAAATAACTTGATGTATTTAAAGTCACACTCTATTATATCATCCAAATACCCATAGTATCTATTTTATGATATTGTTGGATGCCTGCCATTTCTTGAGAAAACATTAGTGACCTGAAAGATTGCAATTATCCCACAATAAGAGTTTTTATTATGGCCATCCAACTTTTTGATGAAAAATTTATGACCATTGCACCACATATCCTTGTGGTGTGTCAACTGCAATATGTTTAACATGTAAAAAATGCATTACCAATCAATACAAATATTTAGACTTAGGAAACATTTATAAAAAAACACACCACATGGATTAATATATTGGAAAAAAAAAACTAAAACATGATGTGGGTGAATAATATGCTTGCCTTTTTATCTTTTAAACCATATGCTAAATCAATTTCCATATGAGTAAGATTGGTATCTTGATTACGATGAGCTTCTTTAAGAAAAGTAGCTACCCCTTCCTATGATAGCCTACCATTACATTGTATACATCAATCTATCTATACCTTCATCCAATCAAGATTTTTTGCGATGTATAAATGTAGTGCACCCCACTCTCAACCAACTGTATGAAAAAAAAATTACTAATTAGAATAAAGATTAATAATTGATCATAGAATCTAAATAAAACTTGAATAAGTACAATATAGAAATAAATCAATATTAATGCAAATTATTATAGATCTCTACCATATAATTACCTTTCACTTTCCTTATTCTACCTTTCTCAACCAGGACCTCCCCTTCAAATTTGTTAATGGAATGGACATCCAAAATATGAGGCACCTTCATGATTTTTGTTGTTAATTTAGGAAGATACTGACTAATATACACCAAATATTGATATACCATATATCCCTCCACCATAGCACCCTTAGGATGTGTTCTTTGTCTAACGAAATCCTTCAATGACTTCAAGTGCCTCTATACCATTCCCATTGACCTTGTGTGTACATGTTCACACATTTTAATCTCCTCAACTTGGTGTATGATTTAGTGTTATTGTGCATTGAAAAATGTCGAAGGTAGATACTTTTTCATTTTGACCATTAGCCAAGGAATTTATCTCCAATATTTTATATCTTCTTTATGGATTTGTTTAGATGACAACCACCTACACATGATATAACAAATCAAATCATGGATTTCAACAACAACGTATATACAATGAAAGCAAAACAGATGTCGATAAGTTGAGCAACAAAGATTTTGCATATAAATCATTAATATTTGCCTCATGTATTTTCCAAGATCATATATAACTTGTTTTACATTGTTGTCAAAGTTGTTAGGGAGAGATAGAGGTAGAACATAATGTAACAACAAAGGGATCATTAATTATTTTGAAAATAAAACCAAATTTTAATACTAAAATGTCGTATATTTACCAATATAGAAATCTACCAAAATAATTACCTTAATGAAGGTATGCCAGTCATGAATTTTCACCCCACCAAATTAACCTTTCTTCATTAAGATATTCTTTATGTTTGAAGCAAATCTCGTAGGAAATTTAATTTTCCGAATGACCTATTTTATAACATTGCTTTCCTGCTCTGTAAATAACCATGGAAGACTATTTCGATGTCCATTTCTATTTGAATAAATCACATTTTGCAGTGCATGATTGGCTTCGTGAATGTCAGTACAAATTTTGAATTTTTTTTCTTTATCACTCCTTCCATCTACGATTCTCCACAATGTTTTTGTTACATTCTTCCCGATATGCATTATATCAAACAAATGAGATATTTATAGGTGCTCATAGTATGTAAACCTAATGAATTGTATAGATTAACTTTTCATTCCTCATGGAAGCCCATTAAGTCCTTGACGAAATTTATGAAAAATAATTAATGAGATTACAACAATAATTGTTAGATACAATAAACAAAATTCAATACAGATTAAAATTGTAAAACATTAATATATATGACACATAGACTAGATGCTTACCTTGATGATCTCTATTTTATTCCAACTTCCATAGGTGAGGTGTCATTCTTCGTGGTCTTATTCTAGTCTCTTCTTTCAAATTGAAAAGTTGTTTTTATGTAGTTCGATACATATGGTTCTTAGGCAGGAAGTGCTAAAAAACATGCATCGTATTTTCATAAAACTATATACTATTAAAGTGCATTTGTATGTTACATACCAAAAAAATGTGTTAGCCCTAGGGCATCATGAATTTTCCATGTAAGTATTCCATGGAATTGAAATTTCTTTTGTCCTATTGGTCTAGAAATTCCATACATAGTGATGCCAACCCATAACTTTAGTAGCTCATCGACAAGAGGCTCAAAATATACATTCATATATTTCACTTGGTACTTACCTAATTGGGTGAAAATATACATAACTACTACGTTGTATATATATATAAGTAATGTTAGTGTCAGAAGTCACTCCTGGATTGCTTGCAGGAGTAGAGCCTGACGTCCATCAGTTTTATGTCACGATTTGTTTAATGGGGTGATCGGATGGGTAAAGACTCAAGAAAATATGGCTTTAACTTAGGAAACTGGGCCTGGTATGTAGAAAGCAAGGGAGGTCTTGATCCAACTTCCATCAGTAAGAGGATTAAAGGTGGTAGATGGAAGACTTGTGAGAAGGGTGAATAAGATTGCCTCGGGCGAAAAGCCTTCAGAAGCTTGAGGATGAAAAACTCAGAAGCCAAGATCCTCTTGGTCCGGAGCTTCAAGGAGCTGAAGAGTGACTCGACTGGATCCTCCAATTCCAAGTCGTTCAGCGCTATGAAAATAACAGGAACCGATTAGAAGCAATGTAACTGTTATAGTGATCCAACCTACATCATCCTATAACAGCTACAACTCGACTGGATCCTCCAATTCCGAGTTGTTCTAACATAGTATACAAGAGATGGAAAAGGGCTGACATCCATAAAGTAAGAAGTCTCAAATGCCTTGTACATTAACCAGAGTGACCAACGCTGCATCAAAACTTTACAATCGGGAGCCTAGCTCAACTATTGATCCTCTACAAAAATGGCGAAAATGCCTACATATACTCAAAAACAACCACAACAGCAAAAACAAGACGTTGCATTAAAAACATTGTGTCTGCATGTATTCTGACAGTCTACGCATGCAGACTCTGGCCGATCTTGCACCCAAGACTTGGTGTCCCCTCGGCCAAATTCGGACGGCTATTCTTTGTCAGACGCCACCTTAACTGCGCATGGCTCCTGCAAGGGAAGTAGCTAAGCCATTAAGAGCCAAGCTAGCGTGTGTAGACCTCCTCCGGCTGGTCAAAGACTCGGCATGTCTTTTTTGGAAGAAATGGTACACAGGACCCTCTTGAGCAGACTGCTTGCCAGACTCTCCATACCTTATACTTAATGCATGAGGAGAGGTTTCAACCACCCCTTCTCACCTTCAATTACTTCAAGCAAAAACCAGGCTTGAGGTCGAATCAAATGGAACCCGGAGACACGATGAACCTTTCGGCGACTAGACCCGACGCCTTTGGCCCCCTTTGCGCAGCTCTTTTATTTCCCAGATGACCATGGGCTGTGACCTTGTGTTTACTCTCAAAGGAGATTTCGGTGTTCGCGAATAGGAAGGGGATGATCCTTGCTTCTAGAAATCGCGATGAGCGAAACGCCGAGACGGCTTAATCTGGCGCCACGCGTCCCTCTAGATATGACGACTCTGAACTCTCCCGACGATGCTGTGGGCCCGGGTCCCGGACACTCCCGTCACCTCGTGCATCGGGAATATGACAATGCTGCACCTTGCGCCTCGAAATCGTGATGGGTTAAATGACGAGGAGCCTAATCGTGTGCCAGGTGTCTCTTGTGGATGGACGGCCGAGATTGCTCCGTAATACTGTGGGCCCAACTTTGGGCGCCTTCGGCGCTTTCAAGGTTCGGGGTTTCGAGATGCAGAATGATATGGAACTTTCTCCCTTTGAACTCACGACTGCCGGAAAGCCGATGTGACCAGATCACACGCCATGCGCCCTCTGGATGGATGACTAAGATTCTTCCCCACATACAATATGGGCACAATGTATTTGCGCTAATTCTGGCGCAACTCCGCTAACCACGATTTCCCGCCAACCGTTGATCTGCTCCTTTGGATGAATCCTGCCCATTGAGATCAGACTGCTCGCTCGCTTGATTTTTAGCCTGAAATGGGGCTTTATGTGCTATGCTTGGGTGTTCTTCATGCAACCTGCAGACCTGGATGCTCTCTAGCCCAAAACAAGAATTGTCGCTAACATTAGGCTCCATGGGGGATAGAGTCATCCCTGTGATGCTCTAAGAACTCATTCCACAACTTCAGTGCCTTGTTGTTGGGCTATGGAGTCAGGCTCAAAACATCCCGCTGCTGAAAATACAAGCCGAAAAATAAAAGCAACAAAATAAAAATACATGCTCAAAGGAGCTTATTTATATACAATCCTAAACTAATAAAACACTTTACATGGGGCTAGGTGAAATCAGATTTCCACCATAGCCATTCAAGCAGCTTCCTAGATAGAAGCTCCTTCCTTCTGTCAACAATCATCAGTAGATGTTGTAACCGTGATAGCAGAACGGTTACACTCTTCAACTCCTCCTTACAGGCTCAAGTTGAGATGAAATAGGGTGGCTCCAAGGCATAGGGGAAATGCCACTCCATGTACTTGCTGACAGGGTCATAGAATGAGTGGCCAATCCTAGAAAACTAGCGACAAATAGCCGCCTGTGATACGCAGTTGTTCACCTGTGGCTGAATAACTCTGATAAGCACAAGTAGGAGGACAACTGACGCAGGCTCACTGATCTCAGGTGGTGGTTGTTCGTTGATTGGCCCTGTATAGAACATGAAATGCATGCTCAATTGTTCCTCTGGTTCCTCCTCCTCTTTTCTGTGCACTCCCCCATCTTGTAAAAAGGGAACGGTCTCCCAATCTCATGAAGGAAGAAAGAATGATCCTCTTCCACAATGGCTTCCTTTTTTAAATCTGAGACAGCAGGCTCATTGGGGGCAGATGCTAACACATCCAAAAAATCTTCAATAATCTCTTCAAAAGAGTTGCTTAGATCATCTGCCTCGAAGACTAGAAAATCCTTTTTGCTACCTTCAGATTCCAATTTTGCACACTGGGGAGTGGGGAATATCGCCTGCACCACTAGTTTACTCAGAGCGCCATCCTCTTCCCTGGGAACTTCATCACTCTCATAACCCCCCCTTTTTGTAGACGAATGGGGAGGAGAAAGGACAGAGCTCTGATCCAGGTCATCAGGATCATCCTCATAGCCTACGTTCGAAACAGCTTCATCCGGTATAGAGTTGTGGTATCCCTCACTACAGTTATGACAAACTAACACAGAGGGATAAAACTCTTGGTAATAGGCGACAAAAGCTACATGAAACTCTAAGAGTGAAGAAATGCTAGCAGGGGGTAAAGAATGATACCATTTATGCGCATCCCTTGCTAACGAGAACATGAACATTTTCAATAATACATCCTCATGATGTATCTCCCACTGACGCATGAGTTCATGAAACTCACTGAGGTGCTGAGCAGGGTTGTCATCTTCACGCTTTCCAAATATGGGAAAATAATTGCCCCATTCATTCGGAGAGGGGACAACATTAGGAAAACTAGGAATAACAGAAAAATTAAAAGGAGCAAACCTGTGAGCAAAGATTTTCTCCATATCGAACCAGTGGAGTCGCCAATCGATCCTTGAATCATGGAGTCGCCAGGTGAAATATGCGCAGCTTCAAATGTGTTTGGTCCTTGTTCACCATCAAAGGCCAGATCCTAACGTTGTTGTTACCCTAGGAAGCTTCTCAGGCTAAGAAAGAAGCTGCTGAAACCTTCTCGAGAAAGCTCCTTAGGGTCGGCTTTCAGGTGTGCTAACAGTAGCCACAACTGAAACAGTGATGTGGAAACCTTGGAGTCACCACAGTGGAGTTGCCAGGTGCATAGTAGAAATCTTGAAGGGCTCTTATGTCTGATGCTCCTTCAGAATCAGAGGCTCAATGTCGTTTTACCTAGGGAAAATCTTCAACTTTGTCCCCGGCAACGACGCCAGAAAATGTTATCGTCAGAAGTCACTCCTGGATTGCTTGCAGGAGTAGAGTCCGACGCCCATCAATTTTATGTCACGATTTGTTTAATGGGGTGATCGGATGGGTAAAGACTCAAGAAAATATGGCTTTAACTTAGGAAACTGGGCCCAGTATGTAGAAAGAAAGGGAGGTCTTGATCCAACTTCCGTCAGTAAGAGGATTAAAGGTGGTAGATGGAAGACTTGTGAGAAGGGTGAACAAGATTACCTCGGGCGACAGGCCTTCGGAAGCTTGAGGATGAAAAACTCATAAGCCAAGATCCTCTTGGTCCGGAGCTTCAAGGAGATGAAGAGTGACTCGACTGGATCCTCCAATTCCAAGTCGTTCAGCGCTACGAAAATAACAGGAATCGATTAGAAATAATGTAACTGTTACAGTGATCCAACCTACATAATCCTATAATAGCTACAACTCAACTGGATCCTCCAATTCTGAGCTGTTCTAACACAGTATACAAGAGATGGAAAAGGGCTGACATCCATAAAGTAAGAAGTCTCAAATGCCTTGTACATTAACCAGAGCGACCAGCGCTGCATCAAAAATTTACAATCGGGAGCCTAGCTCAACCATCGATCCTCTACAAAAATGGCGAAAACGCCTACATATACTCAAAAACAACCACAGCAACAAAAATAAGACGCTTCATTAAAAACATTGCGTCTGCATGTATTCTGAAAGTCTTCGCATGCAGACTCTGGCCAATCGTGCACCCAAGATTTGGTGTCCCCTCAGCCAAATTCGAACGGCTATTCTTTGTCAAATGCCAACTTAACTACGCATGGCTCCTGTAAGGGAAGTCGTTGATCCATTAAGAGCCGAGCTAGCGTGTGCATACCTCCTATGGCTGGTCGAAGACTCGGCATGGATTTTTTGGAAGAAATGGTACACAGGACCCTCTCGAGCAGACCACTTGCCAGACTCTCCATACCTTATACTTAATGCACGAGGAGAGGTTTCAACCACCCCTTCTCACCTTCAATTACTTCAAGCAAAAACCAGGCTTGAGGTCGAATCAAATGGAACCCGGAGACACGATGAACCTTTCGACGACTAGACCCGACGCCTTTGGCCCCCTTTGCGCAGCTCTTTTATTTCCCAGGTGACATGGATGATTTTAGGGGCTAAATTTCGCTCATGGGCTAATTTTCCATGGTTTTTTCAAAAATGAGATTCGCTATTTTAAAAATCATTCACCCAAATTCTATATGATAAAATTATTTTATGTTAAAAATCGCCAAAATTTTATAAAAACTATATAAAATAGTTATAAATTTGAATATTTTTACTAAAATATAGCCAAACATTTATAGTTGGCATATGAAGGAATAGTAAGATTCGCCAAGGTTTCTACATTTTAAAACAAATTTCCATCCTTAAAATCATCCCTGCCAGGTGACCATGGGCTATGACCTTGTGTTTACTCTCAAAGGAGCTTTCGACGTTCGCGAATAGGAAAGGGTTGATCCTTGCTTCCTGAAATCACGATGAGCGAAACGCCGAGACGGCTTAATCTAGCGCCACGCATCCCTCTAGATCTAACGACTATGAACTCTCCCGACGATGGTGTGGGCCCGGGTCCTGGACACTCCCGACACCTCGCGCATCGGGAATATGACGATGTTGCACCTTGCGCCTCGAAATCAAGATGGGTGAAACGGCGAGAAGCCTAATTGTGCACCAAGCGTCTCCTATGGATGGACGCCCGATATCGCTCTGTAATACTGCGGGCCCAACTTTGGGCACCTTCGGCGCTTTCGGGTTTCGAGATGCAGAATGATATGGAACTTTCACCCTTTGAACTCGCGACTGCCAAAAAGCCAACGTGACCAGATCACACGCCACGCGCCCTCTGGATGAAAGACTGAGATTCTTCCCCGCATAAATATGGGCGTAATGTATTTGCGCTAATTCTGGTGCAACTTCGCTAATCGCGATTTCTCGCCAACCATTGATCTGCTCCTTTGGATGAATCCTGACCGTTGAGATCAGACTGCTCGCTCGCTTGATTTTTAGCCTGAAATGGGGCTTTACGTGCTACGCTTGGGCGTTCTTCATGCAACCTGCAGACTTGGATGCTCTCGAGCCCAAGACAAGAATTGTCGCTAACAAGTAATTATACAATGAATAAGACAAATACAATGCAACGGTCAAACCGATTTTGTAAGAAAATACCTAGAACAATAATTGCCAACATTGTGTTCTTCCTCTTTATTGTTCCAAGGAGGAAGGTTATTGTTTATAACAAAAATAGGCCACATTGAGTAAATATACATGAGATCACCAAATGGATTGACACTGTCATCTACCAATGAAATCCTAACATTACAAGGTTCTTCTTTAAAATTTTTCCATATTTCTTCGATGTTCCTAAATGCAGAACTATCTGCAAACATTCGAAGAACATCATCTTCACTTATGTGTCATGCATGGTAATCCATAAACTGTGCAATTATTTGGCACCTAAAAAATCACTGCAAACGTGGAATTATCGGAATATGACGAAGAACCTTGTGAGGCACCTTTTTTTTTACTTGATCGGTTTGATATCTACTGATTTGACATTGCGAGCATTTCATTTATGATGCATATTGTCCATAATATATAATATGATCATGCATACATGCATCAATAACTTGATACTCCATTCCGATATCTTTCATAATGGCACACAACTCTTAGTATGTGTGAGGTAAATTATTTGATGGTGGTAAGAAAAATTCACCTAACAATCTACAACATAAAAAATAACTAGTTAATGTAAATAATAGTAATAAAAAATATTGCATCCTTAATTTACACATTAATTGACACTAAAAATAGAGAAAAATAAAGTTGACCTTTACATATAATATGTGACGAATTATATTATGCACCTTAGGATTTGTGTGAGACAAGTGTTTGACAAACCATTCAATCCTTCAAGTTCACAAACAACATTATAGCAGAGAGAATATTTGTTCTTGAGCCTTCATAAAGGGGTTGTTTTTCCTTCTCAAGCATAGGTTCATCATGAATATCATCAAAATTTTCCTCATCGATAGGAGCAAAGATGTCCTGGATCAATTTGTTGGTCCCGTCATATGGCTCAACAATATTATTGGTGTCATCTTCTTCCATAGGATTGACTTGATATTCAATATCCATAACGTCTTCCACATATTGTACAATAGTATTTCTACTACTACTTGGCAGATATTTATTTGGTGACAAACACTTAGGATGATTTATCTTTACAATTACCAACAATCAATAAAATTAATGTATATAAAAAATATTAAAATGAAATAAACTTTTATAAATACAATCAGTACAAATACATATATAATGACTAACTTACCATGGGATGATATGTATTCCCCCCTTCACAATGCCCATACCTCCAACAATGTCTTTCAATTGTTTTCCTTACAATTCTTCTTCTTTTCAAGCCCTTGCATTCATTGCAAGAGAAATAACATTTCCCATCATTGACTTGTGCCTCCAATGCAACCCTTAACCTAGCAATCACCATTTCACTCTCTTCAGGTGTTGGCATTGAGATTTCCTATATTTAAAACAAAATCTATTGAAGCAATATAAGTATAATATACGAATATATTGTTACGGTGCAAATTTTATCGAATTATATTGACCCCCTATGTACTAGATAAATAATCCAATTTTGTCATATATTTATTAAAGGTTTATAACAATAGTCGACAATTAATCAACAAATCAAAACCATACATTTTTACCACATAAGTTACAAAGCTTGACTATAAGCAAGTAATAAAATCAAACAATAAAAGAGAACTAGACCAAGACAAATTGTATAGTAATTAAATGGAATTGAGTAGACATGTTCATACCTATTTCCTAGGAAACAATTTGTGTCCCCAAATGAAAGAGGGCCTTAGGGTTAGGGATTCAATCTGGGTATTTAAAAAGGGACAAAGTAATATTAAATTTTGTAACCTTCAAAGTACAAAATCCAAGCTATGTAGATCAGTGATTGGATTTGAGGCAAGTAGGACATAGAAAAAAGACTAATAAATCATGCAATGAATAATGAGCATAAAATATTTTACAACCATCGCACCTACAACAAAATAGTCTAAAACACTCACCATCATCTATCTTTCAACGAACGTTGACTATGTCAAAGTTGACCAAGTCAGTGATTGTTAAACTATTTTCAAATGGGTAGTTGGAATTCTCTATGTTCATCGAGAGATAGATGAACTATTATTGAAAGATTGACAAATATAGAATTTCGTTGGAAGTACGACATTCATCGAGGTGGTCGAAAAAAAATGATTGAAATTTTAATATTATGTTGAATTTTGACCCCATATGTAGTAGTGGTTGAATTTGTCCCTGATAAACTCATTTTGCATGAAGTGGCATACCAGACACTTATGAATGGAGTAGGTGCATATCTCACTAGAGATAAGAAATTAACCTGGATTCCCATGCCATTGTGGCTAGGTTCATATTGTTTCAGAGATATTAAGAAAGTGTGGATAGCTTACATTAGGGAAAAAGACAAGGAACAATCATGAGATGTATTCTAAATTGTAAAGTAGGAAAGGAACAAAATAGGGAAAACCAAGAGTTGTAATTTTCATTGGGGAATTCAATAAGTCCCAAGGAATAGTTATAAACGCAACTATATATGATGAAGAGAACCCACTTTGAAAGGGGTCTCACATTTTGTAATTTTTTGGAAATAGCAAGAAGCCCTTGGGGTCATTTTGGAGGAGAAGGAAGTTTGGTGTTTATGAATTTTTTGATGTGAACTGTTTCTTGCATGTTCATGATCATTGTGGATGTTTTAAGGTTACAATACTCATTTCTTAGACTATTCTTGTGTGAATGTTATAACTTTGCAGTGTATTTCTTTTCCAATATCATAGTTCTTAGATGGTGAATAGATAGTTTTGAATAAGTCATTGTTGTAGACTATTATGTGCATGCATTTTTTCATATATTACTAATACTTGTCCCTCTTTAGTGGTTAATTGTTTAAGTTTGTGTGTAGGAATCATCAATTTTTACTATCTATTCATTCTTTAGATATTTTGTTCCTAGCTAGGGTAGGTTAGATTAGACTTAATTTCTTCATTTAGTTTAGTTCATGTTTGCATCCTTTGCATTTCTTCATATCAAAACCACTTATATGCACTTATCCTAGTAATGTTAGTCGGGCTTGAATCTAAATGGAAATCCTATTCCAAACAGTGTGAATTCTAATTGGTATTTCATACTAGGGAGTACCCTTGTATGTTGAAGGGTATTTTCCCCATGTCAACAAGTTCCTAAAGAGAAACAACAAGTAAACACACTCTTCCAAATAATCGAAAATCAAGGTGACAAAATCCCTGAGTCCACACTTAGTGAAGAGAAAAAAATATCCTTCCATAAATTGACACTAGGGTAGTGAGACCCAAGACCAACCAACAAAGGAATAAGAGAGAATTATGGTAACCCTCACACAACAATCACCCAATGTGCATATGCTCTTGTAAATATGGGCATCCTCCAAGGGGGATGAGGTGGATGTTAAGCATTTGTCTCAGGTACCACAAGCACTTTCCACTTGCAGTTACCTATGAGAAACCTAGGAAAATCCACTAAGTTTACCACTTTGCTATCAATAATTGGGTAGAATAGTTGTGGTTCATGCTTCTGTGTTGGACAAGGACATACAAGATTTTCATTATGTGACCAAAACTTTAGAGAATAGGCACCGGCTGAGGATCTACCACTTATACCAAAGTCCCCTAGTATCCATCCACTCATCCATAAGAGTGAGAGGTGATCTCTCAACATCCAAATTGGCTTGACCTAGTGTTTCACACCTATGTGAGAGGTGATTTTCTAACAAATACCTCTTTCTACTAATGGATTTTGCACTCTTTAATCGAATTCTAGTTTCATTTGAGTGACCTTGGAGAATTTACTCTCCAAACCTACAACAAAAGTCCTATCACCTAGACTAATATTAGTTATTCTATCAAAGAAAAACAAGTCTAGTTGATTTTAATTTCATGTTGCTTTTAAGGTTGTTACTTACTGAAAAAAGGATTGTGCTTTATTAAAATTTGCATAAGTTGAAGAAGAAATCATGAAACTCAATTGAATTCTACATTCCTCTTTTTCAAATGAAACAATGCTAACTCAAAACTACTTTGTAATTTAATTCAAGGAAGAGACAAAAATTTTGTTCAATGCTCTCTTATTTCCAATTTCAAAACTAATCACATTCATGTAATCTAAAAAAGAAAATAAACATAATTGAAAACACTAACTTGCACAATTTCACTCAATCTAACATCTAAACAAATAATTTAGGATTTTTTTGTTTTCCATATTTGTAAATCACACCAAAATAACTCATGCAAACTCAAACAACACCATATTTGTTAAGTGCTATATTTGTTAAGAACAACAAGAGAGTAAAATGCTATATTTGTTAAGAACAACAAGAGAGTAAAATACTATATTTGTTAAGAACAACTATAGCATTTTACTCTCTTCTACCATATATGTGATACTATCTTAAATATATGTGATACCATCTTGTTGCCGAGGACCAGCTATAATAGGTGTGATTTTAATTTCTTGAAAAACGTGTCATCACCGATAATTTAAGATAATAATGTTTACGTGGCAACAACCCAATCTTCTGGTTCATTTTCTATGAACAGTTAACCAAAAAACAATCCTGATGATTTTGATGCTTTGGAGTGGCTTTTATGAAAATTAAATATTTTCTTGTTTTGGAGTGGCTTTTATGAAAATTTATCAAGTTTTGAATTAATTCCATTATCTAGTAGTTTTTAGTAAGTTGAATTTATTTATTTATTCAAAAATATAATTTAAATAATAAAAAATTGTGATTTATTCAAATTTATGTTATTTAAATTAAAAAAATATAAAGCTAATATAATATCATATTTATTATTAAATTTATTTTTATAAATTTAAATAAATTGGATTTCTTTTATGAATTTAAATATATTTAAATAATTTAAATATTATATTTATCATTAAATTTGCTTTTATAAGTTTGAGTAAATTGGATTTATTTAATAATTTGAATATTATATTTATCATTAAATTTTCTTTTATAAGTTTGAGTAAATTGGATTTGTTTTTATGAATTTAAGTATATTTTAATAATTTGAATAGTTGAAATTTGAAAAACAAAATAAGATATAACTTTATTAAAAGAAAAATTCAATTTACCTATTTTTTTTTTAATCTAATTTTGTATATTTCTATTCTTTTATGTTAATAACATTATAAAGTTAAACGCTGGTGGCAGTCAATAACAGCCAGAGGACACAATAAAATGCATTCATTCCAGTTAAGACTAAAACTTTTAAAAGCTGAGATAAAACGCTGGAACATTGAAGAATTTGGGAACATCCATGAAAACCAAATTCGTCTTACAGAGAAAATGAAAGACCTTCAACAATCTATCATTTTGCATGGCAGAACAGCGGAATTGGCCTTGGAAGAGGGACGGATTGTTAGCGAGCAGGAAGAGAGAAGGAAACAAGAAGAACTTCTGTGGAAACAGAAATCTCGGACTAACTGGTTGAAAGAAGGGGACCGTAACACTAAATTTTTTCATAAAACTATGCTGCAACACCGCCAACACAACAGAATATTTTCACTTAAAGCATCAAATGGAGAACGCTTAGT
>JASDQU010100138.1:694792-764539 GCA_032191745.1 Picea mariana | reverse complement strand
GTTATATAGGATGAAGAGACAATTTCAATTTTGGTACGCCTTTAAAGCAATTAGACAGCCAACAGCCCTAAATTCCTATGGGCAGGTTAAGGCCATAGTCTAAATATTTTATGTAACCTGATTTGCATATATAAATTGAAAATAGAAAGGAACCATCTAATTTACAAAAAAAAAACATTAATGCTATCTTTCTACTAATTTTGAAAAATAAAAGGTATTATAAACTAATGACTTATGAACAATTGTTTTTCTGGGGGTTTACATCATGTATGATTTAATGAAAATTATTTTTACTTGTTTATATTTTTATAAAATTTTAAAGTTATCATGCTTTTTATGATTTATTAATTTTTTTTTCATAGAAAGTTAAAGATTTGTAATATAAAAAAAAGTGTAGCCAAAGCACACAGAGGGGTTATAAAATTTAAGAAAATTTGGGTTAATCTGAGATTTTAAATAGACAATTACTACAAGTTACAATTGACTACTACACGCTACAATTGACTGATTCAAAGACTCAAATTGATACTTCACATAGAACAATCTTACTGAATACCCTCGAAAAAGACTCTAAGGATACAAGTGAAGAGTCACTACATCTAAATTAACTTGGTGAGTAAGAGCTTGCCTTTTTTACCGACTTGCAGGCTTGACTTCATGTTACCATTGGTTGTGATGTTACATGTGATTTCTTCTTTCTGACTACTGTCCAAACTTCATTTGAAAATGTTGGGGTATTTGTGATGCCAATGATTCATGGATTGTCTTGATCCAAAGCTTCTATTTTTTCTTGTTCTGGTACCTTAGCATCATCAGCCTGATCTGCGCAACATGCCAATCATAGAGGGGATTGTTGGATCCGAAAAACCTGATATGGGATATGAAGGGAAAATGCATCTTTCTCTGACTTCTGAGTGGAATCATGGTGCGAGTTTTGAGATAATAGAGTTGGTTGAATAGGAGGATTAGATTGAGAAGGTTTTCACTATCTTGTGGAGGATGTTTGGAATATTTTGAGACTACTTGATGGTTGTCATTAGTTCTGACCCACCAAGTGGATTTCCGATGCTTTCTGCTCTTCTTAAACCCTTTGAGACAATGGGTTGAAAGATGACCTGTTTCAAAACAAGACCTGCAACGCAAGGAAACTCTCTCATATTCTAGTTTCTGAGACCAAGATTAATTTTTACCAGTAAGAATAAATTCAGCTGGGAACCCTTTACTGAAGTCCATTTCCATGCAGATACAAGCAAAAGTAGAGGTGTTGTGCCTCATAGTTTCACGACTTGCAAAGTACAACTTTCCTAAAGTCGAACTAATGACTTCAAGAGAGGGTAAACCCCAAAAATGAAGGGGCGGATTAGGACGTCTCACCCAAACTGGGGCTGAGGAGAGAATGTCAATAGCAGGATTGAAAGAAGAAGCCTAGGGTTTCATGCACACCCTTGAGTTTCCCAAAAACCACAAACTTGAGTTGAAAATCATATCTCGATCCCCCTCAATGTCGAACTCAATAATGAAAAATCCTTTTGCACAAGGATGAATGAAAGCTTCCCTTTGCATGATATGGATCCAAGAAGCATAAATCCAGTTGTTGAGATCTGCTAGCTTTGTCCAAAAACCATTGAAGCGACATACCAAACTCACAGATTTATAATACTCTTCCTCATCATCAATGTCTTTTCCCATGGGAATAACAAGAGAAGGGGCGTCCTGAACCAAAAGAGATGAAGAAGAGGGAGCAGAGTCTCGTTGAAAAACATATCGAAAAGAGGCATTGGACTATAGAACCAAAATCAACTTGGACATTGAGATGGAGGGAATGACCTTACATCTTGGGGCACCAACATAAATGGATGAGGCCAACTCCATGGCCGATGAAGGAGGCTGGCTCGAGGGCTTCAGATTAGGCACTCGCAAGGGAAGCGAGTGACCAAGGCTAAACCCTAGCCGCCATGACCATGTGCAGGAGCGACTCCATCGCTTTCTTGAAAATGAAAGGACATGTGGATGGGCTTTCACCACTTATGTGTGCACGGGTCACGATATCATTTTTAAAATAATATTTCTACGTGCAACCACATGTTCGACCACTACCTCAAGGTGTCCCCATGGATCCGGGTTAAGTGACCCTCATTGGAATTGAATCTTGCCCAATGATGAAAAAATCCTCGCTTTCCACCATTGGATCCAACCCCTTTGGGCATCTTTTTCTCTCCTTTTTATCCAATGAAAAAATTGTAATTTTTAATCATAGAAATTTAATTATTATTTTATCATTACCTTTATTTTTAAGAGTTTTAATCCATTTTAAAATAATTTGGATTGTTGGAATTTAAAAAAAATAAAATAAATCAAGATAGAACTTTTCTCTCTCTCTCTCTATATA
The DNA here is from genome assembly GCA_032191745.1 of Picea mariana. NCBI lineage: Eukaryota > Viridiplantae > Streptophyta > Pinopsida > Pinales > Pinaceae > Picea > Picea mariana. The sequence continues at coordinate 762,150 of JASDQU010100138.1, read as the reverse complement.
ATAAAATCACTCAAAAAAATTGAGTCTATCCAATTATTACCTCGCTCCTTATATTTTCATTCTCTTATCCAAAGGACAAGTTGCACAGACCATATGATGTCATATTTCCAATAATTATGGAAAATACAAGGCTTTATAAACTAGTGTCTTATCAATGATGTCAGAGGTTTATGCCATTAAAATTTTAAAGGTTCTTCTCTTTTAATGACTTATTATATATTTCCTTCCTTTTTATCCAAATAAAATTTGCAATTTTTAATCATAAATATTTAACTATTATATTTATCATTAATTTTTTTTTCCAGAGTTTTAATCTATTTTTAGATAATTTGAATTGTTGAAATTTGAAAAAAAAAATGAAAAGAAAAAAATGTACTCACCTAAAAATTTGAGTTTATCCATTTATTACCTTCTTATATTTCTATTCTCCTATCCAAGGAGCTTACACACTATATGGTGTCATATTTCCACTAATTTTGAAGAGCAAAAGGCCTTATAAATTAATGGTTTCTATGGCCTTGCATTATCCATGTTTCCATCAAATCTACTTCTATTGATATCTTACATGTTTATGTTTTTATAAAAAATTTAAAGGTTTCCAATTTTTGGTGGTTTATTATTTCTTATCCAAGGAAAAATCTCAAAGATCAAAATTTCAAAATATTTGTCACAATATCAATCTTCGGAATTTTCTAAGTCATTAAAACTATGGTGATTTTGGAACTCTCATTTTATTGTTTTTCGAGCACAAAAAATAATATTATGAAGAAATCCAAGTAATCTCTTACCTTTCTTAAAATCTAATAAACCAATTCTAGTAATGTTAATCATTATCATCATCATCATCATCACCAACAATCAATTCTTAATTTTGAAATAAACAAATTTTATTATCATAATCATAATAACTTATGCACTTTTAAAATCTCTTTGATCCCCTTTATGTTAAGGATCCAACAAAACTGTATCAATGTTTCATGACTGATTTCGCACACAATAGTTTTGAGACACTCTAAACTATCCTTTGTGGAAGGATGCAACAAAGTTGTTAAAAAAAGAGTTTCTTAATTTTGTAATAAGCAATTTTTTTAATTATCATCTTTAAGATCATTGGTTATTAAAAAAGGTTTGTAAATTTTGTAATAAGAAATTTTGTTAATTATTATTTTTATTATCACTATCTAAGTTTTTGCTAATTATTATTTTTATGATCACTATCTAAAGTACTCTTTTCTCTCAATAAATTTATTAAAATATATCACTTAATTTTTAAAATTAAAATAATTTATTATTATTTCATAATAAAAAATTATAGCATATTTTTTTTTCTTTCATTAATAAATAAGAAAATACATGTAAGCAATCAACATATCACATTCACATTCAAATATGAATCTTTTGGATAAGAATTTTTTTGATTAAAGTTGGTTGTCATTGATGTCAATCCTTGAAAAAAGTCCGGTAGCAAATTCCGGTAGCATAAAGGTTTGGGTAATGGATCCAAGGTTGTTTCTTGTATAATGGTATGAGTTTTAGTATATTTGAATGTAATACTATTCTATATGGATAGTACATTTCATTCCATTTCTGGTGGTATGTGGAACGTCACATAACTCCTCACGGTTAGAGAGCTATGGACATGAGAAGTTGGAGAACCCAGGTTTGGGTAATGGAACCAAGTTTGTTTGATGGATAATGGTATGAGTTTTGATATATTTGCAGGTAATACTATTCTATATGGATACTACATGTCATGCCATTTCTGGTGGTATGTGTAACATCACATAAATCTTCATGGTTTGAGATTTATGGCCTTATGAAGTTGGAGGACCCTCATATGTCATCTAGAAGCCCCAAAATGTCAAAGTAGTCAAAGTGGTTTAAGAGATTTTAGAAGGTAAATAATAAATTGAAGTGGTGAGTGTACTGTAATTCAAAGTGAATATAAAAGAAATTATTTAAATAATAAATTTAATGGAGAAATTAGAAGTGGCTTAACCCTAAAATAAGGAAAGTGGGTTAAGATGGTTAAAAGAAAACCTCTTGAGGAAGCTACATGAAAGTATAAATAAGAGGTAAGACTCTCTCATTTTACATCATACATGAGAATATTGAATATAAACAAGTGACTAAGGTAACCAAAGGATATCTAAGCTGAATTTCAGAGGGAAGGTGAAGTAAAGAAGGCCGAAATTCAAGGGAGAATAAATTCTTTTGATGATGATTTCTAAGGTATGTTATTTACAGGTCATCTCACCATTTTTTCCATAACGTTTTCTTTAGAATGATTCAGACCGTGAAATTGATAGGCCATTGAGGAAACATATCCAAGTATCTGTGGTAAAAAATTCATCTCGTGGGTCATTTTAGTTTTGGATTTACACGCTGTGGAAAATAGGGTGTGTGGCTAGTCCTGAAACTAGTCTAAAACAAGTGTTTCAGGTAAAAATGTCATAACTTCTTCATGACAGATCCAAATTCAGTAAGAAAAAATGTGTCGGTTAAAGTACAGTCTTTAGTATGTTGTGTAAAAGTTTCAGATCAATACAACAAATATTTCGTGTGGGACACACTCTATAAGGTCACTCTCTAGAATAAGCCAGAATTCAACAAGGTATGCCATTTTTTCTATAACTCCTTTTTTGAGAGATTCCAAGTAGTGAAACTTGGAGGAATTGAATAAAACACAATGTAGAACATTGTGTACTATTTTTAGATCTTTATTCATTATAGGTACATAGTTATGATTATTTCAAGTTAGGGTTGTTGACTAATCCAAAACTAGTCATGTGAGACTAAAGTAAAGCTTGATGAAAATGCTAGTCTCTTGTTGTTAAAGTTAAGGAATGTTTGCAGGTTGAGGTATAGTTTGGTGCATGGTTGATGCACTTGTTTATGGTACAGGTTGATTACAAGTTAAGGTACATGTAGATGCATGGTTGATGCATGGTTTAGGTTATTGGTACAAGTTGGTACAATTGTATAGTGGTATATCTCACAATGATAGTGTGATAGTGGTTCCATCATTCTACTTATACATCAAGGTGGTTGGGCGGGGCAAGGACATGTGGTTGTATCCACCTTCTGGTTGTAACCGAAGAACATAGGGGGTTGTATCCTTCTTCTGGTTGTAGCCAGAGAATTGGGGAGTTGGAGATTCCCTCGGGTTGTAGCCTGATAAACTAAAGGGTTGGAGCCTCCTTCCAGTAGCAGCTGGAAAACAAAGGAAGTTGGTGCTTCCAATGAATGTAATTCTTCAAGACATATAAGAAAAATCATTTCGTAGTTTTCTCCCACTTTGGGTTTCCATGTAAAACACTGGTGTACTGTGTATGTGTATGATTATTCATTTGTTCATTGCTTATTTACTCTGCAATTATTGGATGATAATGCTACATTGATATAACACTTGGATTATATGGTTAAAAATGATTATATTTCTCTATTATTGATTCACACCCCCCCCCCCTCTCAGTAATCCAACAAGTCCACGAGGAGGTTGTCTATTTCACCATATTCTCTTAGGAATTGTACATGACCCTCATCCCATTCACAAGTATAAGAACACAATAAGCACAACCACAAGCACAAACATGTCTAGAGGGATGGAAGAATCTATCATCTTTGCAACATTAAGAGGGTTGAAGATGAAAGGTACTTCCTTTTAAAGTGCCCTACATATACCCAAATTAGATCACAATTTCAAAATATTTGTCACAATACTGACCTTCATAACATTCTAAGTCATCATGACTATGGTGATCTTCAAACACTTCTCTTAATTCATTTTGAGTACATAAATAAAATTTTAAATAAATCCAACTAATCTCTTACCTTTTTTAAGGAAAAATAAACCAATTCTAGTCTTAGTGGACGTTAATCATCTTCATCACCGACAAAATATTCTTAATTTTAAAATAAACAATTTTTATTATCATAGTCATATTGACCTATGGGCTTTTAAAATCGCTTAAATCCCCTTTATTTTAAGGATCCAACAAAACTCTACCAATGCTTCAATAATCTGCAACAAATAATTTTTCTCATAATACTTTTGAGACACTGTGAATTATCATTTGTTAAAGGATACAACAAATTTGTTAATAAAGTTACAAGAAGATAATAAGCACAAAAGGTATGACCACATACATAAATGTGTCATTGAAGGGAGTTGAATCTTAATGGGGAATTTTGAATCTTAATGTGGCATTTTGAATCTTAATGTGGCATTTTGAATCACCTTGATTTTATTGACCTAATTTTTTTTTAGCAACTCTACAAACTCTAGTGCTTTGATACAAAAAGTATGAACACATACATAAATGTCTCATTGAAGGGGCTTGAATATTAATGGGGGATTTTGAATCACCTTGATTTTACTGACCCAATATTTTTTTAGCAAGTCTACAAACTCTAGTGCTTTGATCATTTCTGTAAACTTTCAATAACTTATTCTTCAATAATGTTTTTATACATATACTTGTTTTCTTATAAATCTTGTGTGGATGTTGCACTAATTAACTATTTACTATTGTATTTTACTTTCTTAACACTTCCCCCCCCCCCACCTTTTTTTTTTTCAAAAGAAATTTTTCACTTGTATTATAAATGGTTTTTTTTAGAACCAAAAGATACATAAAAGTCATTACAGTACAAATAGATACTGATCCATACAATACAGATACTAAATCAAAATCATGTCCATACCAATAGGGAGTGTACCCAATATGAGATATATATGTCCTGCCAAAACCTATCATCATTGATCAAACAAGTCGACAAAAGATCCATGTCTTCCATGCTAGAGAGATACAAAAATACAAAAAGTCTAGCATATCAAAGGACTAAAATAGAGAAATATAGTGAGGAGGACTCTCTAGTCCAGTTGTATAATGATGATATGTCAATTTACCAGTGTGCTTCAATAAGGCATTTTTTGATAGGATATTCACCTCCACATTTAATTCCTAATAAATATGAGAGAAGTTGATCTATGAGAATATCTGTGTGAGTTCAATAATCCTATCTTTCCATCATTTCAACACCACTACATGTAGCTTTCCTTTCTTGTTTAACTAGTCAATAATGGTTTTGGAGTCTCCCCTCACATGAAGTTCCAATATATTATGACAAGAATCCAATAAAAGGGTGATCCAAACGCCAAGAAGTTCTTCCTTTGTGTTGGATCCAATGTCACAGTTGAAGGTCCAAATTATCCAAGAGCCATAGAAATGTTGAATCTTTCCACACGCTCCACAAAGCAAACCTAAATTCTGAGAGGCCCCATCGAACCAAGAAATATTTCTGATCAACTAACAAGGGGGCTATATAAAACACAGAGTATAAATCCTCTTCATCTTTTTGATATTCAACTCACCCAAGATTCTATAACATACAGAATTTACAGAGAACGTTAAATTTTCAAAATACGCCTTTTTGCGGGTAAGCCAAACAATCCAGCAGACAATGAATGGTAGGTGAGGTAAAGTAAGGTCCTTTTGATACCGGTATTCTAAACAATCATGCAAATTTGTGCCCATCCACCTCTTTTTGAGTTTTAGAACTAAAGAGAGTTTATGCAAAATTGATTTAGTGAAGGGACATTCTAAAAATATGTGTGCAATAGATTCATAATTTATGCGGCAAAGAAAGCACATATTTGGACCCATCCAACCCCGACGAAGGAGTATATCCCAAGTCAGAATCTTGTCATTTGTGGCAAGCCAAATGAAGAGTTTTAATTTTAGTGGGAGCGACCATTGCCAAAGATTTTTTCTCCAACCTGTGTAACTTTTTTTCCAGATAGTGGATGAGATGGATTTATAAACATTCTTTACAGTTAAAATACTATAACAGTCTCCACCATTCTAGAAGATAGTGTCTTCCATTGCATGAAGTCGAATCCCTGCTCCACTTAGCATCGAGAAATAAGTTGTCCATTCCTGTGCTAGTGCTCCAGAGAGTCCCAAATCTGTGCTGGATTTCCAAGTCATGCAAGATGACCCACCGTCGGAGAGGTGCTATGCTTGGAAAAGGAAGAAAACTTTTAAATTTCTAAGAAAATCCAGTAAACCGAATGAGAGATAAGCCTTAGATCCAAGACCCAATATCATGTCCCTGCCTATGTGAATTTGAAGTCCCGATCCGGGTTTCCAACAAATCCAGTGAAGAATAAAGGTAAGATTTTTTAAGAGTGATCTCCAGATCGGTGAGGCACTAGATGTGCAAGTAACTAGAATTTCAAGCTAATGTTACAATGGCTAGAGAGACATACATGAATTACATTTTATCTTAAAAAAATAAAATAATTTTTCTCTCTTGAAATGATCATGCCTTTTCGTTTATTAGTGTTGTTGGTTCTTTTTATTTTGCTTGATCGATTATGCCTTTGAGTATATTTGTATTATTGGTGCCTTTTATTTTTCTCAATTTCTTTCTCAGATATGCTCAATTAAATAGATGATTCTATTTTTTGTTCCAAACATATAGTGATTTACACATTTCTTCTTTTAAATTGTTTTATTTCACGCATTTAATCCTCTCATTTTTTTGTCTCTTCTAAAAAAGTCTAGTATATTGTCAAATAACATATTAATTTCAATTAATATTTTTGGATTTATGTGTTTTGAGAATAGGTTTTGCACTCTACTTTGAAATTGCATCACTAAATTCATACGGTCATTTAAGTTTGGGAAACTACAGTGTTGAATTGATATGGTCATTTAGAGGTAGCTTCATTGCACCATAAATTTTTTATGGCTATTTAACTTAAAGGATTCCTCGAAATAGAATCTTTTCTTTCAGAATGAGTATCTTTTTTTTTTTAGAATGAGTATCTTTTCTTTCAAAAAATTTATCTATGAAAACATTTCTCATTATTTGGCACTCAAGTGGTTTCCTAGCCCCGTGGCTCCCTTTCTTACAATAGCCTCACTATGATTTTTCAGTAGGGTTTAATTTTCTAATTGTTCTATGGTATGGTGGACGAACAACATGCAATGGCCATTGAAGAACTCGATTTAGAGGAGGACATATTTGATGCCAGGAAAATATTTCACTCAGATTCTATATAAAAGGCATTTATATAAGACTGCCTCCTATTCTAAATAAAATGATGGTATTTTTTCTCTCAGTTTTGGTGATAGTATTCATGTTTTCCTATTCTAGTTAATTTCCTAAGTATTGCTATTCCAGATCAAATGGTATCAAAGCATCAATCTGAGATGCTTCTACTCCAGTGAGTTTCAGATAGAGAATTTTTTTTTATGGCTTGTTGCTGTCTGAACTCACCCAATATTCAGATCCAAAGGTGCGCTACGGGTGGCTCCACTTTCCATCTCTCAGGAAATGTGTTGGGGTTTTATTTAGACCTTCATTGCCTAGTACTTTGTGGTGATTTCCATCTTAAAAGGTGCGCTTGAAGCTCATATCACCCTCTATCTCTTCCAATGCAATGCGATAGGGTTGGTCTCACACTCCACTACTTAGTTCCTTGGTTGTGGGGACATTCTAGTCCCCCCTCTTCTCTAGTTTGTGTTAGGGTGCACTAGGGTTTTACACACCCTCCCCTCTCTTCCAATGTGCCTTCTCAGTGTGTGCTTGGCTAGGGTTCGCTAGTGCACCCTTCCTTTTGGGCTCCAGACGGTGTGCTTCAGAGTTGGATCCAGATCCATTTTTTTGGATCCAGTTTTTTCCCATCCAGATCTAGAGAATAGTGTAGTATGGTTTTATCCATATGACGTGCTTCAGGGTTTCCCTCCCTCTTGGGTTCCAACACCCTTGATATTTCATTTTCATTTCACTCTCCATTCTCATGTCTCATTTTATTCATTTTATGAAGATAATGTCTCCTTGTAGAGACCCCTCCCCTGAGGATTCTACATATGGGAAACATTCTTCCATTCAGGACCTGGCTCTTGCTCTAAATGAACTCATGTGGATCTAGTGGAGATCCCTAATGTTATGTAGTTGGATACTCATTTATATATGCCTAATTTTTCAAGGAATATGAATGGTGAGGCCATTGATTCCTGGGTATGCAGTTTATCCACTTATTTTAAGACCTGCCCAGAAATGATAGAAGTAGAGAAGTTGCACACTACTACAATGGGCCCATTTTTCAACAATTTACTGACGCATGTTCATCACCACAATGTCTCAAGTACGATGAAGACTACAACCCATTTTTCATCGCATCACATCCGTCGAAATTATGACGATTCATGTTCATTGCAAGATAGACAGACACTTCTATTGTACAATCAATCGATGTAGGTCACAAATCCAGGTTGTTCTCCTCGCTTGTCCATCATAAGAGTGACTAAACTACAACAAACATTCCCCATCAGTTCGTCTGAAATCCATCATGTTTTCGTCGCTAGTCTATCAAAAGATCGACTAATTATCGTCGTCGGTCCATCGTATCATCCACTACAGTTTGTCTCAAATCCATCATGTTAGTGATGTTAGTTGATCTTAGTTGATCTTCACTAACAAACAACTTGGTTTTGATTAAGGAAAATATAAACCCATTGGATGTGTTTTTTTCTCTCAAACAACAAGATAAACTAAATAAAACCCTCACACATGATGTTTTCTAGCCAACAAATAGGAAAACAATTGAGCCATTGGTTTCTAATATACTTGTCCTAGAAGAATAAAATGATGTTGATTTTGTTATTTGGTATAAACTTGAAGCTACATACCTACCCTTTTACGTTTCTATGAAAATCATGTGAAAAATAACCCACTAATTGATGGTGGTTTCCAACCAAAAATTATGTCAAAGGTTATCATGTAATAATTAGGTCTAGCATGCATGAATGAAACAAAGAACAAAATGACCTTTAACAAAAAAAATGCAACCAATTGACGGTTAGATAAAATATTTCACTGTAGTAATGAATACCCACCCTGAGATCCACACCACATGTTATTTTCAAGTAGTAGACGTGATGTAGGAAATTACTCTAACATTTTTAGGATGAGAATGGAAACAATTAACATGAGGTTACCTCAATCTATATGGATCCAACATGATAGTGCATTGAAGCCTAAGAAAATTGGCTATGGTTGTTGCACTTCCTCTTTGACAAATTTTCTTCTTTCACATTTTACTCATAAAAGTGAGTGTGTACAAGGGTTAGAGTTGCAATCTTGGTGCCAAGGGAGATATGTTATATTTTATGCATCGATACTGTCAAATCCCTCCTTCACCAGAAGAAACAAATGATCCTTTTCAACATTTGATCGCTAAAGCAATTCATCAAAATCATATTTTCCCATTGCTTCTCATAGTGCCTATTATCTAGGATTATGACCATTGTTTTCATTTGTACCCCACACCATAGCACATTATGAAATATAGGTTGTCTTCTTTGCCAAAATATTTGATGAAGAAGTGAAAACATTCCATAAGAAGTAAATTTGATGTATTGCGATCATTTGATAAAGTCATGGTACCTAGAATAAGAGGGTTTCCCTCTGATGAATTGGCTACCACAAAGATCAAACCTAGTGAAGTTGGTATTGTTTCAGGAATCCCATAACAACATTTACGTAGAAGGGTGATAATATACTCCCTTGGCCAAAAAAATACACAGTGAGGGTTTGGAAAAGTTGGAAAAAGGAAAATCAATATTATGGGAGAACTTATTAATGGGATGTGTCACACACTCAACCCATAAGTACCCTTTTAAGGGCTGGGGTATTAATTTTTTTCTTTCCCTCAACCATCTCAAATCCTCTTCCCTAGTTCTCCATCATCTTCTGCTCATCAAGATCTTTCCAACGATTGTTACCATGCTCAAATCTGAGCTCTGGATTGGAAGTTATGGCCTTCCAAAGTTCTTGGGGTTTTCATTGTCAACATCTATCATTTTGCCCCGTGGCACCGCATCTCTCATTCCATCTAATGTGGCGTCAACATGGTACCGATGTGGCACTCGCCTCACTTTTCGATGTGAAACTTTCATCCACATTAGCCTACAATTATCAACGTTCATGCCTTCCTCGAATTCACTCATATTTTACCCCTGATAGATATGACATTGAGGAATATTCCCTTTTGATACTATTCATTTGAAATTAAAAAGGGTCAAGCAGTTTAGTTCCTCCGAACTTGACGTATCGAGGAATATTCCTTCCCCTACCTCCAATGCATTTCTCCAATGGATGATGTAGATGTTATTATGGTTTTCTTGATCAATGGGTGAGATTTATTTAGTTGTCTAAGGTTCTCCTAACCAGCTGAACCACTCTCAGCCTCTCAACCAATTAATGCTTGACATATGTCATCCCAAGGACACTCTAGCGGCCTCGTCGGCATGCTACATCATTCATTATGTCAACCCTTCGTCTCTTATCTTAGGTTCTCCACTAAAGGTTGACAGTCTAGATCGTTAGCAAAATCCCTCAACCTTGGAAGATCAACGGTCTAGGTTGACTCTTGGGGATTTTCCACTAGAGTTAACCCTTTTCCTGCAGCATGATCACTCTGAACAACCTCCCCCAAAGGACGATCGAGATCTCCTCTTATATCTCTTCCTATTTGAGTAGATCAACAGTCAAAACTCTCTCTTGGAGTTCCTTTGGTCTCAGTATTAGGCCACTCCTAGGGAGACACCTATCAACCCAAAACATGCTCGCAAGATGTGTGGCACATATATCACGTCAATGCCATCTCTTTACTATGCTACAATACCACTACACGTGGAATATCCACTTCTTGACATGTGTACCTCCTCATGTACTCAAGGTGATATGAACGTCCCCATGAATGCATTCGGAACATCTCTCCAGGTGCTGACACTTGTCCTCTCGACATTGGTGGAGTGACGACGTCCATGTCAGAATGACATTGTTTTCCTCCTCACTTTGTTCTGAAGGACCACCAAAATCTACAATCAAGATTACTTTTAACTAGGTCTGATGGACGATCAGGATTTCTCCTTGGGGTCTTTCCTTCGAAGTATTTTCCTCCCAGTGGATCAAATCATTACGAATGTCCCACTGCGATGGAAAGTCGTGATCACTCTGAATTATTCCTCGATAGATCAATGACTCTGGTAACTTTAGAGTCTCTCCCCAGTATGATTGTGGAATACACTGATAAATCTTCCACAATCAATAATTGATGTCTTTCAAACTTTAGATCAGACGACCACAATTAAGACAAAGGTTGACCAAATTCACCCAAAGGGGCCCACTCTTAAACCACCGGTCAATTACATGTTCCCATTCAAAAACTAACATCTTTCAACCTATAGGCACGTCATCACTCTAGGTCAGCATGACACATCATACTGACGTACCTCTCCTTCTAATATCACTTAAGCGAGACCACAAAGATCTAGGGAAGAAGCTAATCCTAGCTACTCTCCGATTAACGGTCCAGATATTCCCTCGGAGTCCCCTCCTTTGGAGTACAAATCCTTCGGTTCCACAACTTAGTCCAAATGGTATCCTACGATGGACAGCCAGGATCTGATCTCACTTTGGTTTCGATAAACGATCTAGATCCTCTCTCGGGTCCTCTAGAACCATCACCTTCGGTCATCCTGAAACTATGCCCTCCAATGAAGGGTCAAGGTTTATTCACAATTCTAGTTCAAGGGATGCAATTCATCTTATCTCAGAACACTGAGTTTCCCCAATACAACAATCTAAAACACAAGACTTCAAAGTTTTTAAAGAGTTCTCCCAGATTTTTCCTTTGATTAACAACCCACATTTGGTTTCACAGCGCAGGGACTATACCCATATTTTCCTTTGATTAACAACCTTCTCCCAGATGTTTTTACTAGGCCTTCTTGGTATCCTCCCCAGTTTCATTCCATTCAGGGGGTGTCATTTATTTTCATATGACTCCATATCCCTTTTTCCAGGAAACCCAATACAACCAGAGCATAGACATGTATACATGAAATTGTTCCTATGGTCAACAAAATCACATTTTATTTCCTTTAATTCGAGCATTCATGTGTACAAAGCATGTCCATACCATTAAATTCCTTAATTTATTAAATACACAAACATGCAAGCTAACAACCATTCTAGTCATCAAACAAGCATACACATCCCTGAAATATTTACAGGAAACTCAGCCTTAAATTATAGTCCAATCACACAGGGTACAAGAATACTTATCTATTACAGGTTGCAACCATCCAACTGACTGTGGGTGTTCACCTTTCCACCCAACCGTGCCAAGCCATGATATCACCAGGGAAGCTTCTTTGTGTTCCTCGAGTCTTCTACAAATTCTCATAGATCCTCTCTCTGTCACAGCCTTTGTGAGGTTTATCAGATGCTTCCTCAGTATCAATCTCGCGGCCCTCATCTCTGATAAATCCTCTCTTTGTCACATCCTCTGCAAGGTTTATCAGATGCTTGCCCATTATCAAGCTCGTGACCTCCATCTCTGAGAAATCCTCTCTCTGTCAAAACCTGTGTGAGTTTTATCAGATGCTTCCCCAACATCAAGCTCATGGCCTTCATCTATGAGAGATCCTCTCTCTGTCACATCCTCTGTAAGGTTTATTAGATGCTTCCCCAACATCAAGATCCTAACCCTCTTAGATCATATCGGGTTTTTTGGGTTCTCTTTCAAAATTCAAGAAAGGTATCGGGGAGGTTACTCTCCTCCACCTCTCTAGAAAAAACAAAAGTCCCCCTTCTTCCCCACTGATATCAATATCTCCACGGGGTTTATCATATGTCTTCCTAGCTGTATTTCCTATGTGCGAGAAATTCCCTTCACAACTACACTATCCTTCGACGCCCTCTCCTTCCAACACCTAGCCCGCTACCCTCTTTTTCTCCAGTCTGCGATGGTCTTCTATGCTCCAGTTCAGAACTCTTCCATGAGTTCTCTAATATTTATATTGCACGTGCTCATGCATTCCTTTAATTCTCTTCCTTAGAGACCAAACTCCTCCTCTGGTTCTCTCTTGTAACTAGAACAACTTAATCTTTCAATTCTTCTTCTTTTGAGCTGGAGAGACTCAAACACTCTTATTATTTCTGAATCATCCTCTAACCCATTTTTCTGTCTATTCTTCTTTCTCAAGTGATTTTCTCCCCCCCCCATAGCAAGGTTCTCGACCTGTCCTATTCCTTATGCCAAAAGGAACTTGGGTCAATCTAGATCTATAGGAATACTGCATTATGTCGTACTTCAGGATGACATTTTTCTGTCTTCTCAGCCAGGCCCTCCATGTTTTCATTCAATGGGGTAGTTGATTATTCAAACACCAATCCTTTTCTCATTAACTTATTTTTCCTTGGTATCATGATGAGGCTTATTATTTCAACAAAGAGAATTGGGTCATTTTGACATAATTAACCCTCTCTATAGTTTCCTCACTCTTTCCTCTAGTGATATCATGGCCAATACTTCAAGGATTCACCCCCAAAGTAATTTGTTGGAAAATATAAACAATAATACATTTACATCATTCACATGCCATAGCATGATAATCATAAATAATGATTAATTACAAGTTGAGGGAAACATGGGTATTTCAATCCCCTCCCCCTTCAAAGGAACATTGTCCTTGGTGTTCTTTATCAATAACACCTGTCATGCCTTTGTCATTCAACTACTTCAAAAATATCGATCCTCTTTCTTGGTCAGGTCCTTTCCAGACCCTCAAAATTCATCATATGCCTACAACATTTCAAACAACACGCATTCCAATTCACAATTTCATGCATGACATTTTACTATTTTTCATCCAAAAACTCAAGAGGAAAATATTTATTTCAACACAATACTTATCTGTACAGTTTGTGGATTTGTATCTATATGGTTGTCTTGTTATATTGTCTCATTGTTTTTCCTTGACATACCCATTTTTTGCATGATCCCAATCAATATTTTATAAGAATTATCAAATTCTCCTCTTCCTTGTGGTCACTCGCCCTCCATGCCCGGGCACATGCATCCCCTTCTCTGCTATACAGTCCCTCAGGTGATCCATCTTGCCTTTCCAAGTCTTTCTCGCACAATAAGAGTTCTATATATTTCATTGAGTCTTAAATTAGAGGTGTCCCTCTGAATTTCTCTGTTGAAGCGTCCCTTCAATCTGTGTTACCACAACACAACATATTCTAGGGAAATCATGGCTTACCACAGGGTTCTCCTGTCTTAACAGTAGCCTTTTTCATGCTTTCTATATTGACAAACATTCTTTGTCCCTCCAGGATAGACTTTCATCTCACCTGTGTCACATACATACAATAACCATGAGATGTTATCAAAAATTCCAATTTATAATTTATTTCAAATGTCACCCATAGATTTCCAAATTCCACATTTTTATTTTCAAATCTGTTCCACATAGGAACTGGATTCACAAGTATGGGATTTTGTTTTCTTCCCATAGAAGTTTGGCTCAACAGGAAATTGGTCTTCCATATGGGCTTACAACACTTCCATATCCAAGACCCTTTCTTCATGAAATTTCAACATTCCTTAGCCAAACAAATTGTTAGTTCTCATGCACATTATATTTTCATTGCACACTTGCATTGGCTCACAAACAATTTCAGAAATGTGTATACTAACAATCAAATTCATTTTTTCAAAAAAGGAAATACCATTCCTTGCATCTTGGCTCAGTAGGAAATTCGGCTTCCTTATGGGCTTACAACACTTCCATATCCAAGACCCTTTTCTTCCTACAATTTCAACATTCCTCAACCAAACAAATTGTTAGTTTTCATGCACATTATATTTTCAAAACTATGCATACTAATAGTCCAAGTCATTTTCATCTATTCAAGGATACAAATCAAAAGGAAATATCATTATTTATGCATGCATCCTTTCAACGTACCAAATTTTCCAAATGCAATTCAAATATCAAATGACTTTAATCAATGTGTCAATATTCATGGCCACATTCATACCCAATGTACCCTTACATTGGGTTCAAGTTTTCTGCACTTATGACAATAAATTTTTCATGGTGTGTCGGAGCTCAACCAACCTCTTCACCATAAGGTTTAATCATTCTCATTCACTCTTATAGAAGGACTATAATTCCTGCTACAGAATGATCATGATCACAAATCAACACATATGAAACTAAAAGTTTCTCTTAAATGCACCCAAGCATTCTTCCTTCATTAGTAACCAGGGTGCCAACACTCATGGCCACCCGAATTTTCTTTTCTTTAACAACTACACAATTCAAGTGGATTATTGGAAGATCCCCCTTCCTCAATGGAAAATCCATTGTCTTCCCTCTTATGGAAACATGCCTTTCCTCAATGCATTCCATGCAATGTGCTAACTATGAGCACCTTTATTCCCAATCTCCCTAGATTGGTTAGTGTATCCATGGTACTCCTTACTCATGCATTTTATTGCAAGGATTATAACTCATCCTTGACTGGCATAGACTTCCTCTCTCTATTATTCAGATTCTTCTTTCTTGAATCATACCCTACTTGGGTAGCAATGGCATACAATAGCCACTCAAAATTATTTGCATATCAGTAAGAAATTAAAATACTTCAGAGGGGATTCTTACCAAATCCATCCATACCTTATGCCACACATGAATGAACATTTTTATACATGTTCTAGATGCTAACACCCTTTTTTATGATTTTTTTACCTCATCAATAGTGCTCCATGGGGCTCCCAAAGTCTCTTCAACAATATTTGAACTACAACCTTCTTGCATTATCCTTTTCCATAGGTTATCTAC
This sequence comes from Picea mariana, assembly GCA_032191745.1. Taxonomy (NCBI): domain Eukaryota; kingdom Viridiplantae; phylum Streptophyta; class Pinopsida; order Pinales; family Pinaceae; genus Picea; species Picea mariana. Next base: position 746,431 of record JASDQU010100138.1, on the reverse strand, counting down.
CATTGGTAGTTGTCCTTTCCCAACAACTCCAATCATTTCTTGAATTAGTAAATCAATCTCTCGTACAAGTGAAATACAATAAACAATAAGGAAGGAGTCAAGGAACTCTTCCCTTGTCCAACTCCTTCTACACATCCTTGGACTTCCAATGCAACTGAGTTATTTTCCAAGGCCTCATTTCCTTTACTTATCATATCTTAACCAAGCCTATTGATTCAAACATACTCATTGGTTTATTTTCCTTTTACCAATTGTACTTGTTTTCACAGTTGTTATTTTAAGGACTATAACTCTGTTAAGCAATTCATATTTTTCAAAGTGAGAAAAGTATTCCCAATTTTCCCTTCTTTGCTTCTGCAATATATATATATATATATATAGAGAGAGAGAGAGAGAGAGAGAGAGAGAGATATCCCTCCTAGGATCTTCCTGCTCTTTTCCTTGAGTAGTATGTGTTAGGCTCAACCTAACCTTTTGGATACATCAACATTCTCCAATAACCTACTTTTTGTTCATAATGAATCATGAACCTGTGCATTCTTCACATTACCATTCAATTATCATAATGGTCAACATTCATTTGTTAGTCTTCCACTCATGCATTATGTTTTAAAATGTAATCCATGATTCTTATATATATATATATATATATATATAGGCTTGCAGCGCACTGCTCAATTCTCAATATTCATTAAGGTTGTGACTCTATTCTCCTGACAGAGTCTTTACACAGATCCTCCACAAGGAAATACTTCAACATGCAACTTCCTTATTACATATTCATCACTATCTGTCATCTCCTCAACCTTGAGTCATATTCATCTTTATAATTTTAGTTGTTTACCAAATATTCCACAAGGAATATAAACATGGATCTTTGTTATGCATCCAGATTATTTATCCATGCATGTTCCTTGTTTTTTTTTTAATTTACATCCATGATGCACTTAACCCCATGCATAATCATGTTTCCTTTTATCATCACAACAGAGCATCCTTTATCATTTACTCTTACATCATACATGTGCATCACTTGCACATTTAATATCATTCATTCATATCTATTTGGTCTTAATATCAGTATTCATATCAAACAATCTTATAATGCATTAAATCCATGTACTCAAGCATATACAAACATAGCTAAACATTCATCATGCAAGCTCATTTATTGCACCTTTTCCATGTCATTCATATAGATGGACATATCATACTTCTAGATCCTTCTCCCAAGGATCTTACTGACATTTTTATGACAAGTCTCATACAGATATTCAACATTGAGCTTCCCTCTCTGTTGAGATCTTGCATCCATTGACATAATATCCACATGGAAAGTTTAACAGACATAATCATAACTAGGTTTCCCTTTCTACACGATAACAACTAGCAAGAAAACACTCTTGCATCAAATTCTATAAAATTATTTCCCAACTCATAAATACAGTTTGGGAAATTTTAACCATGCCGAAGGTAACAAAATAATCAATCTAGCTTCCAACTAGTCTTGATCAGCAGACCTTTCGGTCAAGGGAATCTTTTTCCAAATTCCCCCTCACTACGATTTAAGTATACCAAGCCATAACTTATATGGATACCATCCACCTATGGATGCCAACTTGACCCACTGGTCATCTATAAATTCCCTAGAACTTCCTTTACTACATTCAGGATCAACATTTCATTAATCCTTCAACCTTATCCTCATAAGGCACTATGTACTCAACATCATCAAACTTTTACTTATGTCGCCATATTCAGATCATCACTAACCATATGATCTATGAAATCACCATATTTTACATCCAATTATAGACTATAATAAGTATATATACATGTTATATGCATGCTCTATTTTTTTGATATGCATTTCAGAATATCTTCATGCACCAAGCATTGTACCTATGTCTGCAGTGCAGACGGGTTCCACTTACTTACCTCTTGCATTTTCATGCATAGACCTACCCTTAGTTAATAGATATTTTCACTTCTTTATCACAACCACGAGATTTTGAACTTTATTATGTCGTTTCACTTCTTCCACGAGGTTCATTCTCAGTCCACATGGCTTCTTTTTATTTTACAAAGATAGATTACCCTAGTACGATTTTTTTTTAATTTTTTTTACAACTATGATAGGTCACATAGGTTGATCTCACCTACCTCCATAAGGCCTCTAGACACTCCTAATGAAAAATCCTTCATTTAATCAACACTTTTAAATAATAGAGGCTTCATAAGCCCACCTTTTAGGCAATTCCTACCACCTAATCAGTCCATTCTCCCTTTGGACTCAAGTATTCCTTAGAACGAGTTTATGTCATTTGCATCCAAGTTTTATTATTAATTCCTCTAAGAACAATCCAAATTTTGATCCAGGTGGATATCGGTGGCCACCCACCTATTCCAACTGGCTCAAAACAATCTTTTGGAAATTTACTATTTTTAGCAGGTTTTCGATTCCTAAACTTACAGTGCCATTTTGAAGGCCTAAATGAATTTTTTTGGGGATCGAGCACCTCAATGATAGCCAAAGGATTTGAATGAGCCCAACAAATGAATCTCCTCGATGATACATTTCCAACGAGTTATCATGCACCCAAAACGAAGATCGTATGCCAAAGTTACGCTCATGGGAAGTTGATACACCAAACTACCCAAAATGGGGTCCACAAAACTGTTGGCTTTTCATCTTCCTAGGTCAGGGTTTTGGAGTTTTATTTATGTTAAAAATTCCTTTAGAGTCTCATTGTAATCATATTCTTGTGAATGCGAGTAGTTTTCACATCTCTTCTTAGAGATAAGATGTCACCATTCTAGTGAGTCTTTCACTTTGTATTTCTACAGTTTTGTACATTTTGCTCATTAATAGAAATTGTGTATTACTGTATCTTTGAGTTTATGGTTGCATATTTGATATATTTTTGTTATATTATTGGATATTTGAGATATATTTATGCATTTATTTATTGTATCCCCGCTCTCATTTTGTGTTGAAAATAATCCGGATCAGTGGTATCAGAGCAGGTTTCTCTTGATCATTTTTTTCAGTGCATGTCCCCAACGAGGTCTGAGTATAGAAAGTTGGGTCTCGAGATTGTCTCTCTTGAGTAAAATCGCTCTCACACACCCAAGAAACCTTCCATGGTGGAAGAAAAGAAAAACAATAGAGAAAACGATTCTATTAATCTGTTGCTTGATTAAGATCTCACGCGACATAGGGACGGAATGACAGAGAATTTTTCCCACATCCTTCAATGCCTGATGATAATAGGCATGTCTTGATCAAGTGACCACTTTGGAGGCACCTTGCCTTTCAAGGTACACGTTAATTTTGATATTCTTGTATTTGAAGGACAGATAGATGCGGATGCCCTAGAAAAATGGTTAAATATGATAGAAGGTTATTTCTCTATTCACAATTTCTCCGATAGGGAAAAGATCACCTTTTCACTCATTAAGGCTCTCCTCATGTCAAACATTGGTGGGAAACCTAAGGGGATAAAATTTCCATAGAGGATTCTGGAATATATGGGGTCAAGCCCACTTGGGGATTTTTTTTTGGATGTGGTCATGGAACAATGTTACCCTGTTGGTAACTATGATGAACAGTACATGAGATGGACCACATTGCATCAAGAGAGGGGCCAAGTAGTGCCAGAGTTGACCGACACCTTCCATACCTTGTGCACCAAGATGGGTATCAAATATTCTGAGCAACATTTCATTCTAGAATACTGTGGGGCTCTACATAGGTACATCCAAACTGAAATGGAGTTTTTGGACATTTCATCGCTAGGATTTTCTTACTGATATGTTGTCAAAATCAAGCAGAAATTTAAGCACCAGAAAAAATGGGAGTTCGGTTCTGCAAATATGCAACAATAAGAGCATGATAAAGATGGCCCTAACAAACAACCTTCCAACAACCGGTCCAAGCCATAGGAAAATAAGGGTAATGGAAAGACAAAGGACACTGGAAAGTGGTGTGGTTTCCACAAAATACCTTGTCACAACACCAATGAATGTCACTCAAAACAGTCTTTGGTGGTCGATATCAAAGACAAGGAGCCAAAACCTGATTCATAAAATACTAGTAGAAGATAGATCATCGACATAGACCCCACTGCTACTTTCAGGACCACAATAATTCAACCAGAAGAACCAAAAGATATTGAGGAGGGGGAGCACATTTTTCATTCATATATGTGGGTGAAGGGGACCCCGATACATTTTATTGTTAATATCGGAAGCCATAAGAACCTCATCTCAGCACAGGTCATCAAACAATTGGGGTTGTCGACAAAAACAAACCCACAACCATACAATATCGGGTGGCTTCACCATGTATGTGATCTCCGTGTCAGCTAGCATCGTCGACTGTCATATGACATCTAGCCCTTCAAGGATGAGGTATTATGTGATGTTGCCCTGTTGGATTTCTGTGATGTTCTCTTGGGCCAACCGTATATGTGGAAGCGCCATGCTATCTATGAGTCTTGACCTCGTAGTGTCATTGTTACTTTGGGGGGTCATCTCTATAGGATGCCAGAGGTATTTCTGACTATTGTCCCACCTAAACAGTGCCACAAGGTAGTATCTCATACTACAAAATTCATCTTCTTCACAATCTGTTCAAAAGGTAAATATAAGGACACTACAACCACTGCATCCTCGGTCCAAGAGCCTTCTATCCAATAGAAGCAGGTCGAAAAGTTTGCATAAAAGAAAAAATATTCCTTCTTCACAGTCATCTCAGGTAGACCGACTCATTAAAAAGTTCCAACCCTTCCAGCCACAGGTTTGTGACAGCCTTCAATAATCTAAGCAATGCAACTTCTCCAACAGGGCAAGAAACTCATCAAGATGCAAATTCAACAAATGTTTTTCCATCTGCCCTAGGAACTCAACGTAATGGATACCATTGCTTACTAAGGAGGGAGGAATGATCCATGTGGATATCAGTGTCCACCCACCTATTCCAACTGGCTCAAAATAGTCTTCTAGCAATTTACTATTTTTAGTTGGTTATCGGTTCCTAAACACTGGGGCCATTTTGAAGACCTAAATGAATAGTTTTCAGGATAAAGCACCTCAACGATAGCCAAATGCTCTAATTGAGCCCAAAAAATGAATCGCCTCGATGATACATTTACAACGAGCTATCATGCGCCCTAAACAAATATTGTATGCCAAAGTTATGCCCTCGGGAAGTTGATACACCAAACTACCCAAAACAAGGTCCACAAAACTGTTGGATTTTCATTTTCCAGGGTTAGGGTTTTGGATTTGTCTTTATGTTGAAATGCCTTTAGAGCCTCATTGTAATCATCTTCTTATGAATTTGAGTAGTCATCACATCTCTTCTCAGAGATCAACTTCCACCATTCTAGCGAGTCTTTCACTCTGTATTTCTACATTTTTGTACATTTCGCTCATTAATAGAAATTGTGTATTATTGTATCTCTGTGTTTATGGTTGTATCTCTGATATATTTATGTTGTATTATTGGATATCTGAGATATATCTGTGCATTTATTTATTATATCTCTACTCTCATTTCATGTCGAAAATAATATGGATCAACTTTAGTAGGACTGGATATCATTTCCCAAAATAAATGATAGGCTTCTTCTGCCACATCCTAGCATGATTTTGATCTCGTTGGGTAAAATACCAACTAAATTTTAATTTTCATCCTTCTCCTCAAGGAAATTGTGCATATAAATAATAATCCTTTAAAGGTAGAAACACTTTTCAACTCGCTTCTCTAAATTCTAATATACCAATCCTATGACTAATCTTTGGCCCATCCAGGCTTAGTGTTGTAGCCTACTCTGATAGCACTCTATCACACACCCAACCCCTAAGTACCCTTTTAAGGTATGGGGTATTAATTTTTCTCTTTCCCTCAACCATTGTCTTCTGCTCGTCAAGATCTTTCCAACGACTGTTACCATGCTCAAATCCGAGCTCTGGATTGGATGTTACGACCTTCCAAATTCCTCAGTTTTCTCATTATCAACATCTATCCTATTTCCAAGTGGCACCTCGTCTCTCATTCTATCTGATGTGGTGTCAACACAACACCAATGTGGCACTCACCTCAATTTCTGATGTGAAACTTTCATCCACGTTAACTTACAATTATCAGCGTTCGAGCCTTCACCAAATTCACTCATATTTTACCTCCAACAGATACGGTATCGATGAATATCCCCTTTTGATATTGTTCATTCGATGTTAAAAAGGGTCAAGAATTTTTGTTGCTCTAAACCCAGGGTAATGAGGAATATTCCTTCCCCTACCTCAAATGCATTTATCTGATGGATGGTGTAGATGTTATTATGGTTTTCTCGATCAACGGGTGAGATTTGTTTGGCGATCTAAGGTTCTCCTGACCAGTTGAACCACTCTCAACCTCTCAACCAATTAATTCTTGACATATGTCATCCAAAGAGCACTCTAGTTGCCTCGTCGACATGCTACGTCATTCATGACATCAGCCCTTTTTCTATTAGCTTAGGTTCTCCAAAAAAGGTTGGCGGTCCAGATCGTTAGCGAAATCCCTCAACCTTGAAAAATTAACAGTCTAGGTTGACTCTCATGGATTTTCCGTCGGAATTAACCCTTTTCCTACAAAGCGAACACTCTGAATAGCCTCCCTCGAAGGAAGGTTGAGTTATCCTCTCGAAGCTCTTCCTATTTGAGTAGATTAATGGTCACAACTCTCTCTCAGATTTCCTTTGGTCTTAGTATTAGGCCACTCCTAGGGAGAAACCTGTCAACCCAAAACACCCTGGCAAGATGCATGGCACATATATCATGTCACCGTCATCTCTTTACTATGACATAAGACCACTACATGTGGCATCACCACTGATGACAATGTTTATTATGATTATGAAAATCATGATGGCGATGACGATGATTAACCCATATAAATGAATATTTTAAAGAGAATAAATCATATAAAAGATATAATCACATAACTCATACATTTCATCATTTTTGCAATATCATTGATCGTCTTCTTCATCATCTAATTATACATCTGTATCATCTAGTTTGGAATTGACGTTTAAAGGATTGTCCTTATAAACATCATCATCAAAGTCATTTTCGATAATATCATCATCAATATCATCGTCAAGAACATTTTCATCTACATCTAGCTCAACTTCTTCGAATTCTTCATCTGACAGTACATCTACCTCATGCTCCTCTACATATTCTTCTTCTTCAATATCATCTTATTCTAGTACATTATACTTTATAGGCCTTCCTCTTGGATCATATCTGACAATGTATGACCAACCTACTTTACCTAGAACCTATGAATAAAATACTTGATCACATTCTCTTGGAAGAACATAAGTTTATGTACCTGGCTCAAACGTCCTTGTATTAACCATGGTAAATCCATTGGCATGCTTCATAAAAGTTCTATCTGTATCATTTTCATTCATCTGTAACATGTACCATTTGACCTTGAACAAAACTAACTTGAAGGATTTAAATTTGCACTCAATTATATCATCCAAATACCCATAGTATCTATTTTTTTATATTGTTGGATGTATGTCATTTCTTGAGGAAACAATAGTGGACTGAAAGATTGCAGTTATCCCACAATCAGAGGTTTTCTTCTTGTCATCCAACTTTTTGATGCGAAATTTACGACCATTGCACTACATATCCTTGTGGTGTGTCAACTACAATATGTCTGACATGTAAACAATGCATTATCAATCTATAAACATATTTATACTTAGGAAAAATTTATAAAAAAGTACACCACATAGATCAATATATTGGAAAAAAAAACTAAAACATGAATAATATGCTTGCCTCTTTATCTTTTAAACCATATGCTAAATCAATTTCCCTATGAGTAACATTGGTATCTTGATTACGATGAGCTTATTTAAGAAAAGTAGCCACCCCTTCCCATGATAACCTACCATTACATTGTATACATCGATATATCCATACCTTCATCCAATCAAGATTGTTTGTGATGTATAAATGTAGTGCACCCCACTCTCGACCAACTGTATGAAAAAATAATAATAATTACTAATTAGAATAAAGATTAATAATTGATCATAGAAGCTAAATAAAACTTGAATAAGTACAATATAAAAATAAATAAATATTAATGCAAAGTATTATAGGTCTGTACAATCTAATTACCTTTCACTTTCCTTATTATACCTTTCCCGACTAGGACATCCCCTTCAAATTTGTTAATGGAATGGGCATCCCAAATCTGAGGCACCTTCATGTTTTTTTCCAGCTAATTTAGGAAGATACTAACTAATATGTACAACAAATATTGATATACCATATATCCCTCCATCATAGAGCCCTCAATATGCGTTCTTTGTCTAACAAAATCCTCGAATGACTTCAAGTGCCTCTCCACCATTCACATTGACCTTATGTGTACATGTCCACACATTTCAATCTCCTCAACTTGGTGTATGATGTAGTGTTCTTGTGCATTGAAAAATGCCAAAGGTAGATACTTTTTCATTTTTCACATTAGCCAAGGGATTTCTCTCCTCCAATATTTATATCTTCTTTATGGATTTGTTTAGATGAAAACCACCTACACATGATATGACAAATCAAATCATGGATTTCAACAACAACATATATAAAATGAAAGTAAAACAAATGTCGACAAGTTGAGAAACAAATATTTTGCATATAAATCATTAATATTTACCTCGTGTATTTTCCAAGATCATATATAACTTGTTTTACATTGTTGTCAAAGTTGTTAGGGAGAGATAGAGGTATAACATACTGTAACAACAAAGATCTCATTAATTATTTTGAAAAGACAGCCAAATTTTAATACTAAAATGTTGTATATTTACCAATATAGAAATCTACCAAAATAATTTCCTTAATGAAGGTATGCCAGTCATGAGTTTTCACTCCACCAAAATAACCTTTATTCATTAAGATATTCTTTATGTTTGAAGCAAATCTCGTGGGAAATTTAATTTTTCGAATGAACTATTTTACAACATTACTTTCCTGCTCTTTAAATAACCATGGAAGACTATTTCAATATCCATTGTTATTTGAATAAAACACATTTTGCATTGCATGATTGGCTTCGTGAATGTCAGTACAAATTTTGACAAATTTTTCTTTGTCACTCCTTCCATATACGATTCTCCACAACATTTTTTTTACATTCTTCTCGTTATGCATTGTATCAAACAAATGAGATATTCGTAGGTGCTCATAGTAGGGAAATATATTGAATTGTATAGAGTAACTTTTCATTCCTCATGGAATCCCATTAATTCCTTGATGACATTTATGAAAAATAATTAATGAGATTACAAAAATAATTGTTAGATGCAATAAACAAAATAAATCATTGCATCATGTATCATTGTTAGATATAATTGTTAGATACTTAGACTAATTTGTCCCACATGCATCATGGGAATTGTTCCCCTCTCACTCTCTCATATATAATTGAGGTGAAGGAGGCCCTTTAAGCATGCAATGAAGTGTGATGTAAAGCTTTTTTCTAATTATGTGTAGAAAAAATCTCTTTCTTTTCAGAGATAAGCTAACCTATTTTTCCAATTTGTGCTCTACAATGTTTTTCTATCTTATTCATGAATAGAAGTTGGGTTTCATTGTATTTTTGTGTTCTCTTCTATATATTTTGGTTTCGTCTCATTTTGTTCTCAGTATAATCCAAATAAGTGGTATAAGAGCATTCTACTACTTGTCGTTTCTCAGAGAAATTCCTCGAGGAGGTCAGGGTATAAAGAGTTGGGTCTCGAGATAGTTTTTATTGAGGAAAACTGCTCTCTCCAGCCCAAGAAACCTCCCATGGTGGAAGAAAAGAGAGATGACAAAGCAGGAGATCCTTTCAAGACATTTCTCAAGGAAGCCCTCGTGCAAAACAGGAACGAGATGATGGACAAATTCACTAAGATCCTTCAAAGAATACCGATGGTGGCGGTCGAGGCATCTTCGACAAGCAACCATTTTGTAGGCGTGGCAGCATGCAAGGTAGAAGTCAATTTTTATATCCCCTTATTTAAAGGCCAGATAGATGTAGATGCTCTAGAAAAATGGTTGAATGCGCTAGAAGGTTATAACTCTGTCCAAAAAAAATTCGACATTGAAAAGTTCACCTTCGCGCTCCTTAAGGCCCTTCCCCATGTTAGATCTTGGTGGGAAGGTTACTGGGAGAGGTACATAGTGGGTGAATCTACACGATTCAGAAGAGAACCTACTTGGGTGGCCTTTGTATATTCCATAAAGGAGGATTTATACCTTGTCAGAAACTAAGATGACCAGTACATGAGATGGACAACTCTACATCAGAAAAGAGACCAGACGGTGCTGGAGTACACTAACATATTTCATACATTTCACTCAAAGTTGGGTATCAAAGTCTTTGAGCGATGCCTAATCTTAAAGTATCGTAGTGGCCTACATAGGTACATCCAAATAGAGATGGATTTCTTGGACATCCCCTCACTGGGAGATACTTATCAATATGTAGTCAAAATTGAGCATAAATTCATGCAACAAGGTAAGTGGGAGTTTAGGTTTGAAAATATGCCACAACAAAATCATGGAAAAGGAAACCTTAAATCACAGAACGAAGGACAAAGAAAGGAATGCCAACCTCAAGAGATCCAATCAGGACGCAAGAAAATAAGGGTAACAGGAAGTCTAAGAAAGACACTAAAAAGTGGTGTGCATTCCACAACAGACCCTAGCACAACACCGACGAATATCGCTTGAAACAATCATTTGTGGTTGAGCTCAAAGAAAAAGAATCAGAATCTGACTTAGAATATTATTCAAATCACAATAAAGGGAAACATATCATTGATGTAGAACCCACTGCTATCATCATGGCCACAACAATACAACCAGAAGAACATGGGGAGATTGAGGAGGGGGAGCACCTCCTCCACTCACATATGTGGGTAAAGGGGCCCCCATTCCATTTCATTGTTGATAGAGGGATTCATAAGAACATGATATCATCTGATGTTTTCAAGAGATTGAGGCTACCAATGATGCCACACCCCCAACCATACACTGTCAGATGGTTGAGTCAGGGATGAGACATCCATGTCATCCAAAAGTGTTGCATGTCCTATGGCATAAAACCCTTCAAGGATGAGGTAGTGTGTGATTTTACCCCACTTGAAGTCTGTGATGTTATTTTAGTACAACCATACATGTGGAAATGTCATGCTATATATGAGTCTCGACCCAGTGTCATTTTTACTCTGGGAGTTCATCTCTATAGGGTACCATAGGTATCTCCAACTATTGCCACTTCATTGATCTCAGAAAATAAATGTTTCAAAGTAATCTCTTATACCACAAATTTTTCCCTCTTCACGATCTAGTCAGACGATGAAAAAAAGGTCACCACAAACACTACAACCTCGACCCAACATGTTTCTATCCAGTAGAATAAGGTCAACAATATTGTAGAGGATCACAAAGAGAATGAGAGTCATCCATATGTTCAACACAACTCTATTGGCCATGACTCGTTTCGGTTGTGATTGGGTTTCCATCCATTAAAACCCATTGATATGGCTCTTCTTGTTGCATCTTCACCGAAAGAGTCCTCCCACACCATACCAAAGCAGATCGTGCAACCAGATATGTTGAATGGATCCAAAACCTCCAACATGTTCATAGCATCCTTCCAAAATAAAAGTACAAGCATGGCATCTACTTCAACAAGGAAAGCAACTCACCAAGGTTTAGATTCAGCAGAAGTTTCCCCATCTCCCGAGGGAACTTGACGCAATGGGGACCATTTCTTCCTAAGGGGGGAGGAATGATCCAGGTGGATCTCGGTGGCCATCCACCTTTTCCACTAAATCAACATTTAAAGCCTATGGTTTTGATAAACCATGATATTCACCCTTTTGATGGGGAATAGAATGTAATGCCATCTTCATTTGTTAATTACATACATCATATAATGATTTCCTAGTGGTCTTATGTACATGCTTACAACATAACATTAATGCACCAGATCCCATTAGAACTCTGTAGTTAAGAATGCTCAGGCTAGAGTAGTACTAGGATGGGTGACCTCCCATGAAGTACTAGTGTTTTACATGCCTATGGAATTTTATAAAATTAGACTAATTTATCCCACATGCATCATGGGAATTGTTACCCTCTCACTCTCTCATATATAATTGAGGTGAAGGAGGCCCTTTAAGCATGCAATGGAGTGTGATGTAAATCCTGTTGCGAATGAAGAATAGCCAACTTCTCTTTATTTTCAAAGATAAGATACCCCATTCTTCAAGTTTGTGTTTTATAATGTTTTTCTATCTTATTCATGAATAGAAGTTGGGTTTCACTGTATCTTTGTGTTCTCTACTGTATTTTTTTTTTGTCCCATTTTGTTCTCAGCATAATATGCATTAGTGTTAGTACAAATCCCATGAAAGTACAATCTCTTGCACAATGTCTAATGCCTCACTCAACTCTAGAACTCAAGAGATTTACGGGTGGCATTATTTTTTATCGATGATTCATTGCTCACTTCTCTCAGTTAGCATGCCCTCTTCATCAAATCTCCAACCATAATCAATTTGTCTGGTCTCCCTTGGCACAACAACAATTTCAAGATCTCAAAAATCCCCTATGTTATTCTCTTGTACTTCATTTGTCTGATCTTTAGTATCCCTTTGATATTACAATGGACGCCTTTCAATATGCTATTGGAGCAGTTCTTAAACGGGGAGGACATCATGTTGCATACTATTCAGAGACATTATCTGGTGCCAAATGAAATTATAACACTTATGACAAAGAGTTCTACAGTCTTGTCCAAGCATTGAAATAGTGGTTCCATTACATCCTAGGGAAAGAAACAATCCTCCAAGCAGGTCATGATCCATTGTTTTTCATCAATTCTCAAACTAAGATACATGAGCAACATCATTTAAAGTGGGCCACTTACATTCAACAGTTTCATTTGGTGATTAAATACAAGAAGGGAACATCCAATCATATGGTTGATCTATTGAGTCACCCCCCATTGACGTTTGAATCCGTTAGCACTGAAACGATAACCTCATGAGGATATAAATCCCCCTGTGTTTTTATAGAGGTGGTACTCCTCTATTATGATCTTTTTGGCACTCTAGGTCCTCAGAATGTGGGACTTTTACATAATTTTTTCATGGTAATCAAAGAAAAGTAAAGATGTGAAAAAATGAAAAATGTTGTATTTTCTTTTAAAGAAAGTTCCTGAGAATGGACTAGGAACCACACACATTCATACATATAATATAATAACAAAAAAATACTCACATCCATAATAGTTGGGATAAATATTTTTGATCACATAAAAATAAAAGAAAATGCTCCACATGCATAAGAGAGCTTCAACAGAATGATACATGGGAAAATCAAATAAATATAATGATAGATCAACCTCAAATACTTTATATTCAAAAAACTGGGTTACAAAGTATAGTCGAGATTGTTCCCAAAATAACTCTCTTGAATTTCTAAAAAATATATAGTTTATTACATATTCTCCTAAATTTAAATGTGTTTGTCATAAAGACCGGGAATGGGGCTCCCGCAAACCATAAAGAAAATATATATAAGAATGAATTTCATAGAAGGAATAAGGTGGGTAGTGAAAGACAACAAGACCTGGTAAGAAGAAAAAGGAAAATATCAGTCTTCAGTTAAACCTTTCTATTTAAAGAGGTGGAGTAACTGGATGAAGGACTTGATAAAGAAAGAAGGATGTGATCAGTATGAACTTACTATGATGGTATATCCTCTTTTTCACTTGCTCGCTGATGTCCTTTTATTGCTTTCATCAATGGTTACAAGAACCGTCTCAACTTCCTTTTTCCCTTCATCAATGAGTTTGTCAACAACCTTTTCAAACCACTCCTCAATATAGCTTCTCATTGGTACCACGTTGATTTCATGCCGGATTTTTATATTGAAAAGCTCTCCCTCAAAGTCCCTTAGATCAATGGAAATATTACACAAAGATTCTTCAATATCTTGATTTTTTACTGAATAATCCACTAGCCTATTGTTGGCCCTTGACCAATTTTTGAGGATCCTTGGTCATATTTGACCTACTTTTGGGACTTTGACAGGTTGTCGAAGGTAGAGCACAAGTCGAAGCAGATATCGCGGGATCTCGGCCCTTTTTAGGGATTTTTGGATTTTGGGTTTATGTAACGGGTATGGGATGTCTACCCATGGGTTTACCCATGTTTAGGCCCTTTTTGTAATGTATAAATAGAAAGCTAGGCAATGTAGGAAGGCACCGATGAGCTAAGTGAGAATAGTTTTGAATTTTTTGTGCATGTTGTGTTGAACATTTGCAGAGCTAAGTGAGAGTGTTGTGTAAGAGGATTTGTGCACGAACTGTGTAAGGCTTTGTGTTGTGACCTAACTCAGGGAAGGAGGATCTGGTGAGGTGTGCATAGATCTCATGTCCTATGCAGAGTTGGCCTTGTGGATTGGTACATGTAAAAAGATTGGAAGATCCTAATACATAAGAGAAGAGTTGGTGGAATCCCCACACTAGGGTGAACCACGCATATCCTGTGTTGTTATGCTTTGTGTGATGTATTGATGTGTTATGTGTTTACTTTCTTAGTGCTTTGGCATAGATAATTGTTAGATAGATATGTTGATGCTTTGTTCTTAATAATATGAATAAGTGTTATATCTAACCCATGTGAATATGCTTAGTTCTTGAATATACTAGATCGGGGTGAGTACTGCGATGCTTTGTGATTAGGGTTTTTACTGCGAAGTAGATAATGGTTAAATACCAATGAGCTGTAATTGCTAAGTGATTTGATAGAATATTTTAATCACATATCTGTATCCCAGCTAAGGTTGCAGACACTGGAGTCCTACAAACACCCCTGCCTCTACCTTGGAGACTTCATCTTCTTCGCAGGTGTTGCCGAAAGGGTTGGTAGTAAGGGTTTTGTTGGTACATTGTTGTAGAGTTGAACCTTGGGTCTGCCCCTATGCCAACAAATGGTTCCGTTGCCGGGACATGAAACTGTGATTGTTGGGAACTGAAGTAAAGAAAAATAGAAGCTCTCTGCGTAGATCTACTGCTGAAGTGCCCAGTATCCGACCTGAAACTGTGATTGCTGGGAGTTGAAGAAAAGAAATCTCTGTGTGTAGATCTATTGCTTTAGTGCGCAGTAGTATACTTGACTGGTGAAGCTCTATGATAAGAAGAACAATCAGATATGAAGAAAAGAGGTAAAATCTTAAAGCTTTGTACTTTGTTAAAGGTAAGAACAGAGAAAAGTTTTGATTGAAAAAGGTAAGATAAGTGGAAATTTTTGTTTCAAAAGAATGGATCTAGGTATGTTTGATAAATTTTTTCCTAGCATGAAAACTAGGGCACAACTAGAAGAAAGAAGATTTGATATGAGTAGATCTGATAGAAATAATGAAAGATATGTTATTCCTATGCACAGAAAGAATGTTTGGACTAACAAATGGATGCAGGACCCTAGAAATAATTTTTTTCAGGTTAGCTACTATGATCCTAGTGTGCAATATAGGAAAGGCTGGGGATCATTTCAAAGAAAAAGAAGATTAACCCTTTGTTATAATTGTAGAAGACTGGGACATCTTGCTAAGGAATGCCCTGGTAAAAGACCTAGTTGTGTTTGTTGTCAAGATATGGACCATGAAGTTTTGGATTTCCCTAGAATGATTGCTAAGGTTGACATAATGAATATGAGACAAGAAAACCTTGAGGAAGATCAATAAACTAAGACCATGGCAGAATCCCAGAAAGAATCAGAGAACGTATTGCTACAAATGAAAGACACCGTAAATGATCACAGAAATATCAACTTATCAGAGATCTTCAAAGAAAAAGAATGCATAGAAACAATAATAGGAGACTTCGACATTGACTGTGTTCTGGATGAGGGAAAACAGGTGAATATCATGCCAGAAAGAACTTGAGAAATTTTGGGAAAGCCTGCTATGATCCCTTCATTAAGAGGAATAGGATTATTTAGACGAAAGTTGATAACCCTATGTGGAAGACTTACCCAGATATCTATGAGAGCTCATGGAACTTTGACAGAGGAAAATTTTGAGGTTGTTAAATTTATTAACAACAATGCCCCATTTGCTATATTACTAGGAAAAACTTGGATTGAGAGGGATCAGTCCAGAAGAAAAGAAGAGGAAGCCTTAGAATATAAGAATCAAGAATTAAAATATTTCATGACTAGGAGGATAACACACTTTATTTTAGAACAAGAGAACAGATCGAAGCTATTTAGAACCAGAAACTTGGATGTTGAAAGAACATAAGAAGACTCACAGAAGAGTGAAGCACCTACCCCAGATGTAGAAGAAGTATTTCCCTTAAACCCTATGAAAGACCATCAACAACATGAAGTTACTATGCTAAAAGGAGATAAGAATCAGAATGGAAAGAGGAATACCGAGACAAATATTATAGGGAAGAAGGCTAGAAAGCTCAGTAAGAAAAGAGAAAAGATAGAAAAGTTGTAGAATGTTCCAGAGGAGACTTCGTAGAAGGAAGATTTGCAAAACTGGAGATATCAGAAAAACACAAATTGGCATTTTGCCATGGCGAAGCGATATAGTTGTTGAAAGAATTATAACCATTAGCCTGACTCCCCAAATAGTTAGAACAACAGTTATGACCAGAAATCTCGCCATCAGACCGTTGGGACCATGCCGCAATGGGTAGAACCACATTGATGAAGGCCTCTTGTCCATTGGAGAATATTCGTTAACCATTGTCTACTTATTCCGTCAAATGTTGCACCGAGAACACTTTTGCGAATTCTATCCTAGCCAACTCATTACTACCTCGTTGTGTTTATTGAAATAGACACATGTTCTATTTCTTTGAGCACTCATTCATCCATTTGAGTCATGCGATCTAGAGCATGCATGTCAGACAAACTCAGCACCATAGAGAAATTCATCGAAGAAGTTCTAATCGACCTTATGGTTGAGAAGGTGATTTTCGTCGGAATTCAGGTCTCATCGACGAGAGGAGTGCAAGCCTCCTTGTTGACTACTCACGAATCCGGATCATCCCAACCTACAGCCGAGAAGAGAGCCAAACATCAAGATGACTTGGAGAACATGAAGTTAATCCCAACTATCCTACTCGACTACATCCCATCTTTTGTTGGCACAGTGAGTCATGACAGTGTCCCAAGAGACTTTGATTACACCATGGTTACTGTGTACCTACCAACGGGGATACATGTAGTAAGAACGTAGCAAGATAAGATCACGACGTTGAAGTTTAATGACTTCAACCTAGGGGACCGCAAGAACTACAACATGTTCTCTCCTTACAAGTATTTGACCATGACAAAGGGGAAGAACTTGAAAATAATCCCCCAGCCATGGACTATGAACCTCATGCAGTCCACCCTCTTGGATGTGATGAAGATCACACACTTTGGAAGGCACCAGGAGTTTAACACATGTGTTAAGCTCCTACTATCATGTTATCATGGTGGCCATCTATGGCTAGATAGACATATCACAGTCGATCCGACGTTGATCCATAGGATCACCGGATTGAGCATGCAGGGACCCTACCCACAGGACTTCTACCCAAGGAAGGCTATAGATCACGCATTGACACAGAGGATCAAAGACACATATGGTGATGTAGAAAAGGGGACGCGAGGCTACAAGGTAGCTTCCAGCCAAAATGGCGCAGTGCACCTATCCTGTGAGATGATCGAAGGAAAGCTGGTGAGAAAGAACAGACCTACGCAGGTTACAGGATTCGTTGTTGACCTCATCGGGAAATGTGTAGGACTCCAGATGAATTGGGTGAAGTACCTAGTCAACTAGCTGGAATTGGATTGCCACGAAGCTCAAGATTAGGGCTATGAGTTCCACTTTAGTTGGCTCCTGATCCTCATAGTGTTTACTTCTTGGGAGATGCCGAAAGGTGCAAACTTCCTGTACATTGAGTCGTTCGAACCACTCGCTGCAAAGCGAAGTTCACCACACTCTGGTACTCGATCGATATGGGAAAACAGTGGAAATTGAACGTAGTATTCCATACATACTACGTGCAGATGAAGAGGGCCATTGAAGTTGTCCCTCAAATAATGTCGAACACCCTGTACTGATTGATACCTCTCATGAAGTTTCACACAGATCGACACTTCATTTATATCACTGCGCGAGAAGATAAGCATAAAGAGGATCTTCAGTCATACTATAGGCTCATAGAGGATGACCTTGACGAGATAAATAAGAACCTGTCAATTGACCTCCTTATCCCTGTTGACCCCACAGAAATATATGATCCCAAACTTATTGGCAACTCGGAGGCCACTCACAAAGAACATGACACACCTGGAACCAGCAGAAGGAAAAAGACTGAAGAAGTACAAAACGTGAGAAATGAATTAGATGAAACTGCTTCAATATCACATGAACGAGGATGTGATGATGAAGTAGATAGAGAAGAGACCAATGGAAAAGAAGATAAGAATAAGAAAGGTGAAGTAAAACCACCTAGGGATCTTGTTTATGAGGCTAATCCTTTGAAGAAAAGAAAGGTTTCCCCCATGAAACCTACCTCATGAAAGAAGTCAAGAGTGAGAAAAACCATGATGTGAACCGTGATCATGATCGATGACTTAGACTTCATCATCATAGTTGTAGCAGATGCCTCGCATGAAGTCTTGCAGAAACATGAATCCAAGAAAGAGGAGATGTACGACATAATGAAGGTTGAATTCAGAGGGGTACAACAAGCCCTTCAATCTAGCCGTGCAGTATCGACTTCTTTCCCACCATCAGAAGCACTAGAGTTGGGATATGAGCCTACCCAACTCCGTAGACTAGTTGATGCAACCGAAGCTCATCTTTTTCGTGCACAGGAAGAAACGGAACAGGCCACAAAGGCCCTAAAGCAAGTGAAAAAAGTAGTCATAGAGCAACAATGAGTTGTGTAGTAGGTGAAGGTTTCTCTCCAAACAAAGTTTGAAGAGGAGAAAGCACAAATCCAACAAGAGAAAGAGAATTTCCTCGCAAAGAAGCTCAGAGTCAAAGAAGTGGTCAGCAGAGCACTTCGCTTTGTGATAGGCTTAGATAAAAAAGAATAAGAACCAGTAGAGCATCAAGTAGCGCATCTTGCGGAAGCTATCCAATAGCTTCAATAGAGAATCACAGATTTGGAGCTACAAGCAGTTCCCAACACTCTGCAGGATGTACGAGATCAAAGATAAGCAACTGCTCGAAGCACAGTTTAGAGAATCAAGGCCCTCACCATGGAATGTAAACAACTAAGTGATCACAGTGCCCAAACTTATGAGTGACTCACTCAGGATCCTAAATTGAAGGCACTAGAGTCACAGCTCCAGCAGGAAAAGAAGCAAGAAGAAATAGTATAGGCATAGTTAAATCCCCTGTTAGCAGTCGAGAGGATGAAGCGATCCCAAGAAAAATTCACTACTCAACAACAGGTTCACACCATTCATAGAAAATTCATGGAAGTGACTCAGAGGCTCCAACCAATCTAGGACGAGGCTTGCCAACTATTCACAGAGATTGAAGACCAAGGAGAAGAACTAGAACATGTCGTCACTGCAGCTGAAAAATGCCTAGAGGGACCTATAAACGAAGTAGTTATCCAAGAGTTCACTGAGTAGGAGGCCTTGGCGCAACAACAGGTCGAATCATATTGAGCCAAGCTCGAGGCTTTTGAAGCAGAGCTACCCAGATCAGAGTGACTCGGGATGAGTCATAGGTGAGTGTTGATGGCCTATTGTCCCTTGACCAATTTTTGAGGATCCTTGGTCATGTTTGACCTACTTTTGGGACTTCGACAGGTTGTTGAAGGTGGAGCGCAAGTCGAAGAATAGATCATGGGATATCGACTCCTTTTTAGGGATTTTTGGATTTTGGGTTTATGTAACGGGTATGGGATGTCGGCCATGGGTTTACCCATGTTTAGGCCCTTTTTGTAATGTATAAATAGAAATCTAGGCGATGTAGGAAGGCGCTGATGAGATAAGTGTGAATAGTTGTGAATGCTTTGTGCATGTTGTGTTGAACATTTGCAGAGCTAAGTGCGAGTGTTGTGTAAGAGGATTTGTGCACGAACTGTGTAAGTCTTTGTGCTGTGACCTAACTTGGGGAAGGAGGATATGGCGAGGTGCGCACAGATATCCTGTCCTATGCAGAGTTGGCCTTGTGGCTTGCTACATGTAAGAATATTGGAAGAGCCTAATAAATAATAGAAGAGTTGGTGGGTGTAGCCCCACACTGGGGTGAACCACGTATATCCTGTGTTGTTATGCTTTATGCGATGTATTGATGTGATATGTGTTTACTTGCTTAGTGCTTTGGCATAGATAATTGTTAGATATATCTGTTGATGCTTTGTGCTTAATAATATGAATAAGTGCTAGATCTAACCCATGTGAATATGCTTAGTGCTTGAATATACTAGATAGGGGTGAGTATTGCAATGCTTTGTGATTAGGGTTTTTACTGCAAAGTAGATAATGGTTAAATATTGATGAACCGTAACTACTAAGTTCTTTGATAGAATATTGTAATTACAGATCTGTGTCCCAGCTAAGGTTGCAGACACTAGAGTCCTGCAACCACCCCTGCCTCTACCTCGGGTGAGACTTCATCTGCTTCACAGGTGTTTCCGAAAGGGCCATAGTTAAGGTTTTGTTGGTGCGTTGTTGTAGGGTTGAACCCTGGGTCTCATCCTGTGCCAACACCAGTTATCTACATCATATTCATTATACTCAAGAATGCCATAGAACTTTTCAAATGATAACCCTTTAAATATATCAACTTGTTCATCAAAGGCTTGCTTCGTTAGGAACAAGGAGTTGAGAATCAATTTGGGGTCTTAGACTTCATTGGTGCTCCCAGCTAGGTCTATCTCAATCAACCTTTTGAATAATTCTTCTCTCGTAGTTATGGCTTGGCTGCATGCTTGGACAATAATATTCAAGTTCTTAACCTTTTCCTTCTAGCATGCGTTAAGTTGTTTTATTCAGTTTAGAGAAGGGAGATCCTCCTCTCTTCTTCTCAACTTTGTCATACTGGTAACTTTAAAACAGAAGGGTACGACTGCTTTAAGGTAAAAACCTTCTTCATTTTTCAAATATGCCTGTAAATATTCATGGAAGGCATGTTCCCTCGTTCCAAAAGAGACCATGATCTTTGACATCTCCCAAGCCTCTGTAATTAATTCCATTTGTTTCTTAATGTTCTTCTCCACAAAGCCCCTAGATTATGTGAGCAGGCTTGCAAATCCTTTCAGTTTTGTTTTAGGTGTGGCAGGCCTGATCATTGCTAAAGGACTATCAAGTACTGGAAGAGGCATTAAAGCTTCTTCCAATTCTTTGATTGTTTCCTTTAACTTGGTGTTCTTTGCTTCAAGGCCTCCAATAGAATCATCTAGAGCATCTCCAATTTCTCAGTGAATTTGGAAAATTTGGGAAGGCCGCATGTTCCATAGGTTAACCTCTGAACGAGATTTCCCCTTTTTACTCTTTACATATCTTTTCTCAATAATTAAATTTTTGGACTCTCTGTAAAAAAAAACGCTCTGAAATACAGAAGACTCTTCTCCAACGAAAGTATCGCTCTCAATTATTTCCATAAGAGAATTCTGGTGAGTCGTGTTCTCTGGCTGATCAACGTTGGAGAACACTTTTTCTATGTCAATCTCGAGTTCCATATCCTCGAGGGAGAGGTCATGGATGTCACTTTTGCCTCGAGGTCCCTCCTCTTCTTACACAATATTTTTTCTTTTCTTCCTCAAGTGAAGCTTATGGGAGCTTTCAATTTTTCCTGAAGGAGGGTTCTTATCTTCTCCCCCGCCTGAAGAAATGTGGGTCTCTTTCTTAATTCGGTGGGACGTTGGAGCACTGCTCCGAGATGTTGTACTTTTTGGAGTGATAGTTGGGGATAGGGAAATCTTCTCGCTGAGACCTTTTCCTTTTTGTTTGTACGATTCATTGGTGTTGAGTATTGTTTCCAGGTCACCAGTGTCATGAGAAGAAGTGCCTGATTCATTATCTTCGTCTTCATTTAGAATAGTATTAATACAAGAATTGTTGAAGCCAATTGCTAGTAGATGTTCTACAAAAATTCCGCTAGGGTTGAACCCTTTTACCCTTTCAACATATCTTAGATTCAGGATGTGGAAGTTGCTTGCAAATTCATCAATCTTGTTCATATTCCTGAATATGAAGTCCCCAAATTTCCAAGGAAGAGGTATGCATTGCTTTTTTCTCTTTTCATGGAAAAAATGCAACCAATAGTTGTACTACCTTGCTATTTCAGTAACAAACATTTTGTCAAATATGTGGCATGGAAGGAAGGAAGGATTTTACTTGGAACTGAAAATCCTTATGACATTGTAATTTTCCATTTGTTCCAGTGTCCCCTTCCTATCTAGGAACTTACTCACCTGGTCATACATATGGGAGGTGTCCTTTCCAAACAACAAACTTTTAAAAACTGAGACAAAGTCATTAAAAACTTCATAAAAATGCTACTAGGCTTTGTGCCTCCATAATGTTTGATACCAAAAGGTTACCGAGTCGAATTCACAATTTACCTTCTTACATACAAATAATCTTAGAAAGTGACAACAATGTGCAATCACGAAAACCAAATAAGAGGACATAAATAATTTCTTCTCCTTATTGTATTGTGGCAATTGGGAAGAGATTTCAATGGAAATAAACTTTCCCTGATAGAATATGGCCTATTCCTTGACCGTAAAGTATAAAACATAAAGAATCATGTGGAAAATATTGGTTGTAGTTTCTTGTCCTGTTACCCTCATGAAAAGCCAAGCAATTTCCTAGAAATGATTTTTGAATGAGATAACCTGCAATCTCGTGATGTCCTTGGGGAATGTCGTTGGGTTCTCCAGGAACTCGGGTAAGAGGTCCAACCCATTGTCATGCTTCTTTAACAATTCTCTGCAATCTTCACCCTTGAAGGTAAGAATTGGCTTGGGGAGTCTCAACATATTACGAAATACCTAAGGCGATAGAGAAATAGGGGAATGGTCCTGCAAGTGAATGATCTGCTGGCTTGGAATATATCTCACGGTGCACCAGGAAACCAACTCCTTACAGTTGAAAACCTTTGGGACGCAACCTGCACACACAATTCCAGACGTGTAGATTACTTCCTTCTAGGAAGAAGGGGATGAGCAGTAAGAATATGCTCTGGACCACTGGAAGTTCTGGTCCTCACGCCCAAAAATGTTCAATGTATCTTCAGGAAACTGTTTTCCAGTTGCTGCCATAAGTTGACGAAAATGTTCCTTTTCTCCAGATAATGTTTAAAATGAACACTTGAGAGGGATATTATAATATTCTGTAAATCCTAGTTTAATGCATTTTTATAGGAGATATCCTCGAGCCCTTTGCTTATTAATGACAATATTTACAGGAACTATATAATGAGTTATTAACATTTAAACCATACTAAATGTGTATTGGGAAAAGAACGAAAGTGGCGGGGACGGACGAGAGCGAAATAAGATTTGATATTTTTATGAACCCGCCAACCCGAGAACCCGCGACTACATAAGGTGGAAGATAATTTAAGTGTTTTGATGTGGTCGGACAAAATCATCGTAGGAGGAATGAGACTTGGAATTTTGGGGAGTCTGGGGGTCAAAGTGTAGATCATGAAACTTTTGGATGAAAAATGTATATCACGAAACATGGGGTATGAGAGTTCGACCCTGCCAACTTGGGAACCCACGATTGAAAAATCGACTAAGTATAGGATAGCACGAGGGTTGGTCAGACTCATGATGTGAGGGTGTGGATGAAGATGTATATCTGCAAGTCTTCCAACCCAAGAACTCGTTGTTCTAAAAAAATGAGATCTGCAAGTCTTCCAACCCAGGAACTCGTTGTTCTAAAAAAATGACTATGTATAGAACTAGAAAGGGAGACTAGAAGGGAAAAAGAAAAGGGGAAAATAGGTAAGTATAGAAGAGGAAAAATAAAGGGAGAAAAGAAAAGGGAAAAACATGTAAGTATAGAAGAGGGAAAATAAAGGGAGAAAAGAAGTTGGGCAACTATAAAAAGGGGAGGGAAATTTTGGAAGCGGGAATTGATCTCAACACCCCCCTACACAGGTACTTTAACTCCTATTTGTGCATTGTGCTTCCTGTAAGGCTTGGAAGCCTCTCTATGCTTATGATCCCTTCTTTATAGAGATATGGGATGTTGTGCAACATCCCATTGAGGTCAATAAAACACCATTTCTGGATTACATAATCAGAGATGAATAGTTATATAAAATCAATCAGCTATATGTCCCAACTTCTGAAGATCATCTTACTTTGATCAAGGAGGCTTATGCTTCCTCCTATGGTGTCCATTTTGGTTCTATGAAAACATTTTAGCACTTGCAACGACATTTATTTTTTCCTTCTATGACTCATCAAGTGGGAATTTCATTTTTTCTTGTGCATTGTGCATTCAACATAAACCTTCCAATCGTTTGGTTTGTATCAACCCCTTCCTCTACCTTCACACCCTTGGGACTCTCTTTCCATGTATTTCCTTCGTGGTTTACCTATAACCTTATGCAAACATGATGCTATCTGGGTTACATTTCCATTTCTATAAGATGACTCTTTTTATCCCTTGCACTAATACCACTACTACTACCCAAAAGACTGCATTTTTCTTTCACCATGCTTGGCTACACTTTGGCCTTCCTACTAGCATCATCTATGATCACAATGCTCTCTTTCTCAACACATTCTAGAAAACATTGCAGGATTTACTGGGTTGTCAAATCAAATACTCTACTACCTTCCAAACTCAAATGAATGGACAAAACGATGTTGTTAACCACAACCTTGTCCATGCTCTTCACATTCAATTTGCCAAAGACAAATAGTGGGATACAACCATCCATGTCATTCAACATAGTTATAATTGTGTTGTATAGATTTATACTGGGTTGCATCCTTTTGATGCCTACTTTGGATATCAACCTTTATCCCCTTATGAACTTCCTCTCACCATGCAACTTTCAACACTCCACACTGACAACAAGAACAAACATGTCCCCTTTCATTTTTTCAATCTCTAGCACACAAACATGTCCAAGTTTTTGAAGCTCTAAATGCATCCTAGTAGTGCTACAAATCCCTCCATGCTGCTCATCATTCCCCTATGGTTTTTAATCATGGTGATAAAGTCTGGTTTTACATGGAACACCAATGTTTTAAATCCCAATGTCATAAAAAAATGAATCATGTTCTCCAACGGATTGGGGACAATTATTATCTCCTTATATTGTTCTCCAATGGATTTAGGAAAATCCTTATCGCCTTGTCTTTCCACACCAACTAGGCATTCATGATGTGGTGAATATGAACAATTTGAAACGCTATGAACACCCATTGCTAGAAGATAATGTCACCGTCTCTCATCCTATTGATTTAATCCATGATTTCTAGCCTCCCTTGCTCCAAGACACCTTACTTGACACTCTCCATACCACTACTCGTCATCAACAACAAACCTCTTACCTTGTTGGGTGCACATGCCAAACTCCTGCTCACACTTAATGGTTTTCGGAAGTTTCCATGCACAAATATTTTTCTCATTTTCTAATAGAAGTGGGGACACTTTCAAGCTTAAATAGGGAGGAATTGGGTAACCCAATAGACATCCACATGAATCCCAAGGAAGACACACTCCCTCAGCTAGTTGTATTCTTGAAAGGCTCACTCTCTCAACTTAATGGAAAAGAAGAATAACTAGGTGCAAGTTCCAGAGAAGTAGTTGATCAGATATAGCTAACTAATTGTAGCTTGACCTATTCATGCCATCATTTAATAACATGCCTCTATATAAGAATTCCTCCTATTATAAATAAAGTGATGGTCATTTTACTCTCAATTTTGTCAATAGTATTCATGCTTTCTTGTTCTAGTTAATTTCTTGAGGATTGCTATTCCGGATTAGATGGTGATTGGACTCCAATTTTGGGCTATAGATCAGTGTTCCACCTCTTAATTAAGGGACGGATTTATTTCCGCTTCAATTATTTAGAGGATATGCTAACTATTCTTGGTAAGGAATGGAGTTTGGGGCCAATATGCCTATCCCTTTAGGAATGAACTGTCCATTTATACCCAAGATGACAACAAAATTCTTCAATGTTTCTATTGTTCATTCTCCCCAGGCTACCTTTATGATTCTAGCATAGGGATATTTTGGAATATATAGGCAATCATGTGTGGAGATTCATTAGGCTGGAATATGGATGGGATACCAAAGTAGATCATATATGGGCCCACATGTAGGTTGAGGTTAACCTGAAATATGGTATACTGAAAGAAATTGAGTTGGTCTCGAAAATATGCTCGTGGATACATAAGATAAACTATTGGAGGGTTCCATTTAGATGTTATGGATGTCGATAGGTTGGACATATAGTGGATAAATGCACTTCACAATTTAGACAGAGTCCCCCTTTTAGAAAAAATTGGAAAACGAAGAAGGTCCCCCTACCCACGGATGAAGAGAAAAGGAGTCCAGTCGAAAGCCCTTTGAAGACTATTCATCCTACAAATATGACCGCGTATGAGGTTTCAAAACCTTATTCATATTTGGAGGCTCCCACTTAGGGTAATTGTATCTATTCTCCTGTCATTCATCTTGTAAGTTTGGATTCCTCTAAAGTTTGTGCTTCTCCTTCCCCGATTTCCCTTTTTCCTTCTCTTCCTCATTCTCCTATCTAGTCTCTAGTTCCCCACCATAGTCCTGAGAAACCTTGTACATCGTATTTCTAGATGGTACACAAGGCCTTCATTGAGGATTCTCCCCCCTTTATTTTCTTCCCTAATCAACGACACAAATGCCTTTCTAGGGAAATAGCCATTGAGTCCTTCTAAGAAAATAAAATCTTCGAAATCCTCATTTCTTTCGAACCCCTCCTCTTTTTCTAGCTATATTTTGTGTTCCCGCCAAGTCCCAAATGAGGAATGCATTAGTGGGTGTTCTATCCCTCGATAATATGGAAAGTTCCCAAGCATGCCATAAGTTGCACCTATCTCTGGCACAACTTCAAGAAAAAAAGGACATTCAAAATGGAAAACAAGCAACCATCATATGGTCCCTTAAAGCAGGTAAGTCCCGCTCTAAGGTGAAGACATAATCGTTCTTTCCTTTAATAATCACGGGGTCGGGGACACCTCCAAAATTCTATCCCTCAAAATACTAGTCAATATGTGCAATCCCAATGTAGTTTTGATTCAAGAAAACACGTGTGAAGGAACCGAGGCTATTGACGTTCTCTCCCCTTGGTTGAAGAATTGGTCATTTTTCTCTCTAGACTCTGTAGGTATGTCTAGGGGTACGATAACTTGTTGGAATTCTAAATTCAAGCTCCTTTCTTATTCATTATTGAATTCAAGTATTATGGTGGAATTGGAAGATTGCAACCCAGGTTATTCTTTCTGGTTTATCAATAGTTATGGCCCTTATGTTGATAAGAAGCCATTTTGGGAAGATCTCTCTTCCTTTGGTATCCTTTCTGGTGATAAAATTATTATAGGGGGTGATCTCAACTTCATGTCAATATCTCTAGGAAGTCTGGGGTTATCATTCATGCAAGGATCCCTTAGAAGGGTTCTTCTCTAACCTTCTAGAAGATAATAACCTTATCGATCTCGAGCCCCCTAAGATTTTTCCGACGTGGAGGAATTGAAGGAAAGTAGTGGAGGGAGTCTCTAAATGAATAGAAAAGTTCTTGATCTTTGAATCCATGTTGGGTGGGCCATGGTGTACCAAATTTTGGATTAGAAATAGTGGCAACTCTAATCATCTCCCTTATATCCTCATGAAGTTGGAACCATTTGATCTTAAACTGATGGCTCCTCTTAAATTCAATCATATTTAGTAACATGAGGAAGACTATAAGGAGCTTATTTGTTCTACCTGGACCCATATTCATGACAGAGATAGGGTATTGTGCATGCAACAATTACATTTAAATATCCTTAAGGTGAAAAAGGTGACGAAAGAATGGGCTTTGGAATTTAATAAATGCTCCCAAGTTGTGCTTAAGGAGGCAGATTCAAGTATAGATTTCCTTTACCCTTTCAACCTCTTTAGAATATTCTCATATGAGGAATCCTCTTCTTTGAAGTCTTTGTTGTCCCTTCATCAAGATCTTCTGGTTAAAGAAGAAGCCTCATAGGGGTTAAAAAGTTGAGTGATTTGGATCATGGAAGGGGTCAATAACATATTTTTTTTCATAATTATGTGAACTCTCGTAAAAAATGAAACTTGATCTGGGAGATATCCAGTCATGAAAGCGGTCGAGTTTGGTCATTTGAATAAAAGGCAGAGGTCGCTAGGTCACATTTCAGTGATTTATTTAAATATTCATCTAGATTCCCTATTCAGGAAATGATGGAGGTGCATAGGATCTTAGGTGCATGCTAGGACAAATTTTATTGTGGGGTGTGGAAACATAATTTTCTTACCGAAGGATCTTG
Organism: Picea mariana; assembly: GCA_032191745.1. NCBI lineage: Eukaryota > Viridiplantae > Streptophyta > Pinopsida > Pinales > Pinaceae > Picea > Picea mariana. Next base: position 717,816 of record JASDQU010100138.1, on the reverse strand, counting down.
TTACCCACCTCTGAGAGTCTGGGAAATGTACAATCAATCGAGTTAGTGACCCTACAAACATGACCTTTTGAAATCAAGGTTGGATTTCAGTAACGATATTAGTTTTGAATGCACAATGGTGTCCCACTTGAGACTTGTTCACTTCTCAATTAAGGAAGGTGAATGTTGACCTCATGAAGGTAGAGGATGAGTTGGTCTAGATGTATAACAAGTCGGGTGATTTTTACTTGGTGAAACATGGATATCATGCTATGATGAATGAGGACGAAATTGCCCAAGTCTGGTGGTATAAGAAATTGTGGAAAATGCAGGGCCCACAAAAGAGTATTATGTTTTTCAAGATTGTTATAAAAAAGCGAGTTCTAACTTGGGACAGAACACATACTAGAGGCAAGTAGGGGATAGGTATGTGCTACTTTGTAAATGATCCATAGAAACAAATTTTCATATTTTCTTGGAATGTTCCTTCTCTCGTCGTATCTGCCTAGAAATAGGAAATCGATTGGGATTGTCTTCTTTATGGGACAAACCTACTTTGGTTGACTGATTTCATTATTTTTTCACTAATCCTATGATGAAGGATATCACGATTCTCCCGCTCCTAGTAGCTTGGGGTATCTAGTTATCTTGAAATTCTTGTATATTTGAGGACAAATGGCTTTCCCCTTTTCAGGTTACTCAACAAGTTTTGGGCATGTTGTCTCTTTGTAAGGGTTGTTCAAAATACAAGTCAGCTTGGGTGATTAACTTTGTGGTCATTGATAAGCATATCACCTAGGGTTTTTTGACGAGGCTTTTCAAGAACCGGATAGAAGCTTTGGTTTGGGTTTTATTCACTATTTTTCAGATTCCCATTTTATTTCTAGAAATGCCTCCCTGGGTGTGGGAACGAAAAAATCAGAGTGATCTCAACACATTGTACGGGCTTCTAAAATGTGCAGTAAATTGGGAAGTGGATGAGTTGTAGGTCCTCGATGACTCTAAGGTAGTAATTGATTGGATGAAGGAGGAAGCTCAACTTGATAATAGTTCTTTCTCAACTTGGTCATCGATTAAGATTAATCTCAGATATGTTTAGCCACATCAATTACAAAAATATATATAGATAACACAATTCTATTGTAGACTCTTTGTCTAAGGGTACTCTAATGTTGAATGAAAATCAATTAATCCTTGAGGAATTTCTTGATGGAGAGGTAATCTCCAAAAGATATGGTTTTTTCCATGACCTGTAAGGAAATTTGACGCACCTTGTCTTACTATTTTGGTTTTCTTTCTAAATTCTAACCTGTTGTAGGTAGATGATCTATGTCTCTTTATAGTTAAAAAAAATTGTTTTGGCATTTATGGCTTTCCCTGAGATTTTTTTATTTGGGCAGTCTACACAAATGCCTTTTTTTTCTAGCGCTATCATGCCTTTAGATTGTATCTTCTTTTTTTTTACCTGAAATAGAAGCTATGTTTTTTTTTTGGAAAAAAATATAAACAAAACTTAAATTTTTTTTCCTAGATTGAGGGAGGTGCCGACCTTTTTTTTAATTATTTTATGAATTATGTTTTTTAATTTAAAATGTTTCTTTTTTTTTAAATTAAAATAAAAAATTATGTTTTTTTAGTTTGGTTTATTTTTGTTTTCTCCTCTACTTTTAAAAATTATTATGATTATTTTTTTATTTTTCTTTTTTTATGATTTTGTTTATATGGGTGTTAGTTTTTAAGGTTTCTATTTGCAATGGTATCAGTTGTCAGGCCATGGTTTCAAACAAGTTTTAATTTTGACCTTGAAAAAGAACCAATATTATGATTTTTTGATTTGGGAATCGATTTTAAGGTTTTTGTTCGTGATAATATTGTTGGAGTTACTTCACACACACCTAGGAATTATTTTTCCTAAGGTTATTCCTTGTTTATTAGTCATAGTTAGTCATTATCCAGTCTCCTATATTTTAGGGGAGAATATTCCACCTGGAGAATATTCTCTTTCAGTTGACACTTCAATTTGACTAATTGATTTGAGTTTAGATGTTGTATTGGGATCATCACCATGAAACATTGGGATCATTACCATGCTAATTCGACCTTGCCTTGGTATCATCACCAGAGTGGCGCATTAGCCTTGATTCCTTGATTTAACTCCTCACTACTCTCTGTTCAGTCAGTTAACTGAAGACTAGTTGACTAGTTAACTCAACTAGGTGGCAGTTCACTCCCGTAACTGCTTGAGAGACTAGAATAAGTGGCAGTTCACTCCCGTAACTATTGGTGTGTGTCCATATCACTCTAGACCACCACTGTGGCACATTGGTTCACCTCAATTCGAACTCATTGAATTATACAGAGTATATCATGTGTAAATTATTCATTATTCACAACGGTTAATGAGAATTCTTTCATTCTTTCTCTCCTTCTTCTTCTTTCTCCAATTCTCTCTGAAAATGTGTGTATTATTGTTTAGCTAGATCTATTTTGTGCAGGTTTAAAACATTTACATGGCATCAGAGATGACGGACTGCAACAACAAAACATTTTTGCTAGTACAAAAGATTGATGACAACAGAAAGATGGAATTCCAAAAAGAATTCATCCTTACACCTTACAACTATTTTGCATGGAAGGAGAAAATAGCCATACATATTTGGTCCAGAGGGTTGTATAAGTTAACCATGAATACAAATCCAGAGCCGACATCAGCCATAGAAAAATCCAAGTACTTAAATCGCATGGATGAGGCACTTGGAACAATTTGCAGTCTTATTTCTCCCGATCTCCTTTTTCATATATCTTCCTGTAAGACTCCCAATAAAGCCTGGACCATATTGGAAGGGATCTTTCGAAAACAGGATGAGATGAGGGGACACATGCTGGAGGTGGAGCTGCTCACATTGGATCCAAAAAGCTTCGAGAATATCCAAGATTTCTTTACAAAATTCAAGGATTTACTTTCGCAACTCAAAGCTTGCAGGGTTGATAAATCGAAGGAGGAGAAACAAATGGTTCTCACCATTCTCTCCAAGCTTAGTCCTGAATTCTTTGTATTCATATCTACATTCCATACTATCAGATTCATCTCTGGAGCCACCTGGAAGATGCCTTCTCTTAAGGACTTTATCGAATCCCTCATACAAGAGAAAACCAAGCTCATCAACATGGGCACAATCAAAGGACCAAGGATGCTTGCACTCACCGTGCATGATGGAAACCACAAATATCAGAAATCTAAAGATAAAGATAAGTGGAAATCTCATGCACATACGAAGAAGGAAGGGTACACAAAACCCTTCACTGATGCCTCCGGATCCAAAGGAGAAAAGGGAAGAAAAGGATAGAAATGCACATACTGTCACAAAGGATTCCATTTGGAATCCACATGCATGCAAAAACAAATAGATATGATGTCTCAAATACTTTAGAAAAACAACCTTGGAGATCGCATCCCCGAGAGTGCAAAGAAGAAGAAGCCATAAGATCCAAATTCCAAGAAAGTCAATTCTAGCCATGCCTTGATTGCCATCAACTCCTCTCCCGATGCTTGGATCGTAGATTCAAGAGAATCACATCACATGGCTACCTCAGAAGTAGTCTATTCGTCATTGGATTCATGCAAAGGTCCTCCTATTCTGATGGGGGACAACTCTTTTATTCAATTCACCGACAAAGGAAGGATTGAACTCACCAATGGAATCTTCGAGAACGTGTTGCATGTTCCCAAACTTTCTGTCATCCTTCTCTCCGTATATCAGATGACAAATTATGGCACAGGAAAGAAATTCATATTCACACCAAATTCCATGGACATCTACGACATGCAAACCAACTCCAGGGTTGTTACCGGTGAGGTAAATCATCAATATAGATTGTATACATTTTCTGAATTCATTGAACCTGATTCTGCTTTACTGCTTACTCATGTTGATGAAAGTAGTAGGATATGGCATGAAACGTTTGGACATTTGAATTTCAAATACATGCAACAGCTTAGCAAGCACATATTAGTTGATGTTCTACCAGACATCCATTTCTCCAAGGGAGTATGTGAGAGATGTGTTCTCGGGAAACACCCTCAAGAGAAATTCGACAAAGGAAAGTCTCAGCAAGCTTCTGCACCTTTAGATCTGATACACAGTGACCTTATGGGTCCTTTTTCACATCCATCCATCAACAAAGAGAGGTTTGTTCTCATTTTTGTTGATGATTTCTCACGTTTTACTTGGATCTACTTTCTCAGGCAAAAATCCAAGGTCTTTCAACACCTTAAATATTTCAAAGCCTTGGTTGAGACACAATCCGAAAAGAAGATCAAAGTCCTCTGAACTGATAACGAGGGAGAGTATGTAAATCATGAGATCCATAATATTTTCCATGAGGCAGGGATCCAATTGCAGCACACAGTTCCCTATACTCTGCAGCAAAATGGAGTTGCTGAGCAGAAAAACAGATCTCTAAAGGAGATGGCATCTTGCATGTTGCATGCAAAGTCACTACCACATAGACTATGGGTCAAAGCACTTAACTGTGCAACATACATCCAAAACATATCTCCCCATAGATATGTCAAGGATAAGACCCCCTACGAGGCTTGGAGCAGCCTCAAACCGGAAGTGACCCACTTTCGGATTTTTGGTTCTTGTGCATGGGCCCAGATTCCCTCTGAAAAGAGGAAGGAACTTGATCCACAGAGAACTGAGTGCATTTTTGTTGGATACCCTGACAGTGTGAAGGGATATCGTCTTATTGATCTTTCCTCGGACCGGCTCATCATTGAGCGTAGTGTCCAATTCAAGGAAAGTGTCTCGCATGTACCTCAGTAGCCGCATGCAGACACCTTCAATCTTCCACTTGTCCAAGATGATGAGCATGCACATGCCGACTCTTCTTCAGACGAGAGTTTTGATTCAGAGGACTCAGATGATTCAGATTTAGATTCAGAATCAGTACAGTCGAATGTAGAGTCAGAGCATCTAGATGCAGTTTCAGAGCCAGAGCAGAGGCCCAAGTGGGCACATACTACTCTTCAGGATGCAGGGGATCTCGTTGGTGATCCAACCGATATTAGGAGGACTCAATCTAATTTCAAGGAGCCTCCTATTGCATTCACTGCCACTAAACCATTTCCTTTGAGGCATCTTTTCTTGGTTCAGTCTTCAGATCCACAGTCTTATGGCAAGGCTGCTGGAAATCCCTTTTGGGAATCCACCATGTAGGAGGAATACAACTCCCTCCTCGACAACCAGACTTGGGATCTGGTTCCCCCTCCTTCCCCTCCTTCTGGGAGGAAACTTGTCAGATGCAGATGGGTCTATAGGAACAAGAGCGCAATGGATGGACAAATCAACAGATACAAAGCCAGGCTTGTCGCTAAAGGCTTTCAGTAGGTTCATGGTATTGAACTATGATGAGACCTTCACTTGAGTAGCGAAGATGGATTCCATATGATTAGCACTTTCGATTGCGGAAACCAAGAGATGGGAAGTCCATCATATGGATGTGAAGAATGTATTTCTTCACGGTGATCTCTTTGAGGAGATCTACATGGAGAAACCCCAGGGATTTATGCAGGACTCATCTTTGGCTTGTCGACTGAAAAAAGTCATTTTATGGCCTCAAGCAGGCTCCGAGGGCATGGTGTGCCAATATGGACTCCTATCTATTGTCACAGAAATTTTCACATTGTAAATCAAACCGGAATGTATACATGCTCAGGACGACTGATTCACTTCTACTTTTAGTTCTATATGTTGATCATTTGTTGATCGTCGATTGCTCGACTTCAGCGATTGCTGAAATCAAGAGGATTAGGTTTTTGATGAGGTCCGCTACACTTCTTTCTTGGACTTGAGATCAGTCAGGATGCATCAGGCATCAAACTGTCTCAAGACAAGTATGCACAAGATCTCCTTGAGAGATTTCACATGATAGACTACAAGTCTGCTTCGACTCCTTTCCTATCAGGAGTCAAACTTGAGGATGGCGGGGAGACTCCACTGGTTGACAACACACTATACAAACAACTAGTGGGGAGCTTATTATATCTCACACACTCTAGACCAGACCTCTCATATGCAGTTGGCATATTTTCCAAGTTCATGCAGGAGCCGCATGAGATACATTGGAAAGATGCAAAGCATATCCTTCGACACGTACAAGGCACCATCACCTTTGGGATTCATTATGCAACAGACTCTACATTAAATCTCATTGGGTTTACTGATTCTGACTAGGCTTGTGATAACATTGATTGCAAGTCCACATCTGGTTACTCACTCAGTCTTGGTTCCATGCCTATCTGTTGGTCGAGCAATAAGTAAGCTATCATTTCTCTCTCTTCAGCCAAGGTAGAGTACAGAGGGGTAGTTAACATAACCATTCAGGCTATGTGGCTACAACATTTTCTCACTGAGTTGGGCATTCATTTTCATCGGTCGATCGTCATCTGCTGTGACAACCAAAGCACTCTGAAGTTCTGCAGAGAACCAGTTCAGAGGCAGCGAATGAAGGACATCGAGATCCACATGCACTACATCCAGGACTTAGTACACAAGGGGATCATCGACTTACAGTTCTATCCTTCAACAGAACAAATGGTAGACATTTTCACTAAGACCTTCACTAAGCAGAAATTCCATTCTCCGCGAGGTTGTCTTGGAGTGAAGGACACAGTTTCCTAGAAACTGTAGTTCTTCTTTTTACATACATTGTACCTTGAGGGGGGGGGTTCCCATGAGGTTTTCCCTCTTTCCTCACTTTAGTTTTAGTGTATCTTTTGTACTTGGGTACCTAAAATGGCCTCGTTGCCGGGACCCAATCTTTATTTTCACCATAGTGATGTTCAGGGGGGGTGTTGGAGTTAGTTCACACACACCTAGGATTTCTTTTTGCTAAGTTTATTCCTTGTTTATTATTCATAATTAGTCATTATCCAGTCTTCTATATTTTAGGGGAGAATATTCCACCTAGAGAATATTCTCTTTCAGTTGACACTTCTATTTGACTAGTTGATTTGAGTTTAGATGTTGCAATGGGATCATCACCATGCTAATTCGACCTTGCCTTGGTATCATCACCAGAGTGGCACATTAGCCTTGATTCCCTAAGTTAACTCTTCACTACTCTATGTTTAGTCAGTTAACTGAAGACTAGTTGACTAGTTAACTCAACTAGGTGGCAGTTCACTCTCGTAACTGCCTGAGAGACTAGAATAGGTGGAAGTTCACTCCTATAATTGTTGGTGTGTGTCTAGATCACTCTAGACCACCACTATGGCACATTGGTTCACCTCAAGTTGAACTCATTGAGTTATACATAATATATCATGTGTAAATTATTCATTATTCACAATGGTTAATGAGAATTCTTTCATTCTTTCTCTCCTTCTTCTTCTTTCTCCAATTCTCTCTGCAAATGTGTGTATTATTGTTTAGCTAGATCTATTTTGTGCAGGTTCAACACATTTACAAATACTAGTTGTCTAGGCCACAATTTCAATCAAATTGTAGTTTTAACCTAAAAAATAATAGGTGCTACTTGGAGCACAACTTTTCAATAGGGAGTTGGTTTTAAGATTTGTTTTTGCAACAATATTGATTGTGAAAGTCATAGTTTCAAACAAGTTTTTATTTTAAATCCTTCCCCCCTAAAAAAATGGTGCTATCTGTAGCACTACTTTTCAATTCGAGGGTTGATTTTGGTTTTTTTAACACAAAAATATGGATTTTTAGGGCTAGAGTTCTCGTTTTTAGTTCACAATGCTCATCAAGTCAATAACATTATTAACCACCATGTCAGAAAAAAATCTAACCAATCAACACTAGCTAAGTCAAACATCAAGAACTCCAACATCAACAAGTTCACCAACAAGATGAAAAGAATAAACACAAATGGATAATAAGAAAGACAAATATAAACACTACATGAATGTGTTTGAAGAGTATAATTAACAATTCCTACATGCAAAAAAGAGTTTTAAAGCCTCGTAAGCTAAAGGGATTGAAAACCAAATTGTAAGCTAAAGGGATGGAAAATCTCAATTTTTCTTCCTCAACACCCACATACATGTCCGAGTTAACATTCTCCGAAATCTAGATTTTCAAAGAGGCAGTTGGCTCTTTAAGTAGCTAGGGGTCCCCTTGATTGAAAATTTAGGTAAGAATTTTTTGTGCGAATAACTTATAGTTCCCAAGTTAGAAAAGGATGGACCTTTCATTTTCTCTCTTGCAACACATGTTCTTCTCATCAAATTAGTTGTTCAATGCACACCTCAATATCATTTCTCAGCCTTAGTTGTGCCTACTAAAATTATCAAAAAAACATCAAAGGCCTCCAAGGAGATGTCCTTTTGGAGGGCTAAATAAAGAGGAAATATGGGCTTTGGTGGTCTGGAATAGGCTCTGGTTACCCAAATCTCTGGGAGGTATGGGGATGAAAGACCTTCAAGTTATAAGTAGGGACATGGGAGGGAAAACCTAGTGGAGATTGCATTGGCCATGGTTTGACTCACGTAGACAGTGAAGTTTGAAAGGGGGATGGGTTATTTTCCATCAATGATCAAATTTGAAGAGTGGGTTCTAATTTTGGTGAGAAGGGTATATACTCATGTATCCCTTCCACAATGAAAAGTTTCCAGAAAAAATACATTTGAATTGACAACAATAAATTAAGTACACACTTCATAAAAAAATATGTTAAATAAAATATTACATTTTCAATCTAATTTATCTCTAATAGAGAAATAAGTAAATCCAAAATTATTAGTGTCTTAAAATTATTAGTGTAAAAAATTAGATGGTGACTTTATAGAAGATCCTAAAAAAGTGAACATAAATAATGCAACAAATGCATTTGTTAAAATGCATAATTTTGGAGGAAAAAATGTTTTCTAAATTTAACAACACCATTATATGAGTTGAAATTTATTATTAAAAAACCAAAGATAATACTCTCGATTGAACATAACATGAGAAAAATATCGCCACCAAGTTTCTTTTATTAAAAAATAAAGAGATTCATGGAAACAAAACTCAAGAAATTCCATAACAGGGAAATTACATGTACAAATATTACCTCTGCAAGTTAAAAAAATATGATTTAAAATTTAAGAAAAAAAATCTAAATTTAAACCCCAAAACAAGAAAACACTACAAACGTGGATACTAAGCACTTCCAAGATTACACCTCGAACTGCTACCAAGATAACAAATGGGATCACAAGAATATTCTCAAAGCCCTAAAGAGCTATTAAAACAACTCACCAATGAACTATTAAGCCCTAATCACATATTGCTTTCTATAAAAAACAACTTACCACGGTCGATTAAGTCTTAATAACATATGCTTTATATAAATAAAGTAGATCACACTTGTCCAAGAACACTAGATTCTTGTTAGAGTTATGAACAAATCGTAGACCAAACCAATTTAAGATTTCTAAAGGCCATTAGAAGATATGCAAAGCTTACAAAAGGTAGAAAGAAACTATGATAGAGGAAGATATACACTAAAATCATATATTGCATATTCAGAGTGTCATTGCAAAATGTTAGAATTAGATACTCCATTTTTATAGAGCTCATCAAAAGCCATAGAGATCAACATATGAAATTAGAATGTAATTTCAAACCAATTTAAAAAATTTTAAAATCCATTACAGCATCCACAAAACTTAACAAGGCAAAACCATGACAAGAGAGAGATATTAAAACTGTATTTTCCATAACCAGATTTTCCATTTAGATATAGCTCATCCAAGAGTCACAAAGATCCGGATAAAAAACCACACGTGAGTTTACAAAACATCCAAACACCCAATCTCAAGAACAATTACCAGCATAAAGCTCTACCACCAAGAGGATTATTACACAACAAAAACATAAAACCACTTGTAGACAAAACTAAACACTAACCTATCATCATCATCATGCTTATCTCCTCTAGCTACCACCCTCAGAACCACCACCATAGCGAGAATTGCCACCACCACCAATGGACACCCTTGGTTTAGATTATTTAGATATTCCTCTAGATTTAACATTGATAAATTGCTCTTTGATTAAAAAGAAAGAAAGTTCTAAGTTCTTGAAAACAAAATTTAAGAAATTCCAAAGCATGGAAAATGTTTGGACAAATATTGAATATGTAAGTTGAGAGAAAATGAATTTCCCAAATAGATCACACAAATTGCAATGTATTTTCCCTTTTCTAATTTCAAACTTGAAACGATAATAAACTGCAAACCAAACCTGGATACTTAACGCCCTTGCTTTAGAATATTGGCCAGTAAAATCAGTTTTGTGCATTTCCCCTTTGTCTATGACCTTGCAAAGCATTTGCTTTCTGGTTGGGCTGTGAATAGTCCCTTGACATATGCCTTAATCTCCAAAGATGGATACATTAATTTCATTTTACACTAATGAGTTCTCTCTACGTTGTTAAACAAATCAGATCCGTTGTCGTCTAGTCCGGTTAGTATACCTGGTTTTCACCCAGGCGACCCGGTTTCAAATCCTGGCAACGGAATTTTCCATTTTAGATGTTCGTATTTTTTAATGTGGAACTCGCCATTTTAGACGTTCGTATTTTTTAATGTGTTATTTCAAAAAACGATCTCAAAATTTGGGACTCCTGCTCCATGCATGTTGGATTAGATGGACTTCCCCAATCTATTTCCTTATATTTTAATCTTTACTTTGCTATTCCTATGTATAATATCATATCAAGCCCTCCCAAAAATTATTGTTTATTGTTCAAATGAATTTACTGGTTTCATTTAGCTTATTCTATCATGTGTATATATCTATATTATATTATATTTTAAAACATATGTTTTAAATTAGTTTTTATAATTTTAATTTTTTTAATATTTAATTAATCCAATGAAAATAAAATTTTAATTTCAAATTACTATCCTTCACCATAATAATATTAAAAATAAAATCTTATAAAATTTGTAAATACAATGTAGAGGACTTGTAAAGATTACATAATGTAGAGGGCTTGTCAAGATTACATATTGAAAAAAAGTTCATTTGTATCATTATTAATTTTGATATTTTTTTCATCTTTAAGTTGATAGTTATAGTTTTATTTACAATTATTTCTCATCCATTATTCTTTTTCATTAAGGACTTCACTATAACCATGATCTTAATATAATCATAAAAAAAATAAGACTAAGACCATGATCTTATGTAATCATAAAAAAAACTTATCAATTTAAGACTAAGACCAAAGTTATGATACCAACATTGTCATAATTTACAACATTACTACTTGACATGTTGGGTTTGTGTAAAGATCAACTAACACTCTATTGTGATTGTTAAGATGATTTCAATGAGACTGTCACACTACACTTGTAGAAATCTCCCAATTCATACCTTAAGGGGCTCATTCCATTTAATTCAAAAAGGTAAGAAATTAGCTATATCCATTTTAACCTTCTAAGTAACATAAGGAATAAAGATGGTCACAAAAAAGATAAGATTATTAGATAAAAGGGTGAAATTATAAAGTATGTTTAAGTGGTTAAGGCTGATATATACAAGGTATTTATGATTACAGGATATCATGTGAATTAAGAAGAAATGATGTATTGAGCTTATTTAAATATTTCCATATATCTTACTTAAAAAGATAATAAGTTTATTTAGATTGATTTATTTTAAAACATCCATTAAAAACTCACATTCAAATAAGCTGCTAACATGTAGAATTATATTTGAGAAAAACTCTAGATATATTTCATTGCTAGTTTTTTAATTACCATTTTAACTATCTTACTTCTAATTTAATGGGAAAGAGTTAATCACTAAGCTCATGATTTTAACCAAAACCACCTTAGCAATATTGTTAAGTTTGAATTTTGTCTTTTATCTCAAGTGAAGGGATTTGGTCCTTAGTACTATTATGATAAAAAAATATTTAAAAGGTTTCAAGAGTGGCTCGTTGACTCGGTGAAAGAAAGATATTGTTATATCTCCTGCCAAGGTTTAAGCCTCTTCAATGACATGTCTGTGCTCGTCCTCATGCTCTTGTGCACCTCTACTTGTGAAAAATGGATGGGTATGGGACCAAGTGCAAGCTTTGGGCAACTTTAATAAAATAAATACCCAACACTTGTGGACTCTTAGCCAAAGGGTGACTTTCATAGCCTAGAAAGACATTTTTTTAGATTGAAAATAAAAATAGAGTAGTCATCACATGTGTATATTCACCAAAATAATTCAGTAATGTGTGTGTGTTACCTCCTCTTTTGGACATAAGTTTGAAAATTATATTTTTTTAACCAAAGACTTGTTTTTATGGAACAATATTAGAAATCAGTAAGAAATTATTAATCAAACAAAATTATGAAGTGATAGTTATCTCCTTCTCATCACATAAAAGGTTTGATGACCTCCTAATACTTTCAACTACTCTAATCCACTCAAGTAATTTTGATTTCCGTGTCTTCAAAATAATAATAAGATCTTAGAGTTTTTGAACTTATCATGGATTTTTACCATATGTAAATAACAACTAAATAACACAATTTTTAATCAACACTTTCTACATCTCCCAATACTCCAAAGTCCCTCTAATACATTTAATAGATAATTCATGTGCTTGAATGTGACTTAAAAATACCCACACCATCACAGTGTCTCGATGTCTCCATATGCGACATATATTCTACTTAGCTTTGTAAATTTTTTTTATCAACTTCAAAGTTAACTCACAAAACAATTGCACAACTTCTCCAATATTTATAAACATTATATTTACATAACTTCTTTAATTTTTAGAGGGACTAATATGGAGAACCCAACAAGATGAATAATATACAAGGGTGGCAATCAACACTTTTCTGTAAACTTGAGATATGGATCCCAAAATCTTAGGTTTGATTATCTATTTGTACATTTTCTTCTTGACCCTTTGAATAACGATTTTAAGTTTACTTGTCCTAGTAAACTTAATTTTGGACTATCTTGGTTATCCAACCAATATGGGATATGTTTAACACTCTACTTGAAGAAATGAGTCTTGGCCCATCGAATTATGGGTACTGAGGTTGAATATAAAAAACATAGACAATTCATAGTATTAACCAAAAAAATTCAATTCCTTAAGATTATAAAGAAATAATCATCTATAACATGGGTTTTCATAGTTTTCCCATGTTATATTATTGAAGAGGAATGGTATTAATAAGGTCATGACCTACCCTATAGGTGATGAGATACCAAAGGCCTCAATAAGTATTATGTAAAGAGTCTACATAAACAAAGAACCATATTTAATAGATTTGGATAATCCAACCTCCTTTATTTTTCATTTGTTAATTCAGATGCAAACTAAAATGTCTACAAACAACACTTCAACAATTTGTTAAGTGTACTATATATTTGTGCAATATGAAAACACATAAGAACATGAATTCTAACTTAAGTAATTAAAGCTTTAGTATTTTATTACTTAACTAATAAACAATCCTCCTATTAAATAGTAAGGAAAATAATTCATAAACTGAACTAATATAGTTGGTGAAAAAACCTAGTAACATGCACATAAACACATATATGTACTCTAATTGTAAGAAGTCTACAAAAATATTTTTTTAATCCAAAAGAATATAATACAAAGCTCTCACCAAATTTCCCTTTACATTAGAAGTGAAGTGTGGGTAATATAACTATCTAAAACATGAATCACATTACTTAAGTCTATAAACCGGGGTTTAAGTAATTGTACTCCTATCCAAACATATAATATTTTAAAATGTCATCTTATATCTAAATATTTACAATGCACAATAATCAAATGCACTGATATATCTAGCACAATATAATAAAACACATACACAAATATAAGGAGAATGAGAAGCTTCATCCCAAGCGCATTATTCCCTATCAACCTAATTATGATAAATCGAGAGTCAAATGTTTGGGCTTCATCATTTATAAAATGGATAGACACTAACACTATCATAGGCCTTTACAAAATTGATCTTCACAATCGACGTGTTAAGACTTGTGCATGTTTCATTGTATGTTTTTTTATACTTTGATAATAATCAAATTTAGGGAAATTACTTATAATAATCAAATTTAGGGAAATTACTTATTGTAATTCTATTTATGACAATAATAACTTAGAAAAAGTTGATCTTTACAAGTATATTGTCATTCCCTCGTGAGAAGCTCTACTAAAATTATAGTGTGGAGAAAATGATTAATGAAAGATGGAAATATTATTTAATTTTTTAGTACAAAAAGAAGTTGATTTTTGGCTCTAGGAGAAAATAAAAGTCCTCTTTGATACCATTGCTATTCTAATTATATTTTGGTTGTGAAGTTTGGAGTTGCAAAGTTTTTAGAAAATCCTAAAGAAAAATATAGCAAGTGTTTTATAATTTTAACCTTAAAATAAGAGAAATACTCTTTATCTCATTCTCTTTATAAAAGATGGTATTCTCTCATTAAGAATAAGATTATGATTAGATGCTTAATGTATATGCATAAGATAATTAACATGAAGGATAAAAACATCTTAGAATTGCTTGCAACCCCAATAAAAAGTACTTGAAACTTAATAAGAAATGACATAAGAATGTTATTTTCTAGTTAAACCATTAGAAGATTCAAGAAGAGACCACTATTTCAAATATTTTGAGGCTTGAGAGAGGATGACATAAGCATGTTGTTTTTTAGCTAAATTATTGGGAAGATTCTAAAAGAGGCTACTTTTTCAAATATTGATAATGTAAAATTATTATTACAACTTGATTTAAATATAATTTATAATGATGCTACAAAAAGAGAATAAGAAAAAAATAATTTACTATAAAGAAATAATTAATTCCAAATTACAAGATCAAAACTATGGTTTAAAAAAAAAGAAAAACATTACTAAAATTTATATTCAAATTTTTCAAACATATAAATAAAATATTAAAAAAAATCAATTAATCATTATTTTTTTTTCATATCAGATAAGCTAAAATTAATTAAGTACTAATAGCTCTTTTTGAATTCTTTAATTTTTGAATACTACAAATCACTATTCCAACTAGCGACCCACTTTTCATAAATTTAATAAAAAACCACCAAACCAACTAGAAATAGTCAAGAATTTATTCATTTAATTTTTCCAAAGCCAAAAACTACACACATTCTAACTTAGGGCATCGATGAGTGGACTATATCTCTTAAAAGAACAAAAGAATGATCAATATCAACAAAATATAGGCTCAAATGATCAATGCATCTGTGAAAACTTTGAGGGCATTTTCCTATATTTCATGGGAACTTGCATCATTAATTTGAGTTGCGTGCATATCAAAGATTACATGATAGAAGTGGAGAGGCCATCAACTACCTTCCTTCAAAGTGTTTGTTTACATTTTTGTTGTATTTTTTATATTCCCATAGTAGAGAGATTTTTGTTTTCAGTATTTCAATTAGTTTTACAGAAAATTTTACATTCAAATACTTAAAAATATTATTTAAAAATAATTACCAAAAATATTCTTTATTTTGATTGAACAACATACATTGATTCAAAGTTTTCTATTATAGCATTATTTTAGTTTTCTTTGTTAACAATGAAGCTAAATTCACCTCCAGAAAGTTTTGTTGTCATCAGATAACACACCCCCGTCTCCAAAAACTCTAGAAATGGTTACTAACTACCACAACCAGCGAAGTAAAAAAGGTGTAGAACTTTTCCAAATATGGACGCATGGAAACTTATTTGTTGTTGACCAAGGTGTTTCTAGTTTGATTATATTATGATTTTTCCATGTCTTCGAAGGCTCTAGATGCCCTAAATAAAATTATAAATATGTAATGAATTATTTTCCATTGTGCGCTAAAATAAAGCAAGACACGTTTAATTGTATAATCATTTTATGCTCCTCTGTTTTTCCTGCTCTGTTTTCTTTGCACATGCAATTCAGTTTGTCTTTTCTCCATCATCGTTGGTAGCATTTTAATTGTTTTCCAGGAAATAAAGGGAATTCATAAGTGGCAATCTCCATTGAAGACAATTAGTTTGTCTTTTCTACATCATTGCTGATAAAATTGAAGGTTGTGGCAATCTCCATTGAAGACAATAAAGAGGTTTTGGTTGGTGAATATAGCAGAATCCCAACAATTGGTATCATAGCCGGTCGTTGGTATAATCACGAGAGGTTGTTAGAATTCCCACAATGTAGAAGGAGAAATTGTGTAAGGTCGATGTATAAGTGTGCCCATGAGGGGAAGAGGTTGTTGTTGGTAAAATTGTAGAGATCGTCGGTAATCTGATTATTGGTACACTTGCTTGAACCTAAGGAGAAGAACTGAGGAGAGATCCACAGACAATGAGAGTAGCGATATTGTTGGTTGTTTGTGGTGTGAGTTGGGTCTAATTGAGTAACACCATATTATTGTTTGAGTTGGGTTTCATTGAGCATGGAGACAATTGCATTGAGTGACATGGAGAAGTTGAATGAGGAAATTTTTTCCCTATGGAAGTAAGAGATGGAGGATATACTAATTTTTAGGGATCAATATTTTACAATTGAGGGAATAGCAAAGAAACCATCATCGATGACAATTGAGGATTGGCCCAAGCTAGACAGGAAGGTCATTTCCACAATCTACCAATGTCTAGCAAAGAATGTCTACTTTAATGTGGTCGGAGAGAAGACTACAAAAAATCTATGGCACATGTTTCATGATCTAAATGAGAAAAAAAACAACATCGAATAAGGTCTTCTTGATGAAGAAATTATCCAATCTCAAGATGAAGGAGGGCGCTTCAATAACATAACACTTTAATGAGTTCAATACTAGTTAGCTCATCTCTATTAAAATCGTTTTGGATGATGAGATTAGAGCCATCTTACTAATGTGTTCTATGTCGGACAACTGAGAAAATCTAATTATATCTATGAGAACTTCAATACATGTAGGAACCCTGAAGTTTGATGATGTTAGAAACAAATTAATGAATGAGGATTTGCGATGTAAATCAATTACAAAAAAACTAGGAAGGAAAAGCTCTAACTCTAGTTGATTGCAGTAGAAAAGTTGATTGAGATCGTCAAGGAAGTTTGGGGGTCAAGAGTTAAATCAAAATAGAGAAGTGGTAGGCTCACTTTTTATCACTATGGAAGACTATGGTAGATGAAAAAGGAGTGTCAAATCTCGAAGCAAGAACAAAAGGATAAAAAACTAGACATGACATCAACCAACACAAATGAAGGTGAAACTACTACTGTAGTTTCAGAGAATGAGATTTTATTTACTGTTTCAATGGAATATGCATGTTTATTCTCATTCAACTATAGCATTGATTGGATTATTGACTCTGGGGCATCTCACCATGTAACCCCAAGTAAAGATAACTTTGTTGCATATAGTTTTGGTGATTATGGTAAAGTGCATTTGGGAAATAATCACTTTTGTAGCATTGTTGGAGTGGGAGATGTCCAGATCAAGACAAATGAAGGACAACGTATCTTATTGAAACCAGTTAGGCACATTCCAGAGATACGCATGGGTTTGATCTCTGTAGGATGATTGGATGATGAATACTATTCTACAAGCTTTGGAAAAGGTGGATGGAAAATATTCTTAAAGGGACATTGGTCATGGATAAAGGATCCAAGACAGGAATGTTGTATAAATTAAGAGAAATATAAGAGAAATCAGATGTGGTTATTGTTGCAAGAGAAGAAATCTCAGCCAATTTGTGGCATAAGCGTCTGGATCACATGAGAAAGAAGGGTTTCAAAATCCGTGTTGTCAAAAATACACTTCCAAGTTTAAAGTCTTGTAATATTGATCTTTGTGAGAATTGTATATATGGTAGGAAACAAAGGGTTTCATTTATTAGAAGTGGCCATAAACGAAAAACAAATTTGTTACAATTATGATGTGTTTGGACCAGTAAAAATTATGTAATTAGGAGGAGTCTCATACTTTGTCAATTTTATAGATGATGCATCAAGGAAGGTTTGGGCATCCCTATGAAAAACAAAGGTGAGGTATTTAAGATATATCAGAAGTTTCATGTTGTTGTTGAAAGAAAAACTAATCAATTGCTCAAGTGTTTGAGGATAGATAATGGTGGGGAGTATTGCTCCAACACATTCAAAGAGTATTGTAACATGTTTAACATAAAACATGAGAAGGTTGTGCCTCTTACTCCTCAATATAATGGTACTTCAAAATAATGAACCACACTATCATGGAGAAGGTGAGGAGCATGTTGTCAAATTCTAGATTGGAGAAGCATTTTTGGGCAGAATCAGTAAAGACAACTTGCTACTTGATAAATCAATCTCCTACTACAACTTTGGATGATGGAATTCTCGAAGAAGTTTGGACTGGTAAAAAGGTAAATTATTCTCACCTAAAAATATTTGGATGTGAAACATTTGTGCATATTCCCAGAGAGAATAGAACTAAGCTAGATGATAAATCCATGAAGTGTGTTTTTCTGGGATATGTAGATGGTGAGTTTGGTTACCTATTGTGGGATCTAGTTAACAATAAAGTTATTAGAATAAGATATTTCATATTTAATGATTTTGGGATGTTTAAGAAGTCTACATGTAATATGGAGGTCAAGAGAGTTGTTGACAAGTCTGTTGAACAACAAATTGATATTCCATCATTGCAATAAAATGGGCAATGTATTCAAGAGAAAGTTGAACAAAAAATGGATGCTGATGAACAACAACAAATATAAATTGTACAACAACCATTACAAGAAGTCTAACCTAAAAATGCATCACCATAATTCGCACATAGATCTACTAGGCCTCACAAGCCTTCACAAAGGTATCCTCCCTCAAATTATATTTTATTGACTAATGAACACTACAAGGATAACACCTTCGAGTGGAGGTTTTTGTAGAGGTTTTTAGTGGAACAAAATTTGGAAAAATTTTCAAAAAAACCTCCACTACAACCTCCTCTATTGGTTGCAGAGGTTTTAGCGGATGTTATATATAACTAAAAAAAAATTCTAGATGGAGGTTGTAGCAGAGGTTTTTTTTTGGGTGCATTTGTTGTCAAAACACACCTCTGCGATTTTGAAATCTCACACTGATACATTAATATAATAAAATGCATTGGTACATTAATTTAATAAAAATGCCACAAATCTAAATATAATAAAAAATTCCCTGGTGTGTTTATAACAATTGTGCATCGATTCCACATTTTTCATTGTATGCAGAGCACCGATGCTCTTGTATTTAATTTGCATTGGTTTTGTGTTCTTCTCTTATGATGCACCAGTGTGCTTTAAGTTTTGTTCGCCCTAGTGTGATTAAGTTATAGTTAGAATCGATGCGCTTTAGAATTAGTACGTCCTGATGCGATTAACTTATAGATAGCCCCGATGTGATCATGTTATCCTGAGGCCCGATGAATTTATTATAGAATGTGCCCTGATGCTTCTATAATTAGTACGTACAGATATGTCGGCAACTTTATTTTTAGTATGCACAAATGCATATAATATAGTAAAGGCACCGATGCATAAATAATATTTAGATTCCTAGTGTGTATAATACAAATAATGCATTGATACGAAAGAAAAAATTTAGTGCCCCCATTAATATTTCAAACATGAGCACCATATAATTTTGAAACGATAAATATTATTGTATGTTATATCGTTTACAAAATGTTGGTTTTCTTAGTAGTACAAACCAGTGCATTATTACAATTAATATGCATAGGTGTGTATGATTCCTCAAAACACGTCGATGTCTATATTATGGCATGCACTGTCTAGTGAGTTTAAAAGAATACAATGCATTGATATGTATATATTTTAATTCACTGTTTTTTTACAAAATTTCAATTAATTATTTAAAAATCAAATATTTTTTTATAACAATATTGTTTTATATTTATGTTAATGAATTTCAATATAACGATTGCATTGATGTGTTATCCAACCAATTAAACCTTTGTTATTTGTAACAATGTAAATCATCCACATATTATTTATTCAGGAACGCAACATTTTACAACATTTGACAATGCAATGAAATAAAAAACCCATTTTATTATATATGAATAAGAAACCCATTGTCATACAAAAATGGACAACGTAAAGGTCTAGTACAATAATCAAGTTGCAAACAATTTGTAATTGTTGTATTTATTGGTAAAATGTCCTTGCAATAGGGACAATATGTCAAGTACATTAAACAAAATCCATGATTTTCAAAGACAAATATTCAAAAACATACAAATTGCAGTAGCATTCAATCATATTGATTGTCATTCATCAGTTGAATTGTTGACATTGCTCGAGTTGCGTGCATGCTTCATTTCTTCATCATTTGTAGGTGATATTGTACTTTGGTTTTTTAACATAATGTTTTCTTGATGATCGACTTGTTTTTTATGTTCTGCCCCTTCATCTTCCATCTACAAACATATACATAATGTTAAGAACCAAGATAGATCTAAAAATATAATCACCACAAATACTGAATACACAATAGATCCACAAAGCAATATAGAAGAAACCACATTGTA
Source organism: Picea mariana (assembly GCA_032191745.1). NCBI lineage: Eukaryota > Viridiplantae > Streptophyta > Pinopsida > Pinales > Pinaceae > Picea > Picea mariana. Next base: position 697,291 of record JASDQU010100138.1, on the reverse strand, counting down.
TTATTATCAAACCCTTAGGGTAGGGAAACACCATACAATGGATCCTATTATGGAAGGGATCCTCTCCTGTTCACTTGCCTCTTCGAGGGGGCATCCTCCTATTGAGCTACTGCTCCAAATACAATATTTCTCTTCATGTCTCATTACATTGCTTGAGCCCCTTTATATAGTGCTACCATTACCTAAGAACATTCTAGAGGAGGAATCTTCTAGAAGTAGAACCTTCTAAGAAGTCCTCTTACATTTATTATATCTAACTACCATAGTGGGCCTTATTTAATAATATAGTGGACCTAGTCCACCTTACATTGAATGACCTCCACTTATATCACTATGGGCCCTCTGGGCCCCCTGTTAAGTACCTATACCAGATCTGCAAATATACTTCAGAAATAACCAAGAACAAACCATAAACCATTCACCATAACAATGAACACAAGAAATATCCAAAACCCTTGAGGTAGGGTAACACCATATTTTAATCCTTATGGAAGGATAAAACTCCTCAAGCAATCATTGCTTGTACAATCACAATATTCTTCACTATCTTTCATTACATTGCCTAGACTTATTTATATAGCTCTCCCTATCTCTTAGGAACCTTCTAGAGAACCTTCTCACATTTATTACATCCAACTACCATAGTGGGCCTTTATTAATATAGTGGACCTAGTCCACCTTACATTGAATGACCACATTCCCATATATTAAATGACTTCCACTAATAACACATAACTACATATTACCTCCCTAGGTATACCACATTCCATCCCCCTTCACATGTTTCGTCCTCGAAACATTAGAAGAAACCATACAATATGACCGGCTAAGCAATGTAGCCAACTGGTACCAAGTACGACCATCCACCCATCCCAATGGAAGTCGAACGTGATGTCTATCTGCTACCTTTGCACCCTTATTTTTCTCTGCATCATGTCGCGGTTGCCATGGGATTGTTTCTGTAGCTTGCGCTCTTCCCATAGTGTTGGTTGTCTTCCATGCACCTCTTGATCGGTTTCCTGTCTGGTGCCCTGCTGGTGCATACATGTGTTGATGCGCATGCCCTTGCCTTGATGACTTTTTCATCTCTATATGATGTGGATGGAGATATAAAACAACTGTAGGAATTTGTTCTTTTTTCTTCAAATCTGCAACACTTTGTGCCTTTGAGTCAATGACCTCCTTAGCTTCCTGATTATGTCCTTCTTGTAGTTTTTCTTCATCTCCTTCTGTAGACTCTGCCTCTGATTCAACTTCAGACTGAACAATAACTTCTTTGCTATCTTCCATGGGTCCATCTTTCTTAATAAGAGACACATCCTGCAAGGTGATTTTCTTTTTCTTGTACCACAACTTTAAAAACTTCTTTTGCACATTAATATTAATGGTACCCACTGATTCTATCCAAGGATATCCCAAAACAATATCCACTTCATCCATATCCATAGCATGAAAATCTGAATGCAACACATATTTATCCATGGTGATCTTCAAATCTTTAAAAATTTGAACATTTTCACCCTCAACATCTGTGCTTTGAATATTCTTTATTGGAACTTGCAATCTATTAACCAACTGAACATTGATAAAATTATGCATGCAACTAGGGTTAATAGAAACAATGATATTTTCTTTATGAATACAACCATGAACCTGTAATATAGATTTTTCACATGAAAACAAACTCTTGGTTCTCTCTTTATCCTTATTTTCTCCCTGAGACCATTTGTCTAACAATATTTTTTCAATTTCTCCATTGGAGAGTCTCATCATCTCCTTATAATCAAGTGATTTCCACCAAATTGCAGCATCACCTTGCAATTTGAAACCTACCAAATGGGACCACATATCTCCACATGCCGATTTTCTTTCTTTAATGAATGATTCAATACTAGGGCCATCACATTTCCCTGTAAAATACATCTTTCTATGAAAAAACCCCAAAAAATAGATCAAGAAGTTACGGCAAAAAACCGCGGCTGTTTTCGGAAAAACCCTGAAAAACTGTTGAATTTGAAATGCTCATAACTTTACTTCCCGAACTCCGTTTCGGGTGATTTTTTTTTTTGAAATTGGGTATTTTTCCGAGAGGAATTCAAATACCCAATTTTTTTTTACAAACTCAGCTCATAAAACCTTAGATCTGAACCTGAAGTGCGCCGCCCTCTTTTTCTTCCCTAAAAAAAATTCTGTAAAAAGAAAACAAATCTTTCATTCTTTGGCCAAGGAAAGTGCTCTGATACCACTTGTTAAGAACCAAATACTGAATACAAAGGCACCACAATAGATATACAAGAACAATATGCAAAATCTCCTTTATTACCATCAAACCCTTAGGGTAGGGAAACACCATACAATGGATCCTATTATGGAAGGGATCCTCTCCTGTTCACTTGCCTCTTCGAGGGGGCATCCTCCTATTGAGCTACTGCTCCAAATACAATATTTCTCTTCATGTCTCATTACATTGCTTGAGCCCCTTTATATAGTGCTACCATT
>JASDQU010100138.1:663894-687528 GCA_032191745.1 Picea mariana | reverse complement strand
AATCTTGAATACTACGAAAACTATCATTGAGGCCATCTGTGATGATATTTGTGAGGCTGTCTGTGAGGCCTTGTGCTAACACATCCAATCTAGCATCCACTCGGGCTTTGAATGATTCAAGAATTTCTTTCATGGTTTGAGATGAACTAGCCATCTGAGCACCCTATGAACTCTTTCTACCTATAGCCATCACGAAAAAAACTCAAAACAAATTGACCCAATAAGTTTCGGCAGAAAATCGCGGTTTTTTCTGGAAAAACCCTAAAAAACGGTTGAACTTGAAATGCTCATAACTTCACTTCCCGGACTCCGTTTCGGCTGATTTTTTTTTTGAAATGGGGTGAAATTGTGAGAAGAACTCAGATCTGTAATTTATTTTGGCAAATTCGGCCTTCAAATGCTACAGAAATAAAAACAAACCGCACCACCGTCCGCAGAAAAAACCCTGAAAAATTGCAGATTTTAAAACCTCAATATCTTGACCTTCCGGACTCCGTTTCGGACGATTTTTTTTTTTAACTTGGGTGTTTTTCTGAGAGGAACTCATATCTACAACCCTTTTCTGCAAAAATTTCATATAAATATACTGAAAATGTCTGGAATGTCGCGGCCCTCTTTTTTCTTCTCCGAAAAAAAAATCTGCAAAAATAAAAATAGTTGCCCACAACTCCGGCCAAGGAAAGTGCTCTGATACCACTTGTTAGGTACCTAAACCAGATCTGAATATATAATCACCACAATTACTGAATACAAAATAAATCCATAGAGCAAAGATAGAAGAAACTACACTTTATTATTATCAAACCCTTGAGGTAGGGCAACACCATACAATGGATCCTATTATGGAAGGGATCCTCTCCTGTTCACTTGCCTCTTCGAGGGGGCATCCTCCTATTGAGCTACCGCTCCAAATACACTAATTCTCTTCATGTCTCATTACATTGCTTGAGCCCCTTTATATAGTGCTACCATTACCTAAGAACATTCTAGAGGAGGAATCTTCTAGAAGTAGAACCTTCTAAGAAGTCCTCTTACATTTATTATATCTAACTACCATAGTGGGCCTTATTTAATAATATAGTGGACCTAGTCCACCTTACATTGAATGACCTCCACTTATATCACTATGGGCCCTCTGGGCCCCCCTACTACCTCTCTAGCTACCTTACACATAAATTGTAATAAGTATATCTACATTTATATATAGTAGAATATAAATGATTGCATGAATAAAAAAACATACCTTAGCACCACGTCTTTCATAAACAATACACATTCTTTCAAAGCCATGCTTCATGAATTGTCTCAAAATCTCCTCTAGTATATGCATTCCATACTTTGTTTCCTGCATGTTTAATATAACATGACAAAGCATAGTCGATATAATCAATATAAAGTTTTCTTGTTTTTTAATTAATTATAAAACAAGGGAAGCTAAACAACATGGCTACTTACAAAATGTTCAATTAAACTTTCATTCTTAAACATATACTCACAATCCATAGTTAACCCAATGTTTATCAATTCATGGTTTGGCTCTTATTTGTATGTTAGCACCTAGTAGAAGACATCCAAGGACAAGTGTAAATTAATTATTTAAATATAAAGATCACAAATAACATGAAATCTTAAGAAAGGCTGAAAACATAAATACTCACAAAGTTTTCGATCAACTATTTTATTCCTCGTCGTCATGTCTTACGTGATGCATGGATTCTATTTGTTTTGTTTTAATAGAACAATTGAAAATTAGTATTTCACGTGATACTTAAATTCGATGTACATAAGATAATAAAAAATGATTACATACCTCTGATGCACATTGTAGTTGGGATGACTCCTCTTGCGATGAAATTGTGTTTATTTCTTTTAACATCTTCTTCTACACTTTTTTGGACATCCCTATTGACATGTCTTTCTTTTCCCCTTGTTTGTGCCTTGGAATTTTCAAAATCTCCCTGGAAAAAAAAAAAAAGATATAAAATTATTATTTTAAAAACATAAGATCTCGGTGCGTATATAAGATAATTTTCACTAGGGAATCAACAATATTTATATGCATTGGTGCATCACACACACACACACACACACACACACACACACACACACACACACACATATACGTGTTGATATAGTATAACTATGTCGTTGCNCTGGAAAAAAAAAAAAAGATATAAAATTATTATTTTAAAAACATAAGATCTCGGTGCGTATATAAGATAATTTTCACTAGGGAATCAACAATATTTATATGCATTGGTGCATCACACACACACACACACACACACACACACACACACACACATATACGTGTTGATATAGTATAACTATGTCGTTGCAAAATTGAAAATGTTTTACATTTTTTGTATTTAGTCGGTGCTTTATGAATTAAGAAAAACATGACTTCCTAATACTATTTATTACACAACGTCGAGCACTGAAGAAATTTAATAAATGGCGATTTCCATATAAAAATAGTAATTTTTTCATTTTAAACTCAACGATGTGCTTTGTAAATAATGTGCCCTGGTGTGTATTTAGGTAAAATGTGCACCGTCGATCATGAAAAATATTTTTAATAATATTTCAAATTGAAATAACGTGGTGTTGTTTACAAACAAATATGCTTTAGTGTGTTTATAGAGCGCACCAGTCACCACAAAGACATTTTTTAAAAACAAAAAAAATGATAGTGAAATGACAGTTTGAGATCTAATGCAATGAGTAGTTTCATTACAACGGATAGGAAACACCCATATATAAATAACCAAACCCTGTAAAGAAATTGTACTTAAAAACAATTCTTCTTGTGAAATATAGAAGGAGAAAGCAAAAGAATGGTTGGGAAATTAGGGCTTCCAATACCAAAGGTAACTATGAAACCTGTTTTTTTTGTTTGGGAATGCATTGAAAATTGTTTGAATCAAATAGAAGAATTATCAAAATGATTAATAGAATGAAAACATATACCTAAAATTTATCATCTATGGATTTCTATGTGATCTATAGTAGTTCCCCTCGAATTTGTCTCTTAAAAAAAATCCACCCACTCAGAATTATTTGCTAATAAATCTTTGTTTCATAAATATCCTCACTAAATTTTTCCAAACAATAAAACAATGAATAGGGTTTTCTATTAAAAACAAAAAAACTCAAATTCCTGCTCATTTTTTCATTGTATATTTCGACGCATTGATGATAAATGTGTGCACTGTTTTTTTTCTTTCAAAAGTTACATTTTTTGGTGCATTATACCATTCATAGCGCATCGGTGCGGTATGCATAATGCACCAATTTATTTTCGTAATAAATTTCCAAGTATTGATAGTAAGCATGTGTTATTTTTCTAACTTGCTCTAGTGGGTGCGATAGACAGTTTGAAACACACTAGTGCAAAGTGTAATTAATAATGCATTGAGGTGTTGTGTAAGTAATGATGCACCGTAAGACAATTAAATTTGCGTAATGCAAATGCAAAAATACATATTTAAAGTTTGAAGAGGTTTTTCTTTGCAGAGGAAATAACCGAGGTCATTCTTTGGTGCTTTTCTCAATTAAACACACTAGTGTGTTTTGTTTATACATTTGCACCGATACATTTTAAAATAATAAAGCCCACAGGTGGAGGAGAGAGAGAGGGGGAGAGAGGGAAGGGAATACAATGAGAGAGAGAGGGAGGGGGAGAGAGGGGTAGATGAAAAAGAAAGGGGGGGGGGGATATAGGGAGAGAAGGGGAATGAAGGAGGAAGAGAGTGAGAGAGGGGATGGGCCTCAAATTCACATTTTCTATGTTCGAGAAGGATATTTTCAGGGATTGAGTAACTTTTTCATATTTTGTAAATCCATATTGAGATTTATTGTATAGTTGGGTGTAAAAAAACAATGATTTTTTAAGTTTGTTGTCAAGTTATAAAAGTTATTTGAAGTTATTTTCAAAGTTATATTGTTCTATGCTACCCAAGATGATGGTTTTTGGCTCAAATGCAAAAAAAAATGAAATATAATATCAAATGACCAATTCTTCAGATTCCAACATCATTTCATTCCTTGACTTTGGAACTCCTTCAAGTTCTCTCACGTCAATTACAGTACGTCTATATTTTATTGATAATTCATTTATCTCATTAAATTTATGTTATGTATGCAGGCGTAGTTTAATAATTGTTCATTGAATTTTGTAGGATCAAGATTCATGATTGAGTTCAAATTCTCAAGATATTCTCGTGGTCCCAAAATTCCCCAAGCTCTTATAAGGATAAAGATACCGCAAGAAAATGTTTGATGAAAATGGGAAGCTTCTTTATCCTACCAATCCTAACATGCCATCTTCCAGCAACTAGCCTAAGTCAACAATGCTACATCATGAATTTGATCTCTTTTATGTAGACAACCCCATAGGGCATAAGAAAAAGATGATTGAGTAATTGTATTTTTGGGTTTTCAATGGAACTAATGTAAATGTATTTCTTAATTCGAAATTTGTTTTTATAAAGGGGTTGGTTTCATGTTTATTATTGGGAAAAAAATGTACATGCTTCTAATAAGTGTTTGGTATAATGTTTGAACATATTAAAAGCATTGTGTTACTAATATTATCAATGTAATGTTTAATTTTTTTACAATCAGGATTCTAATGACGAGCGACCTATATACCATCTATTGTTGCACCCCACTATGATGTCAAATCAAGATATTTTTGCTAAACGAAAAGAGATTGAAGAGGATGCATACCGAGAATGGTTGAAACAACCACCTATTCAATTCCCACTACATCCTGAGTCACCAATTCAAAACCTCGATATTAACACTTGTTCTTCACATGTTGGCGATGAAGGAAATGATATAGAGGTTGGTATGTATGATTTCTTACAGGATACCCATGCCATGGAGGGAATGTTGTTAGATTCATTCTAGAAAAATGAACTAGGGGATGAAGTTGATGTCGTAGATACCTTCTACGAAAGCCTAAAATCTGCTTCCATCACCCCTCTATTTGGTCTAGCACATGAGTTGACAAGGTTTACCCATCTAGGGACAACAATGTTACTATACAACTTGAAATCAATGTATGATATGCCAGAAGTGTGTTTCATATCAATTTGAGGTAACTAACCATTAAGTCCCCTAAAGTTTTAAGGAATCTTATCACACAATGAAGGAAGCAAATGGTTGATTTTATTCATGCTTAATGACATGTAAATTTCTATATCCCACTAATTGGAGGTTATTCAAAGATAGGGTACTTCCTAGTGATAATTGCTTGCCCGATAGTTGTGCAAAGGCAAAGTAAATGATGAAAATGTTGGGTGTTGAGTACATATCATACCATGCATGTTTGAATGATTGTATTCTATACATAAACAAATATGTGGAAAAAGACATATGTCCTAAATGTGGGCATGACATGTACCATAAATAAGAAAAACAAGGATAAGGCACATGGTCCTCCTCATAAGATATCGAGGCACACATACCTCCTCATAAGATATTCAGGCACATGCCTATAATTCCAAGGACTCAAAGGCTCTTTCATTGAAAACAATTAGCCATGTTGTAGGGGTGGAATGCCTCACATAGAAGTGAGCCAGTAGTTATGTGAATCCCAACATATTCAATAGCCATGAAGCAAATAGAGGATACATGGCCCGATAAATTCAAGGATGAATTACAAAGCCTCAGATTGAGCATATATATGGATGGAGTTAACCCATATTCCCTCCAAAACATTAACTATTATGTGTGGCCAGTGGTAGTGATCAATAACAATATTCCCCCATGGTTTTCCATGAAGAATGAACATCTTATGTTGGCTCCTATAGTCCAGGGTAGAATATAAGTGATGAGAATGGATGTCTACCTCCAACCAGTGATCAATCAACTTAAGCAAGTATGGGAAGGGATACATGTATATGATGTATCAAGACCCATCCCAATGGAGAATTATTTTACATTGTATGGCATATGTGTGTACACCACGCATGATTATCCAAGACTAGGAGTTTGCTCTGGTAAGCATGTTCATTGATTTTTTTATATCTGTAATTTTATTTGGCATACTTCATTTCGTGAAAATATAATTTTTATACTAACATGCTATGTATACGTTAACATCACAGGTTTCATAACAAAAGGGTATCATGGATGTAAATGTTGAGGACCTTATATAAATGATAGGTGGTCTAATGACCTATGAAAGTCAGTGTATGACTATTTGAGGGTATTCCTCCCATAAGACCACCCTTATATAAGAGTTTCATTTGATTTCAATGGAAAACCAGAGAGAACTCGGAGACATGGAATAATGACACCGACAAATTGGAATAGGGAATATGACACAGAGAAGGAGAAAAAAATGGAAGAACTCTTTGAATCAAATGGGGAACTTATGTTCAATGATCCTTAATTTTTTGACACCTATGTTGAGAAAATTCCCATTGGGATGAAATGGAAATATGTATTTTATGAGCTTCCATATTAGGAGCATCTTAAGATTGGCCACTTACTAGATCCCGTGAATATATTAAAAAATGTTTCATCTTCTTTATGGAGGCACATATCATGGAACAAAAGTGACACAATGGCTATTGAGAGAGATATTATTACTTCGAATAATAAAAAGAGACATTGGATGAAATGAAACTAGAGGAGAGGTTGGTCCCTCTTAGTCTTTTAAAAAAGGTGATGTCCCATGGATTTTGAAGAAAGATGATCTTTCTATGGTGAAGGATGTTATATTGGGTGTGAAGGCACCTTATTTATATGGTTCACATGAATTTTTTGGGATTGAAATCACATGACCATCTGAAACTTCTAAGGGTATGTATGTTGAATACATGATTTGTCTAGTTCTATATCGACGTCGGTAAAAATATGTTATGTAATCACAATTTTATGGAAATTAATGATTTTTGTGTCTATATTGTAGTGTCATTATCCTTTTCTCGTGCATGGTTGTGTGAACCACAACTTCCCCCAGGACCTGCAACGTGTCATATTGAAATTATCTGCATTTATACATTGGATCATATCAAGGGAGATTCATATGGATAGCATTCCATGGTGGCACCGAGAGATAGTTGAGATTGTTTGTATGTTTGAGAAGGAACTGCCCATGAGTTTTATGGATTTTCAATTCCATCTTCTAATTCACCTACCACATGAGGTTGATTAGCTGGGGTGCTCTCATGTTGTTGGATGTTCTTCTTAGAGAGGTACATGCAAAAATTGAAAGGGTTTCATCAACAAAGGGAAAAACTGGAGGGCTCTATGGCAGAATGGTACACAGTATATGAGTCATTCTATTATTCCTGTGAGTATATCAAGAAAATTTACGACATAGAAGGGGTCATCATTTGGGACAACCAAAAGAATGAGGGAAAAAGAGAAGGGGAGCTACTCCAAACAAACAAAAAAATGCACTTGATAAAGAGTAAGCCAATTATATTTTGTTAATTTAGTACAGAGAAATTGTTTATATTGAAGCCGATAATATATATTTTATCCCAAGCTATTTGTTTTGAATTATTTTATACATCGACGAATTTATAAGCTTTGATGCCATCAATAAATTCATTCTTTAAGTTGATAATATATATTTAATCTCATGCTATTCGTTTGGATTTTTTGTATACATCAACGAATTTTGAAATGGATACCATCAATAAATTCGTTCTTTACAATGAAGAGGCAACACAACCATGGTTCGCACTGTATAAAGAGAAAAGAAGAAAATGGGACAATGACAAAAAAACATTTAGATGGTTGAATGGTAGAAGCATTCCTTATCCTAATCATTTAAAATAAAATATGCCAAAAATATGTCCCAACAGTTTGGTGGCTGACCAGATACAAGAGAAATATGCAGTGTACGTTCGTAACCCACATGGAGAAGATCTAGATGCAGTAAACTTAGGGGTCAGGTGCAGTAACTATGTAATAACCTATCCAAGTACCACATTCTATTTATAATATTGCACATTTGAATTGTAACATGTATTATGATTTTATTAATGCTCAGGTTATTAAACATATGACACCACCCTTTGTTCACATTTTTACAGGTGCATTTTTTCCCATCTATGTGGGCATATGGACATCCTTTTTTCACTAAGTATGTTGATGAAGGCCGCATCATACAATATTTTGGAGTGGAGGTCAATTTCAACCAATCTATTCATACTATCCATTGTGATGAAAATGTGATAAAGGGGAAGTTAGGTTACATTGGAAAGATACAAGATATGATGCATGTAGACTTATCATCGTTTCAATGTGTTATTTTTTGTTGCAAGTGGTGGGATACCTTTGAATGGAGAAATATAAAGGAATATCATGATAATGGGATAATATATATTAACTCTAAAAAATGAGGGTTGAAAGTAAGGAGCCTTATGTTTTCCCAAAATATTGCAACCAAGTGTTTTTTTACCCAGGTGTGTTGGATGGGGATTGGTGGTTCGTACCAGGACATGATCCGAGATCTAAACAAATTTTTGAGAACAACAATGTTGCAATGCAAAATGAAGAAGATAATCAGGGTGATGGCAACAAATAGTGATTTGTATATGATTTTTTTGGACATTTATATTGTGGATGTGTCATTTTATTATGGGTATCTATAATGGACAATCATGTTTTTTTTCCTCCATTTTATAATTATGTTGGATATGAAAAGTTAACAACCATTTACAACCACCATATTGAAAATACATTAAATAGGCGTACAAGCATAAGATGTGGTTTTGATATATTTGCATTGTCATGTTTATTGTTTATTATAGTAAACTTATCTTGTATTGTATTAAAATATGCTCATGTTAACCCTTGAATTATTAAGGATTAATTGAGATACCACAAAGTTGGTGGAGTACAATAGTAAAAAATTATTTTAAATTATATATTATTTAAAAAAAATGAAGATATTAAAAAATATGCAAACCTCAAAATTTTTATTGTTTGAGAAAATCAAAATTCAAACAAATATATACTTACTTTGATGGAACTTCTAGGGACAATTCCATCAAAATAACTTTGTGCAACATCTACCAGCTTTGATGGCATTCCCCACCTTGACTAGTGCAACTATCATGGCCTTCACCTATTCCACTTCATCCTTTAGTTTTATAATAATATAAACTTATATTAATCATTTGTTTTGCATTCTCCTTTAATTAAATAAATTCCATATTATTATAATGGTTGGATAATATAAATTAATAAAATCTTTGTTAAAATTAAATATTAATAAAATATAATCATTTAAATTTTAGTAAACAATTATATTATAACTTTGTCTTGTAATATTTGAATAATAATAAAAAATAACATTAGTATTACACCATCAACATTATTATTAGTGAATAATTATGTTATAACGTTAGTATTATAATATATGAAAAATACATAAATATTCAAATCGCAATCATTTCACTCATCATATTTAAGTAATTTTGTTTCCAAATACGTTTAATCAACATATTGTATCATGTTGGACAACAAACAATTCACCTTGAACAACAGTTAAACATTATATGACATTATAACGTTTTGCAATCAGAATCCAAATTAAACGCTTTCATAAAAGTAAAGTTAAACATTGTATGGAAACTATAAATTTAACTGAGTGATACATATCTAATTTCACTTAAAAATAGAGAAATCATTAAAAATGTTCATCATTAGCATACTCATATTACATTTTATAAATCAAACAAAAACAACAACAACAACAATAACAACAACATTATATGAAATCATTAAAAACAAAGAAAGCATTAACAATGTTCATCATTAGCATACTCATATTACATTTTATAAATCAAACAACAACAACAACAACCACAATATTATATGAAAAACATAATATACATGAGCGATAAACATATGAATATACATGTCAAACATACATATCGACAAAATATGCAATAAACATGTCATATATAGATCTCTAGTCAAATATAAAACAATCAATATAAATGTCAATCAATACCACTACTAGATAGGTCCACCACTAGAGCCATGTGCATCAATGTCTCTGTTACCAAAGGTAGAGCCTCTATCTAGAAAAACTATCTCAGAAACAAACGTCAACAAAAGTTCACTATCAAGTGTATCTATATCAATATCATGAAGATGTGCATGAACAGTACTTGATGTGATCATAGTTCCCAAAGTATCAAAAGCTTGTGACACATGTGGAGGAAGAGGGGGAGGAGGGGGATCGATGGATGATGACACATGTGGACTAGGAGAAAGACAATGATCGGTGGATGGTTAAACAAACTAAGGAGGAGGGAGAGGATCAGTAGAATATGGTGATGCATGTGGAGAAGAAACAATAGGAGGAGGAGGATCGGATGTGGATACAGGTTCAAAAACATGTGGAGGGGAAATAGGAGGAGGAGAAGGAGGAGGAAGACCATGTGGTGGAGTAGAGGATGTGGATGTATATGCTGATGAGATAAAGGTAGTGGGATGATGAGAAGCACCCCTCAACGTATTGATTAGGTTGACAACACAAACAATATGACACATCAGCATTGTCATGTCATGAGGAAAATTCCTCCATGTAGTAGAGAGATCATCTACTCGTAATATTTCTCTAGGGGGTATAGGTACCACTCCATGACTAGTCATGACACCACATAGCTCATCTGCCACCTCTATTCAGACTCCTGTATCTATCTTGTGTGGCATGTGGGATCTCTATACTACTAGAGGTTGGTCATGTTCCTCCGCCACCACCTCATTCTCATGTTGGGGAGGTGTATCCCCAACATATTTTCCAATATTGGCAAAACAATAGATAATAATAATAAGATAATTTAAATGAAATGTTACAATAAATTACATGTGTGTTAAATAAGATATAAAAATATGAAAATAGATTGATCAAAACATAACGATATTATTAACTCTCTCATTTGGTGGCTCCTCTAATGTAAATCAGATATTTGGACATCCTCTCCAATCTATCCTCGCATATGGGTACTCTACAATATCGAGGACATTATCGTCCTCACTAGACAATAAATCAAATACCACCTTTCCCACTGGAGTAATGGGAAACTCGGATTGGCCCCTCTTGGGAATCAACTGCATCCATGTGCGCATACACGTATCAAACATAGGTCGAGCATGAAAGCGGGGTACCAAAGGATGAGTGGCATGAACCCTCTCAAAAAATAGTGTATACAACTCAGACACGAATGGGAAGAATCTCATTCTAGACAAAACAAAGCAACAATGATCTAATGCACAACAAATCTGTCTCAATAAAACATCTTCCCATGTAATCAATCGGGGATTCTGCAATAAACTATCTACATAATACAACATAGATCAAATAATGTGTTTCCCATCAGAGATATACTGTGACAGTGAATATGACACAGGCACCTTACATTCTGCCTCTAAAATGCACTTATCCGTAGTTGACCACCATGAACCTGGAACTCCAAATCCAAAAGAATATCCATACTAACATATCTATGCACATATGCTAGTTGGGTCTCTCCTGCAACATTGGGCGGTAGCACATGTAAATGGGGAAAATACACCCCCTCCTAGACAACCTAGTGTTGAAATAGACATCCTCCTATGTGGGATGATACCATAGATAAGGACCATCCATGAACCCCTAAATCACATGATCCCAACGATGGAACAACTATTGTAACAATGAATATTTCCCCCTAAGGGATGTACCCTTCTGATAAAACTTCAAGAGGCCAATATCCATCAAAAGATCATGTGTATGTTGTGAAAGAGGGAAAGGGTATAGTTCCCTATCCCTCTCCCTGACCTCCCACTCACACACAAATGTGTATGTCTCTACCTGTCGTCACCCTGCATCCTCCTCTCGTTGTCATTATCTATGATTCACAGAAAAATATTATTAAGAACATATATAAAGATAAAATAAATTGAAATTATAAAACAAATACATATATAAATGACGTGTATTTAAAAAAATCCAAAATTATTTTTTTTTTGGCAAAATATCTTTGAAATCAATCAGTGCACCGCCAACAGATAATATTCCCTAAAGTCAGTGTGTTATGTCAAAACTAAAACACCACTAAGTGGTGTGTCCCATAGGACGATATGCATCGAATCAGTCCTTTTAACCGCGTAGTTTCAGTGATTTTAACAACATTGGTTCATTTCTTTAACAAAGACGCACCACAACACTAAAATTTATAGCGCGCAAATCCATAATGCCCTTTGTTAAACCAACAACACCGGTGTGCCATGTCTACCAGAGCACTAGCATTCTATCTACAGGTGAAGTTGTCTTTACGACACCTGTAAGTTTGTTGTACTAATGGGAACCAATAACTTCATTATCGTAGCTGAACTAGTGCGACGAGTTACTATTAACACACTGGTACCACCATGATAGTGGAGCACTGACATTTTGTACCTCGATGCATTGTAAAGGATAGATCACTAGAGCGAGGTGTCCAATGAGACACCTTGCTATGAAAATTCAAGCAATATTTATCTCGGTGCATTTCTTTATACAATACCGATGCATTGGATTACAATGGTTGCACCGCTACGTTAAATTTTATAAATTGTTATGTTAGCGGTGTCATTAGTTAAGTGAAGCATATCGCTTCACAATGTTAAATGACATCGGTGCGATTTATTCGATGTGTGTATTGTTTTATGAAGTATGTCGGTTTGTTTGAACATCGACGCGGCAAGACATTATGTTTCAAGTATGCCTCGGTGCGGTTGGTTAAAATTGGTGCATCACTAGGTTAATTTTCATATATCATTGAGCCAATGGTGAGGTTAATGAAGTGAAATGTGTCGGTGTGGGTAGAAGCCCATTGTGTGCCAATTTCAGGTTGTTCCAAGGGAAGTACTGCATTGTAAAGGATAGAGAAATGGGAACGTGGCATCTAATGAGATACCATGCTATGAAAATTCATGCAATATATGTTCCGATGAATTTTTGTATACAGGACCGATGCGTTGGATTACAATGATTGCATCAGTATGTTAAATTTTATAAACGGTTATGTTAGAAGTTTCATTATTTAAGTGAAGTGTGGTAGTGTGTAATATTAAACAACACTCATGAGATTTATTTGGTGCATGTAATTTTTATATAAATTATGGCGGTGTGTTTGAACATTGATGTGTTGGGGCGTTAAGTTTCGGGTACATCACGGTATGATTGATTAAACTTGGATCACCACTAGGTTAAATTTTATATATCATTGAGCTAGTCGTGTGGTTAATGAAGTGTAATGTACCAGTGTGGGTATAAGCCCATTTTATGTCGGTGTCAGGGTGTTCTGAAGGATGCACCACTTTGCTTTTTAGGAATTTATCACGATTTGATAGCTTGAATGACACCAATGTAGACATATATGGATGCACCACCGGTGGTGATCATTGTCTATTTAACATCGTAAGAACCACTTCGGGTTGTTGATTAAGGTTGGTTGTCATTGATGTCAACCCTTGAAGAAAGCCCGGTAGCAAAAAGGTTTGGGTAATGGACCCAAGTTTGTTTAATGTAAATATGACTCATTATTGTCTTTTCATGGTTGATAATAATTACAAATGGATGAACTCCAAATTGGTCCCCTTATGGTGAAATCCCTCACGGGAAGATGCTTTGCAGATTGAGTTATCCTAAAAGTATGGTTAGAGAACCCGTGCTTATTTGTGGAATAATGAGATGAAGGTTAGTGAATTTGTTAGTTACACTATCCTATATGGATATTTCTTGTCATTCCATTTCAGGTGGTATGTGGAACGTCACATAACTCCTCACAGTTAGAGAGTTATGGCCATTAGAAGTTGGAGAATCCAAGTTTGGGTAATGGACCCAAGTTTGTTTGATGGATAATGGTATGAGTTTTGATATATTTTCAGGTAATAATATTCTATATGGATGGTACAGTTCATTCCATTTCTTTTGGTATGTGGAACGTCACATAACTCCTCATGGTTTGAGAGTTATGGCCTTACGAAGTTGGAGGACCCTCATATGTCATCTAGAAGTCCCAAAAGGTCAAAGTAGTCAAAGTGGTTTAAGAGATTTTAGAAAGTAAATAATAAAGTGAAGTGATGAGTGTACTATAATTCAAAGTGAATACAAAATAAATTATTTAAATAATAAATTTAATGGAAAAATTAGAAGTGGGTTAACCCTAAAATAAGGAAAGTGGGCAAAGTGACCTAGAAGATGTTTTTAAGGAAGCTACTTGGAGAGTATAAATAAGAGGCAAGTCTCTCTAATTTTAGATCACACTTGAGAATATTGAATATATATAGGTGTCTGAGGTAACCAAAGGATATCTAAGACAAATTTCTGAGGAAAGGTGAAGAAAATAAGGCCAGAATTCAAGGAAGGATAAATTATTTTGATGATGCTTTCTAAGGTATGTTATTTACAGGTCATCTCACCATTTTTGCAATACCTTTTTTTATAGAATGATTCAGACCATGAAATTTCTATTCCATTGAGAAAACATATCCAAGTATATGTGATAAAAAATTCAGCTTGTGGGTCATTTCATTTTTGGACTTACACTCCATGGAAAATAGGGTTTGTGGCTAGTACTAAAACTAGTCTAAAACAGGTGTTTCGGGTAAAAACGTCATAACTTGTTCATTACAGATCAAAATTCAATAATAAAAAATGTTTTGGTTAGAGTACGGTGTGTAGTATGTTGTGTAACATTTTGAGATCAATTCAAAAAATATTCCGTGCAGGGCACACTCTACAAGGTCGCTCTCTAGAATAAGCCAGAATTTAGCAAGGTATGCCATTTTTACTATAAATCCTTTTCTGAGAGGTTCCAAGTAGTGACACCTAGAGGAATTCCATTACACACACTGAATAACATTGTGCATCATTTTCATATCTTTCTTCATTACAGGTACAAAGTCATGATTATTTCAAGTTAGGGTTGTTGACTAATCCAAAACTAGTCATGTGAGACTAAAGAAATGTTTCATGAAAATGATAGTCTCTTGTTGTTAAAGTTAAGGAAGGTTTGAAGGTATGCGATCATATACACCGGGTCTATTACAAAGTTACAAATCATATTTAGATGATGAAATTGATGAGGGATTTTGGTTAAGGTACATGTTGGGTACATGGTTGAGACAAGTAGTTGATGAGGTGGCACATACATGAGGTGTATAGTTGATGATGTTGGTACATATTGATGAGTCATAGTTGATGAGTAGTTGACACACGATTGGTACATACTTGGTACATGGTTGGTTGCACTTATGTATGGTACAGGTTGATTACAGGTTGTTTGGTACACGTTGGTGCATGGTTGATGCATTTGTTTATGGTACTTGTTGATTAGAGGTTGAGGTACAGGTTGATACATGGTTCAAGTTTATTAGCACATGTTTACATCGGTATATCTCACAGTGATAGTGTGACAGTGGTTCCATAATTCTACTTCTACTTCAGGGCGGTTGGAAGGGGGAAGGAAAAGAGGTTGTAGCCACCTTCTGGTTGTAACTGGAGAACATAGTGGGTTGTAGCCTCCTTCTGGTTGTAGCCATAGAATTGGGGAGTTGGAGCTTCCCTCAGGTTGTAGCATGAGAAACTAGGGGGTTGGAGTGTCCTTCCAGTTGCATATGGAAAACAAAGGAAGTTGGTGCTTCCAGTGAATGTAATTCTTCAAGACATATAAGAAAAAACATTCTGTGGTTTTCTCCTGCTTTGGGTTTCCACGTAAAACACTGGTGTACTGTGTATGCGTATGATTGTTCATTTGTTCATTGCTCATTATTGGCTGATAATTCTACATTGATATAACACTTGGATTATTTGGTTTAAAAAGGATTACAATTTCTCTATTACTGATTCACCCCCCCTCTCAGTAATCCAACAATTGGTATCAAAGTAGGTTCCTTCAAAAATCAGTTTAACCAACGAAAGGTAGATCATGGAGAGCAACAACTTGTATAAAATTTGAATACCACAATTTTATGGACATAAGTATGCGTTTTGGAGAATAAGGATGAAGATAGATATATAGGCACAAGGATTTGAAATTTGGCAATAAATTGTAGATGGATACACAGCATGAGCAGTTCCACCAAAAAATGACAAAGCAGTGAAACTCGGTCAGAATAATTTCAAAGCCACGAATGCACTTCTGAATGGTCTCAGTGAAACAATATTCACCAAAGTTGCACATTGTAAATCCACTAAAGATATTTTGGACAAGCTTCGAAATATTTATGAAGGAGATTCAAAAGTCAAAGCAACAAAGCTTCAAACTTACAGAGGTCAGTTCAAACAAATAAAGATGAAGGAAGATGAGAATATTGTAGCCTACTTCTTACGAGTCGATGAAACAATGAATGCAATCATAGGATTGGGAGAAGAAATCGAAGAATCTATAATTGTTCAAAAAGTAACTAAGATCTCTTCCTATGAGATTTGACCCTAAGATATCAGCACTAGAAGAAAGATCAGATCTAAACTCAATAAGCATGGACAAACTGCATGGAATCTTCACAGCATATTAAATGATAACTGAACAAGAAAATCCATATGTAAAAGAAGAAGCTTTCAAATAATACAAAATATCAAAGAAAAAAGAAAAGCAACAAGAAGAACATAGTAGCAAAAATCACATCTCGGAAGATGATGAAGAAGTGGCCAACTTCGTCAAAAGACTGAACAAGGGAACCAACGGTAGGTATAGAGGTAAGATTCCTTCAATTTATTTTAATTGTGATGGTATTGGTCATTTTGCTAACAAATCTCCTCATAAGAAAAAGAGAAATGATGAAGGTTACTCAAAAGGCAAACAAACATATAAAGGAAAAAGAACTACAAAGAAAGTTTTCAAGAAAAGCTTATGCACCAAAGAAGACATCTCATCATCAGATGAAGATGAAGTCAGTGACAGTGAGACAAGAAGAGTTCTATTCATGGTAGTAGAAGATTCTGATAAAGAAGACTCCGAATAATAATATGAAGAATTCGAAGAAGAAATTTAAGAGGCAGAAGTTGACTACCGAGAAGAATTGATGTGTGCCATAGAAGTTGTCAGAAGACAAAAGAAGAAAAACAAGAAACTACAAGAAGAACTATACAAGAAAGAAGACACTCAAGAACTAGACCAAATGATCACAAGTTTGAAGGTTCAAATAGAAGAAGATAAAAGAATTGAAGAAGCACTCAAAGAACAACTAGAATAAAATGATAGGATCATTGGAAATTTGGAAGCATAGATTGTCACATTAAGAAAGGATATTCAAAATAAAAATATGCAGAATAGCTCAAAAGTTTTGGATGAAATTATCAGCAGTTAAAAATCTACTCTTGACAAGTCTGGACTTGGATACAATCAGATAAAAAAGGGATCAATCTCCAGAACAATAGAGAAAGAAACATATCCAAAAATCTATGCAGAAACAATCAAAGGGGATAGGAAGATATACAAGGAAGATTATAGAGACACCCCTCCATCGAGAAGATTCAGATTTCAGAATCAACAACAGACAGATATGCCTCAAGAAGAAGAAGGATTCATTAGAGCACCTCCTTTCAGAAGATCTTCAACTCCCAAGTATCAAACTATACTTTTTGTTTTATGTTATGCGTGTAATAATTTTGGACATAAAGTTGTGAATTGCAGAGCTAACAATAGGAACATAAACAACTTTGAAATTCATACACAAAAGGGTTATCCAATAAGGCCTAGTGAAACACAAAAAAGAAGTTACAACAGGTTTGAATCTTTGAGCACTGAAGTGGAATGTTACAAATGTAACAACTTTGGACACATGGCCAAATATTTTTGAATGATAGTCCCTCCTAGAGAACTGTGATAGAATAACAACAGTCATAGACAAGAACCTCAGAAAAGGACATGGATAAGAAAGCAAAATCAATATAACAATGAAGAATGCACACTCTCTCTACAAGATAAGCAGAAGAAATGTGGTTGGTATGTTGACAGTGGTTTTTCAAAACACATGACAAGTGATAGACACCGGTTTCTTACGTTAAGAAAGGAAAGAGATAGATCAGTCTCCTTTGGAAATGATGATTCAGCTAAAATCATTGGAAAAGGCACAGTTAGAATTGAAAACAAGAATACAAAGGCATAAAATGTTCTACTAGTAGAAGATATGAAACATAATCTTCTAAGTGTGAGTCAAATGTGTGACCAAGGTCATAAAGTTACTTTCGATTCACAAAAGTGTGATATAAGAAAAGAAGGTTCAGGAAAATTGATTGCTACAGCTGCAAGAACTTCAAGAAACATATACGTGTTAAGTGAAATTGGAAATGAAAAGTGTTGTCTAGGAAAGGAATATGAAAGTTGGCTATGGCATATAAGAATGGGTCACATACATTTTGATAACCTTGTCAAAGTCAACAAAAGAGAAGCAGTCATAGAAATGCCCCAGATCACGAAACCAACCAACACTTTATGTAAGCATTGTCAACAAGGAAAGAAAACAAAGACCAGGTTCAAATCAAAGGAATATTCAATGATAAGACCACTGGAAATTGTGCACGTTGATATAGTTGGACCAACTACAACAAAGGGTTTAAAAGGTGAGAAAAACTTTATGTTATTAGTTGATGATTATACAAGAATGATTGTAGTTTGCTTTCTCAAGACTAAGTTAGAATCTTTTGAAAACTTTAAGATCTACAAGGTAATGGTTGAAAATGAAATGGATTCAAAAATCAAATGCTTGAGATATGATAATGGAGGAGAGTTCATTTCAAAGGAATTTATGGACTACTACAGAAGTCATGGAATAAAAAGGCAATTTTCCGTTGCTAGGACACCTCAACAGAATGGAGTTGTTGAAAGAAAGAATAGGATAGTACAGGAAATGGCTCGAACAATGCTAATAGATTCCAAATTGATAGATATATTTTGGACACAAGCAGTGCATACTTCAGTTCACATTCAAAACAGAGTAATGCTCAGAAACAACACTGACAAAACTCCCTATGAGCTATGGAAAGGAAGACCAACAAATGTGAAGCACTTCAGAGTTTTTGGAAGAAAATGCTACATCAAAAGAGAAGATGGAAGAATGGGAAAGTTTGACTCTCGTGTGGACAAAGGAGTGCTTGTTGGTTACTCAAGTACAAGGAAAGCATACAAATGCTACAATATGAGATTGAACAAAGTTGTGGAAAGCATCAACGTAACAATTGATGAAACAGGCAGACCATAATCAAAGGAAGAAAAAACTGAATCAATGGAACAACCTTTCGAAGAAGTAGAAGAGGAAGATGAAGAGAATCCGACAGAAATAAAAGAGAAAGTTCATCAAGTGTCTCCAAAGACACCTAGAAGATGAGTACAAAAGAATCATCCTTCAGATCAGATTATCGAAAACAAAGATGCAGGAGTTGAGACTAGAAGAAGAATCCGTTCACCAAAACAAACACACCTAGCACTCTTATCTACAATTGAGCCAAACTGTTTTGAAGAAGCCAACAAGGATGAATTTTGGAATAAGTCCATGGATGAAGAATTGGATCAAATAGAGAAAAATGACACTTGGGAATTGGTTCCAAGACCAAAGAATAAGAATGCGATCGACACAAAATGGGTTTTAAGGAATAAATTGAATGAAGATAGATAGGTTACAAGGAACAAAGCTAGATTTGTATGTAAAGGATATGCACAGATTGAAGGAATCGACTTTGAAGAGACATTTGCCCCAGCTACCAAAATGGAAGAAATCTATTTTCTTTTAGCTTATGCATGCTCCAAAAATATTAAAGTGTATCAGATGGATGTAAAATCAGATTTTTTGAATGGGGAAATTGAAGAAGAAGGCTACATTGAACAACCAGAAGGATTTCAGTTGTTAGAGAATGCAGATTATGTGTGTAAATTAAAGAAGGCCTTGTATGGTCTAAAACAAGCCCCTAGAGCATGGTACTCTAGACTAAATAAGTATTTACAACAAGTAGGGTTTAGAGAAGGAAGTGTAGAAAACAACCTCTACATCAAGGTAAGTCAAGGTAATATTTTATTAATTGAAGTTTATGTTGATGATATTATTTTTGGTAGTGATGATGACAAGTTAAGCCATAAATTTGAAAATGATATGCAGAATGAATTTGAAATGTCGTTACTTGGAGAACTATTCTTCTTTTTGGGACTTCAGATACGTCAAAGAAATCAAGGAATTTTTATATCTCAAACCAAGTATATCATAGAAATTCTAAAAAGGTTTGGAATGGAATATTGTAAACCAATTATCACTCCCATGCAAACCAGTTGGAAGTTGAGAAAAGATGATGATTCAAAGTCTACAGATCAGAGGAAATACAGGTCAATGATTGGCAACCTACTATATGTGAAAACATCTAGACCATATGTAATGCAGGAAGTTGGATAGGTGGCATGATTTCAAGAAGCACCAAAGGAATCACATGTATTATCAGTTAAGAGGATTTTCAGATATCTCAAAGGAACAAAAGAGTTTGGATTATGGTATCCAAAAGGAAAGGATCTATCACTTATTGCCTACACAAATGCAGATTGGACAGGTTGTATTGATGACCGTCGAAGCACCAGTGAATCAACGTTCTACTTGGGTGAGTTTTTAGTATCATGGCTAAGCAAAAAACAATCATTAGTATCTTTATCTACAATCGAGGCAGAGTATATTGCAACAACATAATGTTGCACACGGGTTCTTTGGTTGAAACAAACTCTGACAGATATACAAGTTGAATATGATGAGCCCATTCCAATCTATTGTGATAATACAAGTGTCATTAGTATCTCAAAGAACCTGGTGATACACTCTAAGGTGAAGCACATTCCAATCAAGTATCACTTTCTACAGTAGCAGGTTGCAGAAAATAACATCAGAGTTGAGTATGTGGACACAAAACAACAAGTGGCAGACATATTTAGAAAACCACTTCCACGAGAATCCTTTGAGTATCTTCGCCAGAGACTCAGAGTTATTTCTACTCCAAACTGAATGCTTTTGAATGCTTATCTTATATTTCTTAGATGTACACGAGGAAGCACCATAAAGATGACAATTCAGTCAGGGGGAGAAACCCCGGATGGAAACATACCTTTTCCATTGATGACAAAGGGGGAGAGATTCATTAGATGCAGAGGACAAAGGCATGGTTCCAAGGGGAGCAATGGTCACAGAGATGCAGAGGAAAAAGGCATGTTTCCAGGGGGAGCATGAGTGATATAACTTCAATATTGCATGACATAATTTCAGTTTTGTATCAGAGTGTTGCCATCAATGCCGAAGGGGGAGATTGTTGATTAAGGTTGGTTGTCATTGATGTCAACCCTTGAAGAAAACCCGATAGCACAAATGTGTGGGTAATGGACCCAAGTTTGTTTGATGTAAATATGACTCATTATTGTCTTTTCATGGTTGATAATAATTACAAATGGATGAACTCCAAAGTGGTCCCCTTATGGTCAAATCCGTCACGAGAAGACGCTTTGCAGATTGAGTTATCCTAGAAGTATGGTTAGAGAACCCATGCGTATTTATGGAATAATGAGATGAAGGTCAGTGAATTTTTTAGTTAAACTATCCTATATGGATAGTGCTTGTCATTCCATTTCCGTTGGTATGTGGAACGTCGCATAACTCCTCACGGTTAGAGAGTTATGGCTATGAGAAGTTGGAGAACCCAAGTTTGGGTAATGGACCCAAGTTTATATGATGGATAATGGTATGAGTTTTGATATATTTTCAGGTAATACTACTCTATATGGATATTACATGTCATTCCATTTCTGGTGGTATGTGGAACGTCACATAACTCCTCATGGTTTGAGAGTTATGGCCTTACGAAGTTGGAAGACCCTCATATGTCATCTAGAAGCCCTAAAAGGTCAAAGTAGTCAAAGTGGTTTAAGAGATTTTAGAAAGTAAATAATAAAGTGAAGTGATGAGTGTACTATAATTCAAAGTGAATACAAAATAATTTATTTAAATAATAAATTTAATGGAGAAATTAGAAGTGGGTTAACCCTAAAATAAGGAAAGTGGACAAAGTGACCTAGAAGATGTTTTTAAGGAAGCTGCTTGGAGAGTATAAATAAGAAGCAAGGCTCTCTCATTTTAGATCACACTTGAGAATATTGAATATCTATAGGTTTATGAGGTAACCAAAGGATATCTAAACCGAATTTTTGAGGAAAGGTGAAGAAAAGAAGGATGAAATTCAAGGAAAGATAAATTCTTTTGATGATGCTTTCTAAGGTATGTTATTTATAGGTCATCTCACCATTTTTGCAATACATTTTTTTCTAGAATGATTCAGACCATGAAATTTCTATTCCATTGAGGAAACCTATCCAAGTATCTGTGGCAAAAAATTCATCTTGTGGGTCGTTGTATTTTTGGAGTTACACTCCATGGAAAATAGGGTTTGTAGCTAGTCTTGAAACTAGTCTAAAACATGTGTTTCGGGTAAAAACGTCATAACTTCTTCATATCATGTCCAAATTAAGTAATACCAAATGTGTTGGTTATATTACATTATTTATTATGTTTTGTAATATTTTCATATCGATTCAACAAATATTCCATGCGGGGCACGCTCTACAAGGTCGCTCTCTAGAATAAGCCAAAATTCAACAAGGTATGTCATTTTTACTATAACTCATTTTATGATAAGATCCAAGTAGTGACACCTGGAGGAATTGCATAAAACACACTGAATAACATTGTGTATCAGTTTCATATATTTATTCATTACAGGTACAAATTTATGGTTATTTCAAGTTAGGGTTGTTGACTAACCCAAAACTAGTCATGTGAGACTAAAGAAAAGTTTGATGAAAATGCTAGTCTCTTGTTGTTAAAGTTAAGGAAGGTTTGCAAGTATGTGATCATATACACCAGGTCTATTACAGAGTTACAAATCATATTTGGATAAATAAATTGATGAGGGATTTTGGTTAAGGTATATGTTGGGTACATGTTTGAGACAAGTAGTTGATGAGGTGGCGCATACATGAGATGTAGAGTTGATGATGTTGGTACATATTGAGGAGTCATAGTTGATGAGTAGTTGACACACGATTGGTACATACTTGGTACATGTTTTTTTGCACTTGTGTATGGTACAAGTTGATTACAGGTTGGTGCATGGTTGATGCACTTGTTTATGGTACAGGTTGATGCATGGTTCATGTTTATTGGTACAGGTTTACAATGGTATATCTCACAGTGATAGTGTGATAGTGTTTCCATCATTCTAGTTCTACTTCAGGGTGGTTGGATGGGGCAAGGACAGGTGGTTGTAGCCAGAGAACATAGGGGGTTGTAGCCTCCTTCTGGTTGTAGCCAGAGAATTGGGGAGTTGGAGCTTCCCTCAGGTTGTAGCTTGGGCAACTAGGGGGTTGGAGCCTCCTTCTAGTTGCAGTTGGAAAACAAAGGAAGTTGGTGCTTCCAATGAATGTAATTCTTCAAGACATATAAGAAAAAACATTATGTGGTTTTCTCCCACTTTGGGTTTCCACGTAAAACACTAGTGTACTATGTATGTGTATGACTGTTCATTTGTTCATTGCTCATTATTGGCTGATAATTCTACATTGATATAACACTTGGATTATTTGGTTTAAAAATGATTATAATTTCTCT